>WEDG01000831.1:0-237500 GCA_017591395.1 Schistocephalus solidus | reverse complement strand
TAATACGCGACCGTACTACATGTCACTGTGCTCGGTAGGGTGAGCATTCGTTGCAGAGTTAGTAGGGTCACACAATATTTCATTGGCGGTAGGAGGACCGAATTATCAGGTCAAGTGGTAACTTTCCAAGCGGCGACTAATAGGACGCCGCAGTAGTTTAAAAACGCATAAGTTTTTCTGTGGTAATGAAAGATCGCGCAGAGCCGGCCTCATTCTTACTCCCGTCGAGGGTCCGAATAAACTGGGTCAGGTCAGCTAGGAATGATATCGAGCCTATTCGTCGGCGTTAGGTGAAGCCACCGTATCTCGTAATCCGCACACTTTTGGGGGCAGCAAACTATTGCACGACCTTACTAAACCAGCAGTGGATGCTAACCCGAAAGAAAACAATATATAGGGTTAGAATTAGGTTGGCGCTCTCCTTGTCTTCCCACAAAAATCCTATTACCAACAATCCTATATTACTCGCTGACCTATCCTTTGCCCCCTGATGTGGGTTGCATATTACGTTCTTGCCGCTCGTTCTTTTGCTTACACGCCTTTGCGCGCGCTGTAAGTCGAATTATACCATGGGGACCGTTGTCTGCCGGACAGGAGTTGTGTGTGGAAGTAGTTTCGTATGACACTGCGGTCGGCTTAAGGTTTTAGCATCTTGCTGACGACAGCGGTTGAAGTTTCTGACGGGCTTGTTAACATTCGGCATACGGATTTGACCTACGACCTTCTTGCAGATAACCGAAAGTTCGACCGTCGATTTCGAAGATGTTCACCATATGCTCCGCAGCAGGGCATTGCAGGGACGGTGACTTGCGCTGGATTTTCGTGAGGGTAGACTTTCACTGCATCTACCTCACTCTGTTCCACTTCCCCACCTGGGTCCGGTGTCAAGACAGAGAGACCGGAGACGGGATAAAGTGCAGGCTCACGCACGTGCTCCAAAACCAAACAAGAACACAACGACACAAGAGAGGGGCGGCTCGGATCCCAGCTGAGTGGGGAAATTCCATGAAGGCCAAATTAAGAAGTAGCCATTGCGGTCTGACTCTCAGTCAGCCATTCCGCACAAACGCATGCACTGGACTCACCACGCGGTCCAAGTTATCGCGTCAGTTGGCACCCTTTGAAGCCACGTCTTTTAGCCTCAAGCGCGTCAGTGAGCAAAAATGCGCTGAGCCGTCGACCGTGCACTCTCCCCCGACCCCGCAATTGGGCCACCTTCCGAACCGGTCAGTTGTCTGATGCGGGAATAGGCGCATTGTTTGACGCAGCACGGTCGGCTACTTCTTATTCGTCAGACTGGAGAGCCGCCTATTTGTACCTCGGGCTGTTGACAACTACTGCACAAGGTGGTTGTTAATGGTGTTTGCTTTCCAAAATCATTTTCCGCGAAAAGAGTGCGTAAGAGATGCAAAATTCAGCAATTAGCCTTTGACACCAGTAATTCGACGCAAATCTACTTTGTTTTCTCATGCTGAACGCGAGACATAGCACAACATGCTACTAAGTGCTGATTTGGCGTGAAGTGTCTACCAGTTTCATGAGTTTCTGGGTTCTGTAGTCGTTTTTGGTCTAGTGTTCACAATTAGTCAGTATTTTTGGTCATGTTTTACCTTACCACTGGTTCAGTCATGTTTTTTTTAATGAGCAAACAAACTTTACTACTTGCCGCAGTGAACCTCTTCTGTGCACATTATCATGTTGGCTAAATGTGAAATCTGTACCACTAAAGATTAGGACCTTTTCCAGGCAGAACTCAAATTTTTGCCTCCATTGGAGAATACGTGATCGTGCAGTTTCTCAAACGGCGTACTTTGTTTCACAGGAAAACTGCTCTGTTTACTGTGGTAGAGTTTATTATTATGTTGGCAGGACGATAACCGATTGGGTTAAGGGAGACATGATCTTTCCGTTGCGCCTTGTGGCTTAATTTAGAGTACTTGGAGGCAGTAGAATAGCGACAAATAGTCATTCAATTAAGAATACGGACAACCGCATCGGGCCCGTGGCTCATTGCTAAAGCTTTGGATTTTACGCTCTATGACCGAATAATGCCTGTTCGGACCGCACGTTATGTGAACCTGCGGTTGGGTATGGCTGACTGACGACGCCTGGTAAGCCAGAACCAGCCACTCCCGTCTCCTTTTTCTCTATTGGCTCTCCTTCCTGCCTTCATTATTCCAATATTTACGTTGCTCTGATGTCCTCTTGATGAACTATTGTAAATCCTTAGTTCACTTCTCAAGGTTACCAACAGGAAGCTCCAATTATATGGACTGCTTCCAACTCAAAGTGCCCCATCATGGATGTGGTCAGATCTGTTTGCACTGTTTGCCTTACTGAGTGTTCGTCTGTGCTGTAAAGAGAATAACGTCCCTATTTCCGGAACAGCTAACTATATTCCTGCCCAGCTTGTTAGTCAAAGGGTTCATTTTATTCCCACCCTAGTTATCTTGCTTTACTCAAGAACTGTTTTATATTCCTTCGTAGAACTGGAGCCACCACTGCCGCCGCCGCCGCCGCCCCTGTAACTATTGAGGAGAGTACCGTCCCTTCCCTGTAACCCCTTTTACTCTTCATTCCTATACCTCTCGTCGCCGAATGGGACCTAATCAACCACAACTACGGTCTTGTGTGAGGCCTCCTTAGCTCATTTTCTTCTACTTCGTTTCCCTCCCTCTCTCCTTCTCGGCCGTCTCCTTTTATCCACACTTGTTTCGAACTCTCATGCCATTTCCCGAGTCCCGCACAAACACGAGCTGACTGACAGACTGTTGAAGTGACACCTTATTCTCGTTGCAGTCCCGTTTTCTTTGCCCCCGGCCCTCCCAGCTGCCCTAGCTACTGTTGCTACCCTCCTTCAACGCGCACAGCCCACTTTTGCGCTTATGTGCTCGCCATCTTATCTCCTCTTGCCCCACAGTCACCCGCTCACTTGAGCTCGACCGTCCAGTGGTTGTGGCGGCTGCCGAACAGCGAATCCTGTGGTGTACGTTGCTGACGGTCGCTCTCTCTCTCTCTCTCTCGTGTACAGCTTTCGTGTTTGATGTGTACCTTTCCCTCCCTCTCGCGGGAGTCAGCCCTCACGATCTCGCGAGGCACCTCGCCGCACACTCCTTCCGAATCGCAAATGTATTACTTTTTAGGCTCATTTTCCCCTGCCTTTCTAATTGTGGACCGTTTTGTAGAAACCTGCGTGTTTCGAGGATTACGGGTTAGATGACATGTAACCCCGGTGATCTCGGCAGCGCCGTGTAGGGCAGTTGCGACCCAGTGTGTCCGGAAGGGGCGTTTTTCTGACATTGTTCCTTCATTTTAACGGAAATACCTTTAAGATTTCGATCGCCGTTGCCGACGATTCCCACCGTGTGCTCCATAGCATGGCGGGTTCCATGACAGTAACTTGGGTGCAATTTAGTTTATAGTGATAGTAGACTTGCGCACCTGTGCCCAGTGCCATGACCAACTCATCAAGACCGGGCGCTGGAGAGCACACAGGTTGAAGCGAATGTTTGACTTCCAGGCGTATATATTAGCTGTGAAGAATAAGGCTGTTCGCTCGACGGAATCGTGTCGTTATTCATCTAAGTTTTCAAAATCTTACGGGGTCCATCGTAAGAGATAAAACGGCAACAATTATAGGAGTTACGGGTTAATTAAGCGTCGGTGACGCCAATCTGTAGATGACTGCGTAGGACTCTATATGCCGGTGCCAGATCGATAAACCGATTGAGTTCTGCTCGGAGGTCCGGGCTTTAATCAGGTGGCTGGCGCGGCGGGAAAACCATATCTATGTTTTCCCACCATACCCCTTGACCTACACGCACAAAGAACCCTGATTTAATTCAACGCCAAAGGGGATTCGGCTCGGATACCTGAGAGCAGGAGTACTAAAAGGACATGTTAAGAAGGAGCCATGGCAGCCTGACCTTCAATACACCAGTCGTCTACTGTACGAACGCGCACGGGGCTCCTGGCGAGGCCCGGGTTATCTCGTCAGTTGGCGGCCTTCCAAGCCACATATTGTAGTTTAGTGCGGGGTATTTACGTGGTCGCTCCAAGGATGTAGGATTCGTTCGAACATGGAAATAACGGTGAATAGGACTTAGGTATCCGAGATCGTACTTGCCGCATCACCATCAGCACCCCTTGGTGAATTGTGAATGCGAGTAAACTGCAAGCACCTCATAAGGGATAAGCGCTACTACACCATATGTGAACGTAAGTAGGGTGCTCAGGTAAAGTAGAAGTGAGAGTTGGAGAGTCAGTTAAATCCGCTGTTGGTCATCTCAGAAAGAATACCTCAACTTTTTACTGAGTTGTTGCTACTGCATTTTTTAAAGAGCTGATTGATGATGGCAGCAAGACAAACCTTACGGTTCGTCCTGCATCGTGACAACCTGCCGGCTCACAGGCGGTTTTATTCTCCACTGCTTGTGGAACATGTCCCTTTGACTGGAGGCCGCTGCCATAAATCCAAACAGAAGTGTCTGTTGGCACGGAAGCTCCAATGGAACGCCAAGTTAAAGCACGACCTTAGTCATTCGATGCATGGGCTTGAAGTTGAGAATCCGTTGGCAATAACGTGTCGGTTATCTGGTAAAAAGTCTTAGAAATAATGGTAAGCGGACTTTTGCACTGCGGTGTTCTCTTAGCACAGCTAGTCAGCAAATTTTCAGCCCGTACTATGTCAACAAGCGTATTTCTTTACGTAAGCCACTGTGTCCAATCCCATTTCCAGTCGGTTGGACTCGGACAATACGATGGGGAGGAAGAGAGGTCGATACTGGGTGATCTAAACCTGTAGGACGTCTGAGCACACGGCACAAAGTGAAGACTAGATTGTGTGTAGCACGTGTAGATGTCTGTTTAGTTTTGTCAACAACAAAGCCTACTCGCGCCCAGTTGTGTTAAATTTGTGTTAACATCAGAAAGCTATGGATGTCAAAGCGAGAGAGTGAGCCAGAGGCAGCGAAGGTCAGCCTAGCAAGATACATTTACTCCTCAGTCCATTGTCGGACTGACTTTGTGATGGATGCTGCCGTTCAAGGTTGTCAAACTATCCTTTTGTGCCCATTCTAGTAGATAATGTGCCTTAACTCATGAAATCTCATGGATTTAATAACCGATCTACTCTATAAAATGGCTCTTTGCTGACGAGGTACTCTACGAACGTCAGCCTTATCGTTACTGTGGAGCCTTAGATAACTATTATATGTATTCTTTCCGAGCGGTATTTCTGCACCAGTGTTTGCGGTCTCACGAGCTGAAAAGTTCCTCTTTTCCTGACCAATGCCTGCATTGCCCTTGATGATAGTAGGTAATCAGCGGACTTGTCTGCGTCCTCAAACTTCACTGATTTCTATTCGGAAGGCCGTGAGGGAGGTAGCCAAACGCATCTACTCGGTGATGCACTGCCTGAATAAATTTCTCCCAGCCCTGTGTTGGTAGCCCTCCTATCGCCCCACCAAAATATCAGCTACAAGGGTCTAGCAGGTCTGACAATTGGCGGCTTGCGCCAGTTTAAGTGCCACCGTTCTCGAAAATGCGAGAACGGCGGAATTTTCAACTTTCTGTATTTAACCAGCTGTTTCTGGTATCCTCATTCTCCTGATCCTCATCAGCATCATCATTCCCTTGATGATGGACTCCAACGAGAGTGCGAACTGCAGAAAAGTAAACTTTGCTCTCTTATGTTCGGCCGGCCTTCCTGCAAAATGATTTTAAATTTGTGAGGTGCTCCAAAGCCAATGAGGTGACTGTACTGCCTAAAAATATCTGGCGTGGAAGTAAAACATATACAAACCCAATGCTGTCACCCGGATACCTCGAATGGATGAGGATTCCCTAACAAAAATCTGCATAATTCAGCAATTCCATGGCCAAAACATCATCTGCCTTTTCGGTGAATTTCCGAGAGAAGGAATCGGAATGGCGAATGCTGGAGTCTGTCGACTGGATGCGCTGAATGGTTGGTATTCGGACAGTTGGAGTACGAGTATGGTCCTGGTCAGGAGCCACTTCTCGCTCTCCACAGAATGGCGGCTTTTATTTTTTTGAGACGAGGTATGATGCAAAAAAATTAGATGATTTGTAATCGAGCCGCTCTCTGC
This sequence comes from Schistocephalus solidus, assembly GCA_017591395.1. Taxonomy (NCBI): domain Eukaryota; kingdom Metazoa; phylum Platyhelminthes; class Cestoda; order Diphyllobothriidea; family Diphyllobothriidae; genus Schistocephalus; species Schistocephalus solidus. The sequence goes on along the minus strand of WEDG01000831.1, from coordinate 231,390 downwards.
TTAAATAACGACAACGCGAATGGAGGGTGCTTGAACCGAGGTGTTGTAAACTAACCGAGCGTAGAAGTAGGGTCTCAATTAAATGACCGCATCCTGCTGCCGACTGAGCAGTCAAGTTCTATTAGGTTATGCTGCAGTAACGACAATGCGCGTAGTCTATTGGCAAAGGCAAATGCGTGCGCCAATTGCTGTGTTCTGAATCCTGGACAAAGGTGGTCTGCTCTGGACTGCTAACCAATCAGATAGTCAGGATCATCATCAGGATCCAACAGCCAATCAGCATCCTCCAGACCTCTGAGCAAACCGGACACCATAGCATGTACATCAGTCGGCATGGCGCTTCGCGCTGAAACGCTATTTTCGGTTACTCTCATACACACCATTGCTGAACTTTTTTTCAATTCCGCTGTCGCAGCTGCAACCGCCAGACGACACCTAGACTTTGATCGAATCGATGTTCCCATAGCTGGGCTTTTCGAGGCTGGCTCTGTCAGCGAGAGTGCCTTCTCCTTCGCTGTCTACTCCTACAATAAGAATACACGAAATCCGTTTCGTCTTCTTCCGAAATTGGGAATACTTCCCAATCCCGATGCTAGTGCCCTGTTGGAGAAGTTCTGTGAACTCACCAGCGAGCGAGTTGCAGCTGCCTTCGTAGGGGAATTGGCAGTTGATGACCATGGTAGTGGTCAACTTCTAGCCGACACGGCGTCAGCAGTTCAGGTGCCCCTATTCGCACCACTGAAAGGAGCGAATTTCAAGGCCGCGTCAAGGTCGTCGTCGTCGTCTTCCTCATTGGCTGAAAGCCCCTCATCCTACGTGAGTAGTCTTCTTCCACCCGCAACGAAGGCGCTCTCGGACATTCTGGTAAGGGAAAACTGGACCAGTTTCGCCTACGTCACGACCAGTGTATCTGGCCTCCAGCGGCTGCAGTCTCTGCTAGCGGAAATGGAGAGCAGTGGAAATCGGAGCCTTGTTGATGTGACCGCGCATCTGGTGGCCAGGGGGGAGGATGCCTTGACCACGCTATCTGCCCTCGATACCAGCTTCAAGAAACGCGACGTGGCTAAGCGCATTTTAATTGACACCATTGCTGGGGACTCCATTGTCGGCAGTGGCGGTGAAGGGGGCAGCGTCTCCGGGGCCGGTGGTTTCGACTCCAAACCTTTGACGACGACCACCACCACCACAGGGTCTACAGCGAATTTGATGAAGCTCTTCTCCTACTTGGGTATGAATAGGAAAGAGTACTCGTACCTTTTCGCGGGGCTAAACATTGCTGACCTCGACATCAGTGATTACACGCATTCAGGCGTGCGACTAGCCGGTTACAGGCTACTGGACCCAGAGGTTGGTGGAGTGTTTTATGTCTTCAGCTCTCTTAAAACCGTCTTGACCAATTTAAAAAATCACATAAAACTTAGTATATGACAGTATTAAACTGATACAATATAAATCCCGGTTTTCAAACGGTTAACAAGGCGAAGTAAGATATATTTTATCAACTGAGCAAATAGCCATGGGCACCTGCATTTTTTTTTCCAACCAGTTGAATTGTTATTCGTTCTCGTAAGGTAGAATTTGGGCGTTATGAAGGCGCTTTCAGTTAGGGTTTGATCCTGGATAATTATTTTCTACAAAAGAGTTGTTCAGAGGCAAAGAAGGCGGTTATAGGTTGGCAAGAAGTGATGTAAATATTATAGGCGGCTTGTAATTTCCTAGTCTCCCAATTAGTTTCTTCTAGAGCGTCTTTGGTGGAGACTTGCCATGACGAAGAGGAGAGGTTCCAGCGGAGCTTATGCAAGAACTTCGTTTCTGGTACCTCTCATTGAGTTCATCCAATTAATTATCAGCACCAGCGGTCCAAGACCTCACAACGGTCACCTTGTCCTCTTTTGCTACCATTAGGGTTCCTTTGATGTTTTGTCGATATCGACTGATTCTGCCGAATGTCCACGATTTTCGTACAGGAACAACTATGTTTCGGACGTCGCCGTCTGACGAGAACGGGATTGTACGTCTTATCGATGATTTTTTGTTTTTCTTCCACTGAGTGTGGAACCCATATGCCGCAACTTCAGGTTTTACTAATGCAGCAAACAATGGCTTAATGATAATCACGACATTTGTGTTAGAAGCCCAACGCGGTAACGATTGGGTTTTGATTGGGTGATTACCAATAGTAGAGTTGCTCGCACACAGATGACCCTAGGGCATATACTTGCCACGTTGCGCCCTGGGGCTCACTCTCGAGCCCTCCCCCCTGCCCGACAGTAGCCGCAGAGCAGCTAGTAACACAGTCAGAATAACGTTACCGATAGAGACAAGCGAGACTAGAAGGGCCGTTTCTGGCTTATTAGTCATCGTCAGTTCAAATTTCTCTCACCCAAGTCAACTGTTTACCGAGTGATTCGTTAGGACTTTGCACTGTTTTTGTTGTTGCTTGTTTCCAGCGTGAATCTCTTGGCAAAAAGACCAGATATGCATTTTCAGACATATTGAAGAATCTGCCAATGGCGAAATATCACGGTTGTAAATATCTAGTCATATCCGCTGTTAAAAATGGTCATTTTATCGCCTATCAGATTGAACATACATTTAACAAAAAACTGGGATTTTCGAACAATAGAAACTGAAGTTTACTTGGGTTCAAACTACTGCAATTATAGCATCTATGCGGATACGTACCGTCAGAGACAACAAGAACCGAATCACAATTTCTGCTTTATTTGTCATTGTCAGTTAGTTATACCCCAAATCAGGGCTTTATACTCGAGAACCGAACCCCTATTCAATTGAACATAGGGCGACATGAGCCTGATAGCCCAACTGTGAGCGCATTGTCCTTGTCCGGAGAATAACTCACATACTGATTGCTAGTCACCAGTATGAAGAAAGCGTTTTGGGCTGACTACAGGTGGACTTCATCTTCCGTTGCTGTGTGAATACAGAACAATTGGATTCCCAATGAGAATGATCTATACGGTTAAGGTTAGGATTTTTTAATCTTAAGCTTGGGGGTTTGTGGTTAAAGTTTATTTTAGGGCTAATGTTTGGGGTAGAATAAAGTAATATTTAATTTTCCTGGAAGTATGCCCCGGGACAAGCATTTAAATTTGCCGGATCGCAGCAGGTCCGAAGGTGTCTGGAGACGAATTCCCTCACTTGTTCAAATGGGATCCTGATGCATTAGTTTATGAAGCAACCGTAGTCCTAAACAGCGTTCACTCGACAGTGAGTAGGAATATTACTCAAGAATGCTTTCACCGAAGACGTTTGTTCCTTTTCGTAGATCTATTTCCTATTTGCGAGCTAACTGAATGCGTGAGTCAACCTTGAAGTCTGCCTATTTGACCTTGAGAAAAAGACCGTTGACTGAATCGGCAAATTTAGAGAAGTCCTCGTGGCAATCGAAATAAAGGTTCCGCCAAAGTGGGTTCATCGTCAACAACAGTCAACATCAAGCCCTTATGATCTGGGTATTGGATTATCAGCTCTATAACTATTCAGCCACGGGCGGAAGAAGCCGGTTCAATCTGATTGCAACTGGCTTATTTGGCATACTCTATACTGGATTGACTGTTCCGTTCAACCCTTAGAGTTCTCCGGAAGTGGCTTTCATCATAAAAATGTAAAAAGAATGGAAAAATGAGAGTAAAAATACATCTGCCATTGTGCCAAATTTTGACTGACGATAGAACAGAATTTATAGCTTATGCATGCGTTGTTAGTGTGAACCTGGCTCTATTCTGCTCGGTAAAATATAGACCTATTCAGCTATTGTTTATTTTTGTGTCACTTGGAGTCGCTATTTGGAAATACGCTGAGCATTGTAGCCCACAAGACATTGGCTTAAACCCAAAGATGGTAACTTTTGCTTAAGTGCATTTTACTTACGTTAGGTTAACTTCTTAACAATAATCGGTTTTCTTTTCCAATAAATTTTCACGGGATAGTACTAGCAAATTGTCCAAAAGTACTTTCCAATTAGCGTATGATATTTCGCTTGTTTTTGCGTTTTGGCATGTAATGCTACAACACGGTACTTGGTATTCGTTTTAGCGCCTGCTGTGTACGAGGACTTTTAAAAATCGTTCAAGGACAAAGCGCGTACATGGTAAACAGTAAACCCAGTAAAAAATCCTATGCTAATTGCATAACAATTTTTTACTAAGTTTATAAACCTTAATTTCCAATTAGCATATGGCTTCGATTGGTGTCTGCCGTTTACCAAATAAGATAGTTGTCCTTAAGCGACGTTAAAAGAGTCTTTTTGCGCAGTCTTTGTATACAGCAACCATTAGGATCTCATGAAATATGACAAGAACACTTTGATATGTTTTCAACTGACGAACGCAACGTAACACAGTTTCAAGCCAACGTGTACACGGTAGCGAGCTGACTGCGTAGATTACATCCTGGCATAACTATAGTAGATGAACTAACTCATGCAATGTGCGATCAAATTTTTAATGAGTTGTTAAACGTACATTTGGTCTTATTATTTTTTTGGTTGAGTAGATTTGATGCGATACAAAAAAAGCCTTTTTTACGATACATTGCATTATCACATAATAAAGCCATATTTTATACTTTTGAGCTATAAGAGTAGATTAATATAAGCAAGAAAGATTTCAAGTAAATTCTTTCTGTAACCGGAAAATGTGTTCTTAATTCAACAAAATCAGGTGAAGGCAATTAGAAGGAATCGCCTTGTTTTCCAAAAAAGAAATGATGGTTCGTCCACCTTGCTCACCGGTAGTGACGTTGGGAAATGCTGAGCAATCATTCCACCAATCTCCAACACGGGTGATTAAATTTCCGTAGACAACGACCCGCATGTCGGCTATCAAACAATAAGCTCACCAGATCGCAGTCACCATCGATGAAAGAGGGGGAGGGTCGTTAATTGTACTAAGTATGCAGTAGCATAGCTACTGCCAGTCTATAAATACTGCAACGCCCCGGGTACAAATTACCTACATCTGATACGGTCTCTGAGATTAATTGGAATTGGCATCCGAAAAGTCAGTCGAATACAACCTCTGTCCGAGTGATCGCATCTACCTCTTCTCAATTTTCATATTGCCAGCTCTCCGCAGCCTTACTCACGCCGCCCAGAAATTCCCTGCAACTCAGATATTGGGTTGTATAAAGTCAAAAAAACTATGGATTTGGCCACAGAAACAACTACAAATGGACAGGTCGCACCACTACCTTCAGAAATCCAAATTACTTTACATGTAAAGTACAAGGCTAGTAGAACTTCTTATACAACGCGTATTGCAAATAGAATTTTCTGGGAAGTGTGATGAGATTGTTGGTTACGTAGCGAACCTGGAAAGAATTTGCAAAGTGAACACGCACGAAAGCAGCACACGCATTCACGTAATTATAGTCGATTTGAACGCTGAAACGATCCCCTGCCCCCAAGTATAACGTTTGTAGAATAAGAAATGTTCTATAGCCTGTTTTCGGACTATAAATTCATTCTGGTCATTTGTCGCGATCTTTGACACTTTCCTTAGCGTCGAATTCCTCTCTGGTATTTTATGCTTGATAATATCGAATCCTTATTTGAAGCATTGGTTCCCCGGAATAACTGACTGACTGTTATCACACGCGTTGCAATGTGAATCACGCTTGGCACGTTTTGACTGAAATCTGAACTGGTTGGCTTAGATAACTCTCCCTCCACTTTTTCCTCCCGCAATATGCCCCCGCATGTATCAGCCCCACAGTTTATGCTGTGTTTACCTATCACGTTGCACCCCTCTAGGTCGATTTATAATTGGATAGTTTATCTTGAATTATTAATAGGCAAGAGTCGTAGCCGGTTTAATAAGAGTTCGCGAAATTTTATCACGTCATTAACTTCTGCTGATTTCGTCGCCTTTGCCTTGTTCATATTTCTTCCGGCAAAACACTGCTTTAGTTTTAGCTAATGTTAAAAAATGCCCTACCCAGCTTTAGGTTTTGCTAAGGCAGTTTCTTGGACGACAAGCATTTTCAGCGAGACGTTAAAGTTCTTTTGAGGCGTGCATGCTGGTTTCCTTAGATAATTTTCCTTCTCCCTTTTTCCCTCTCACCATATGCCCCCGCATGTATCAGACCCATAGTTTATGCTTTGTTTATCTATCACCTCTAATCCCTCTAGGTCGATGTAAAATTGGACAGTTTATCTTGAATGACCATATGCAGTTGAACAAGAGGTCATGAAATTTTATGACGTCAATTAATTCCGCTTATTTCGTCGCCTTTGCCATGTTTAATAGTCATTTTTAACAATTCTTCTTCTTCTTCACTTAGATCTTTTTTTACCTTAACTGTCTATTTGAGCTTTCGGGGGTCTTCTCGTGTGTGTTTTCTGTAACAGTTTTCATAATTAGGTTTTTGTTTTGTGGAGGACTATCTCAATTGGCAAACCAGTTTTCCTTCAATTTACGAAAATTCGCCCGTTCTGTAAGCCAGATCCAGCAACCTGAGGAGATTATACCACAAATGTCGAGATTGGCGTCAAATTCAACTATTCCACACTCTCTGAAAACTCAGTTTCTGAAGAACAGAATATTCCGCAGAATATGTGTGTGACATAGTCCATGAGAACTAAAAACTGACTTAAACTAACTCCAAGAAAATGGGTTCAGGATGAACAAGCGACCAGGCCTTGCAAATTTTTTTGTCACAGTGTCGCGTCTCATGTCAAGTTTACCAGTTTATTAAGACCAATTTTGCTTTACTGAATCTGTTTCACGAGTGTCTATTGTATAGCTGAAGGAAATAGGTTACATCAAAATATATTTTTTTAAATTTTTATGTTTTTCAGGTGGGATTTAATATCCACGAGCTATACTATCCAGCTATACTTGAGCACCTTGTAAGGCCCATATTGCATTTTTGTGTCCAGAAGGAGTCGCATCTGCAACTGCCACAACTGCACATAAAGTCTGCTTGCGTTAACAGAATTCGTTAATGAAGACAACGTTTCACAGCGAAACTGAGCTGGACTTTCCAATAATAACTTTCTAGAGGATAATTGATTCCTTACAAAGGTCCATAAAGCCCGAGATTTTCCATTCATTCTATGAAGAGTTATGCTATCGCATAGGAGTTCTGAAAAGCTGAATGCATCCATAGCGAATGTGACGAGAGGGTGTTAATTTCAACCTCAAAATACCAAAACTATGTGAATTGGATTGGGAGCATAATTTGCATGTTTCTATTAAAACATCGCTTCTACCCTCTTTGCTGTCTGACAGTATATACAAAGGTCCAATTCTTCAGTGTTTCATAATTGCTGGGAAAATGTACTGCCGTCACAGTTAGCCCAGACGTTTTTGGAACGCATTTTGCCCTGTTTTCGATGTGCGACGTGGCGAGTTCCATGCCTTCGAGTGAAGACTGTTGCATCCTTGGGCACCTATTCAAGCTTGTTTTGCCTGATGACCCGATGATATCATAGAGGCAGCTGGTGAAAAAAAATCGGGAGCATGCGCAACTCCGCATATCGCTGCAATCCAGGGCGTGAACTAAGAGAGACTGTTTCGGCTGCTTTTTCAATAAATTAACTGCGGAAAATTATCTAAATAGATTAATCCATGCATCCTCATTGAGGTGGCAGTATGTTGAAAATACACTGAGGAAATTTGATAACAATTACTTACAGCGTGAATATCTTAGATTTCAATCAGAGACCGTCTGTTTGAGGTGAACCAAAAGAAGACATTGTTACCGCTAAGTTAATCAATTACCGCTAATCAATCAATTACCGCTAATCAATTAATCAATTACCGCTAATTTATCAATTATCTGCCTTCTGAAGAATAGTTTTTTTTAGTTTCGCCTTGGGTGACTTTAAGTCTGATCGATGTAGTTACGCTGAAGTAATTGTGTGTCTAAGGTCGGAAAATCTACTTTGGTCTTGGGCAGACGCATCTGTTACGATGTACGCATCTGAATCTCAGATAAGATTATCCCTTTCAATATACCGAAATGAATCAAATGGGTTAATGTTGGTTGCTTAATTCTAACATCCTCCAGATCGCTCTCAGTGCTTAGCTGGTATCAGGTAACGTTAAGCAGTCGATTCGCACGCGATTGCTTCTGGGGAACGGAGTAGGCCACCGAAATGTTCCCCCGAAAACTTCATATTTTAGGACTGTCAACTAGAGGTTAAAACAGCGGAAATGGTCTTTAGAACTTGACTCGCGTTTATAAATGAGGGTGATTGCTATCCGAGTTGCGATCATATACTTCCGTTCATCTGTTGTTTTTCACTCCCTTTCGAATCGATCTGTAGGTGTGGGACAAGACTTGTGGCGTAGATGTCTACGAAGACAACATGAGTTGAAAATTATTCACCGGTGGTATTAGTTTATACGATGGCATGTGGCCAGCAAAACTTCTTAGCTGATATCCTTGATTGCGGAAGGCGTGGAGCCGCACTTATTTCTGGTTTTCGTCTCCGTATTGCAGTTGCCTCTGTGTAGCGCAGGAGACGAAAACTAGAACTCTGTACGCAGCTGGATCATGCGATCAACATCGCACTGCCGTGGTAAGGACTGAGAATAGACGAAGCCCGATTCCCGCGCCCCTCCTCTCATTCCCCCTTCCCCCTCCCGCATGAGTGACTGTTGGCGCACGCTTGGCACGTTTTGACGGAAATCTAAACTAGTTTGCTTTTAATAATTTTTATTCTCACTTTTCCCTCCCACCATGTGCACCCGCATGTATCAGACCCACAGTTTATGCATTGTTTACCTATCACGTTTCATCCCTCTAGGTCGATTTATAATCGGACAGTTTTTCTTAAATCATTTGCGGTCAAGGATCGTAGCCAGTTGAATAAGAGGTCGCGAAATTGTATGACGCCATTAACTTCTGCTGATTTCTTCGCCTTCGCCTTGTTAAAATTTATTCCGGGAAAACAATACTTCAATCATCCGAAAGTCTCATTTGTTACGGCGATTGCGTCATAAAGTATTTATACACCAAGTGCATTTGCGGCCAGTAAACTACATGTACGCAACGGGAAGACCATCGCTGACGAGGATGACTGAGCCCTCTTAGATGGCAGTAGGGAGATGAGGCTAACTTACGAGTCCTAGCGCACTGGACAGGAGCCCAAGTCTTCATGGGGAGATACCAGCGACTAGGTCGAAGAATACTTCCTAACAAATGCAAATAGCACCTACCAATATATGTAGCTGTCAGGTTATGCTTAGACGCTGCAGTTAACCGGAGGGTGAGGAGCAAAGGGCTGAGATGTAAGGGAAAGGCCCGCGATTTGCAACTAGTGGTGCTGAGAAATGAGCTACAGGCTTCACGGACATTGCCCGGCAACTACCAAGCGCCTCCCTCACCTATCCGTCTTTGAGCCTGCACCTATGTCCATAATGTTGCATTTAAGCGTGTATCCGGCCCAACTGACAAATAAAGTTCTTGCTCCCTCGAAGGCCTTCGTTTGCTACTGTAAATTTGTTAAGTCGAAAGCGTTATCAACTGATCGTCAGTCCCCGTTGAAACTATTTTTTCCCCAGGGACTGCCTGATGATTTTTGCACATAGCTGACAAGCATAGTTGACTCAATAATAGAAATTATCTGCCCTCTTTTCTTTTAACCAGTTGAGCTTATCCATTTTCCTCCTCCGCAGATTGTACTGAAGTCTGCTATTCAATTCGGAAGCCCATTAATTTATTGACTCAGAGGGACATTTTGTTAAGTACTAGTAGGCAATGAACTAAGTGAGATTCATTTCATTTAGGAATTCGTTAGATTATAAAATAAATTTGAAATTTGCTGAGGATGATCTTAGACACCGAGCACATTGTAGGCCGAATAACATTACATTACACAATCGACAGGACAACGCACCCGTGGCAGCTCACTAGTTAGGGCGTTCTATGTCTAACCAACAGGTCACGGGCTCCAGTCTTCACGTTTTCACGGCCTGGCGCATGACAGCTAATAAGGCAGAACTGGCCATTCCAGCCTCCCTGGTATTTTTCGGTAATGTCATTCTCCCTATGACACTAGTCTCTGTGCGGCTGCTGGCACGGCTGCAGAATGAGCCCCAAGGCTAAATTGGACGAGTGTGTTCGATGAGCACCCCACGAACACCATACATGTTCTTCTGAAGGTCTGCATTTTGCACGCTTACGGGACCTGCACTCAGTAGCAGCTTGAGAAGGTGCTAATCAGGCTCCTAATCCGACAGTGTAGCGACGAGAGTTGGTGAGTCTTCCACCAGCGTCTCTATCGTTCATTGACAGTTACTTTAATTCCGATCATTGGTCAGATTCCGCCCTTTCATAAGAAAGCACATTGCATTGGATTATCAGTTGCATCACCTGTGCGAGCCAAAATTTATCATATAGGCATTTTCCTTTGACCTGATTGCGAAAACCTGGGCAGGAGAAAGACGTCCGTACAACCAAAACTGCCCCAAGTATGATTAATCTTACGGCCGCGCGGCTCAGGTTGTTAGAGCGTTATCTGTGCTAAGGCCTTTCCCTTCCTCAGATGGGTTCGAATCCGACCGATGTTGCAAAGGTTTACAATTGGGTCAAATGAGTTATTTACATGTATCAAACTTGCCTTTTAACTTATTGCAACTGGTACTCATTGAGGATATCCTGCTTGCACAGTCAACTTACTCTGTCAGATTGGGTGGATTCCATGCATTACAGTAGGCTGTGCAGTAACTTGAACCAGGCGTGATTAAACACACGGCTTCTGACAGGGACCTCAGAGCTCAGGTGGCTTAAACGTTGACTATAATAAAGATTTTACTTTGCTGTCGTGGGCTCGAATCCCACCGATGTTGCCGAGTTTTTTTTCACAATCGCGTTAAATGAATTATTCAACTCTGCCAAAACGGCCTATTAATATCTAAGCACGCGTCATGCCTTTCAGCGCTCGGACGTTAAACAATTTCTCGCCGACTGGCAAAGCTGGACTAGTGACAGTGGGAAGGCTTCCCCGCCCTTCTATTATTCTGCTCTCATGCAAGACGCCGTTTACCTCTTTGCCGCCCTTCTCCATTGCCACCTTCAACGCCTAGACAATCACCATTTTGAGTTGGCTGTCGCTGACCTCACCAAGGCCGCAAACAGGATCCGACAGGGCGACACTGGGGCGCCCTCGACGGAGCGTTACCGTTCCTCCAGCTGCTATCTGATTGACCGAGAAGGCAGGCGAATGCTCATGTACCAACACAGCAGCTACCAGATTCGCCAAACTGATGCCATCTCAAAACTGCGCCTGGGGGTCCTAAGGGCTGTCGCTGGAAAGGGAGAATGCGGCCACTTAGCGACGGCACCAAAGATGCTTGGGAACTTGACAGATGCCTGGTACAGCAATAGCGCAGCTGTGGAGGGTGCAAATGCCGCTGTCAAGCCTTTTCAGGGGCTCACAGGTCCCATGCAGTTTGAGGAAGGGTTAAACAGACAGGCAACTGAACTAGTTTTATGGTCGGCTTTGGAGACGAGTGGCCTGCAACCGATTGCAAGGGTCAGTTCAATTTGAATATGGGCAACGCTTAGATAAACCTTTTGTTCACGCTTTTTGAAAATATCTGCTTCCATGAGGAAATATGATTTATATATATATATATATATATATATATATATATATATATATATGAGCCCGTGGCTCAATGGTAGAGCGTTCGACTCAAATACCAAAGGTCGCGGGTTCGAATCCCAAGTGTGCCACACTTGGGATTGGGTATGACTGGCTGATGACGGCTAATAAGGCAGAAATGGCCATTCCGGTCTCCCTTGTCTTTGTCGGTTCCACCTTATCAACATATGCTACACATCGCTATGCGACCGCCTGTGAGGGCTCTAGTCTGAGCTCCAGGGCACAACGGAACATACATGTTCCTTAAGCATATCGGTGAGCCCCACACTATCACCAGAAACCGCATAGAGAACGCTGGGGGACCCACTGAGGAGCCGAACCCCTCGTTGCTGTGTCACACAGCAGCAGAAACATCGGCGAAACACGTGTCTGGGCTTTTAGCTAGTATCTATGTCGGAAGAACGGTATATCGTCTTTGTCATATATATATATTTATTTATTTATTTATTTATATATATATATATATATATATATATATATATATATATATATATATATATATATATATATATAGCACAAATATGTTGCTAAGAGTGCAACAGGCAAGACGCAGACAGCTGTTTCACTGCACAAGGCATATGATGTACTGATGATCGGTAATGACCGTGAAACAGCTGTCTGCGTCTTGCCTGTTGCACTCTTAGCAACATATTTGTGCTATATATATGGTATGTGTCCTCTGACACAACGTTCGTTTATCGCCGGTAGGTAACTGGCGGGCGGACGAATGGGATCAAGTGAGATCCTTACCACATTAGTGAGTGTTACGCACTTGTTTGGCTTGTTTTTGTACCTCACTGCACAAGGCATATGATGTACTGATGATCGGTAATGACCGTGAAACAGCTGTCTGCGTCTTGCCTGTTGCACTCTTAGCAACATATTTGTGCTATATATATGGTATGTGTCCTATGACACAACGTTCGTTTATCGCCGGTAGGTAACTGGCGGGCGGACAAATGGGATCGAGTGAGATCCTTACCACATTAGTGAGTGTTACGCACTTGTTTGGCTTATATATATATATATATATATATATATATATATATATATATATATATATATATATATATATATATATATATATAGCAGGGGGGACGACAGAGTTTGGGGGTAACTTAATGCATAACTGTTTCTTGTTTATTTGCCTAAATTCGGCCAAGTAATTCTGACCCTGATATATATGTTTATTGTTTTATATCCATTGTAATTTTTGGTGTTAATTTTACGGAGCAGTCCTTCTTGTTAGCCTGTGTATAAAAATACATATCTTCTTGAATTTTATTTCTTTGGGAACAGAATGCGATCAAACCATAATCCCACCTCATAAGCCTCTTGAACCACCCAGTTTAATGCAATTACGACTGAACCATAAGACCGACTGTAATGCATGCTCTGTGTCCTCTATTACTTTACTTGTAAGAATGCCCGTTCTTAACTGGAATTTAGCAGCCTTAATAACATGAACACCTTATGTCATGTTATATAACATAAGGTCATGTATGCCGTAAACGGACCACGTTTATAGCATTTGAAAGTAAGGTTATTGTTAGTAATTTGTTAAGAACGACCTTAATATACGATACGCTTGTAAAACCATTCTAGCAGCCAATGAATTTTTCAAATAATTAAAAGGCAAAAATAATATACAACCACGAATTCAATAGGATATTTTTTTCTGGAGAATGGATGGTGCTGCCTGGGAGGATTCTCTTTCTTGCTAGAGAGGCGCTCACCAAAAACGATAGGGAAGTACTCGCCCCTTTTTGCCTTGAGGCCTGCAACGACAGGACAAGAATCCATGCCTTACTGGGTAAGGGATGGGAGTTCTAGCCAGAAGGTTCTGGGTCCGAGTCCTAGGGACGGCAAAACCTGGGGTTGGGTACGGCTTGCTGATGACAGCTAAATGGCCATGTCAATCTCCCTTGTTTTTCTTGTTATTAGTCACTGTGTGACTGCTGGCGGGGCTTGAGAGTAGCCCAGGAGGCAGAACCGGACGAATGTGTCCCATAAATGATTGGTGAACGCCCAGTCCAGCGCCCATGTTACTATTCTCGATCGAAACCAGCAAGAAAATGATCCGGTGACTCAATGGTTAGAGCGGTGGACTTCTAACTCTAATAGGACGCAGGTTCGAGCCTCAGGTTTTGCAACACCTGGTGCTGGGTATGACCGACTAATGACAGCTAATATGCCTGAAATACCTACTCTAGTCTCCTTTGTACTGTAATTCAGACATCAACTATGTAGCCTTCTATCTAACGTTTCTGTGTTAACAGCACACAGCAAGTCTGGCGCGAACAATAATGTGCACCAAAGTCCCACGAGATTTGCACTATCCTAAAGTTCGCGTGCATTTGTCTATAATATAGCACACTTTTAATTCATCTATCTCACTCTCTGTTTTCACTGCCCCACCCATGTTTGGAGGTAACAATAATATCCAGGCGACCGAAAGTGAGCGTCACCATAGTAGCTGAAAATCCTCGCAGCTGCACATGTACCAGGCCGTATCCAACCTCACGCAAGTGCGGGTACCATAAGGAACCACTGAAGCCTAAAATTCCATCCTAAATAAGACCGGGATGCTCAATCTACTAACAACCTTCTTGGCCACAATCGATGGTGTATCGTGATAGGTTCAAGCACCGATATGCCATGGCGTGGAGTTCATAATTATCGAACGTACTCTGATCACGTTACAATTTCCTGTGGCCTATTTGTGGGCCACGATTGTCATGTCGGTTAACTGTTACTTTTATGGTGTCATTGCCTTTCATTCAAGGATTCTAACTAGGCTTACACACTTATGTAACCTTCTACAATCTCCTAGTGGAACCGGCGGACTCGGCTCAACTTCGACGCTTTCAATGCACTACCTACGCCCACTGCACCAACCCCTGAGATTGGTGGACGTGGTGAGAGTGGACTTGTTCAAGTCCTAGAAGAAGATTTCAGCCCTTACGTCATCATTGATCGAAACAGACTGCGAGATTTCTCCAACCGCACCGTCCGCGTGGTAGGTATCCTCTCAAATCCCTTCCTACAGTACAAGGAAAGAAAACCGGGTGCACCAGAATTGGTTGGCAATGACCGCTTCGAGGGCTTCTGTGCAGACTTCCTGGAGGAAGTAAGTCGCATTGTCGGCTTCAAGTACGAGATCCACATAGTCTACGATGGTGCTTTCGGTACCAAAGTGGGCGAACTGCCTCCGGAGCAGGTGGAAGTGCTCTCGCGTCGACCATTCACTAATCAACTGGAGAAACGTATCGAAACGCGGCGTATTCAGGTGTGGAATGGGCTGATCGGCGAGATCCTGAACAACACGGCGGACCTCGTTGTAGCTCCCTTTACCGTTAACTTCGGCCGAGCGCGTGTGGTGGAATTCAGTGAGCCCTTCCTGGCTTTTGGGCTCTCCCTTATCATCAAGAAACCAGAAAAGCAGAAATCGGGCAGTTTTTCCTTCCTGCATCCACTATCCAATAGCGTCTGGTTGTCTATCCTTGCTGCTGGTCTGACCGTGAGTCTAGGGCTCTACTTAATCGCGAAAATTAGCCCGGCAGAATGGCACCTGAAGGTGGACCCCGTGACGGGTTCCCGGCATTACGAACGGACTCTTAATCTTGGCAACTCAATGTGGATCTCGTTCTCAGCCTTTGTTCAGCAGGTATGGTTTTTGGCGTGATGACTGGGATAATCACGATAGCGTTTTCTATGTTATACTTGAATGAGTTTAAAAAAGTGTGCTGGACTTCGTAAAGAACCTAGGAGTTAGCAAATGTCCGAGCAAGAGTTTTCTGGTGTTTTTGCCCTCGCAAAAAAGAACACGCGAACTCACCCCTTCTTTATTTACAGTAAGGATGCGGAAACAAGATACTGATCAAAGTAGGTAACGCTCAGCTTAGTGAGAGTCCTGGCAACCTATTTGAAATATGAAGTTTCCGGCTATCGAGATGATAATATGAAACCTATAAACTGCCATAGTACTTTTTTGTAAAAACGTAGCTATTATTTCTTGATTCAAGTATGCGATATAAACTAGCCGAAAGAATGCTCCTGAAAATAATTTTTATCCTCGATAAATCTTTTGGGGGTGAATTCCAGATGGATAGCGGATGAATTTCATCCCAGTGTCCTAGTGTTTCAGCTTGATATTTCCGCCACTATGGTGACGCTCACTTTCGGTCGCCTTGATATTATTGTTACCTCCAAACATGGGTGGGGCAGTGAAAACAGAGAGTGAGATCGATGAATTAAAAGTGTGCTATATTATAGACAAATGCACGTCAAAAATACCCAATCGTAATTATTTACAAAAGGGCTGCAGAGATACGTGTAGCCCGTCTTGTGCCTGACGCAGCTTCGAGAGGTTCAGCTCAAATATGTAACTCAACTTTCGGAGCAAGTCATAAACGTTCTGTTCTGACGAAGTAACTCCACGTTAGTACAGTACTTTCCTCGGAAATTAAGCCGGACAACATGCTCGATCGTTGCTGAACGTCAAAACCTCGTCGTGCATTTGAGGACTGAACAATCGAATTTTATGAATTTTTCTTCGTATGAACGCAAACAGTGCTTTTAACTGTCCAATAGTTTAGGTAAGCAGTAGCGTGCATTTCGCAAGGTTTGAGACGCTGCATTCCTGGCTTGGTTTATATTTTCACCCATTTAGTGCTTTTAAAACGCTAGGGAAGTCTATTTCTGAAACGCAGGTTCATAATACGATTTTTAAGTGTATTTGAGTGCACAGATGCATGCTGTGAGTGGTCTGCATGCTTGAATGCAACGGACCACCATGCCTGTAAAAATCGTAAACCAGTTTTTTTTTTTCAAAGGGTGTGGACTTTGCGCCGCGCTCCCCAGGAACGCGAATACTGATGGCCGCTTGGTGGTTTTTCACGCTCATAATCATTGCCTACTACACAGCCAACCTAGCGGCCTTCTTGACCATTTTTCTGCGTGTACCACCCATCAACGGTTGGATGGATCTCCTGAGGAGTGACATGCACTACGGCTCGGTGAATTCCGGCTCCACAAAGGACTTCTTCTTCAACACGAACCTGGAACCATTCAGACAGATGGGCGAGTTCATGAAGCGTAACCCTAGCGCCCTTTCGGACTCTGTGCAACAGGGTGTGGAACGGGTACGTAAGTCCAAGGGCAAGTATGCCTTTGTCCTGGAGTCCCTGATGAACGAGTACTATAACAATCGAGAGCCCTGTGATACCATGATGGTCGGCAGCCCATTTGGCAATTATGGGTACGGTATCGCGATGCCACGTATGTCCCCGATGAAGGAGGTTCTGAGTGACGCAGTTCTGAGATTACGTGAAAACCAGGTGCTGGCCAGCCTGCGCAAGAAATGGTGGATTGAGCGAGGACAGTGCAACGATGAGGACCAGCGTTCTGCCTCCAACGCACTTGCACTCATTAATGTGGCTGGCGTTTTTTACATTCTCGTTGGTGGCATGCTCCTAGCTCTGGCAGTCTCCATTCTTGAGCTCTGCTACTATCTTCGACGGAAGAGTATTTTGCAGCGGAGAGCAGAGCGGATCGAGGAGGATCCCTGGACCCTGCAGCGGTCGGTGAAGTCGCGCTAACATGACTTTTTTAAATTCTTTCGGTGATTTTTAGGCTAACTTGAAATATGAGCGTCTCCTATTGGTCGCCACATTGAACCTTCTCTCTCTCTCTCGCTCTCTCTCTGTGCATGTCTATGGATCGAGTACTCAACGGGCGCAGTGAATCATTGTAAATGTGCATAATGTTGTGTCGGTCTTGCAAAATAATACAGCCATTACCCAGAACAAATCTTTGTGTTTTTGAGGCCAAGTGTGTGATGAAAGCACATTTTTGGCCAATATATTGACTCGGCAACCCTTTGTATGGTTTATTGGACTGTTCGTGTCTGTCAAAGCGGCTCCTCAACGTTACTTTTGTTTTTCATACCACAGGATACTTTTCCTTTAAAGGGGAAATGGAACACCAAGCAAGTTAGTCATTTAATATTTTCGAAAATGGCATTAAAAACGGATAAATAATGTCTATTACTAAGTTATCAGTACAACCTTATTATTCTCTATCTGGTTTTATCCCTCTTTAAGGAAAAAATGTATAGACTGCCTAGACGTGATGCTTCTATTATTGAGATTAAATGAGGAGCAGTCATCTGTTTCTAACGAAAGATGTTTATCCAACAGAAAGTCTGGAAATAAAAGTATCATACATGAGATGTTGCTCTACAAGCGTATGAATTGTAGTTTACCGATGAATGATCATCTTATTGAATGCTTACGTACAGTAGAGTACCTAACTCATGCAAAATGCCAACATTTACAAAAGATTGATAATCACTCGCAAACCGGCATCAAGCGAAGCTTTGAAATAATGATGAAAAACCTTAAATGAGTATAAATTTAAAGGATATGTAAAAAGTAATATTACTTTGTTGGAAAATACTAACTTGTTTAAAAAAGCGGCAAATTCGGAAAACGTGGAAGATCGTTGTAAATGCGACGAATACATGTTAATATAATTGTCAGGTGATAATAAAGCATACATTTTGTGCTTATAAATCGAAATATCATTTCGTCAGTCATTTTAGGTATTTCTGGTTTCGGATTACAATAAGTGTCAGATTGTCCTTGAAATACCGGTGAATACTTCACGATTTTTACCTTTCTTGCTCGATTAGATATGAATTTAAATCCTGTTCTATGTGTTTATAAAAACTTCCAAAATAAGATATTTCTTAAAAGCCTTTACCAATTAGTGAGATTTTAGCTATTCCTTTTAATGAAGTGAGTCGTTCGCGTTTTATTTGTAAATTCACCCAAAAACGAAGACTTATTGCTGAAAAAAATGAACGTCGACGATAAACGTCGACAATTAAGATGTCTAAGGTCAATTAAAAAAAACATTTGGTGATAAGATATTCGTTTTTAAAAGCTCGTAAATGGGTTATTTCGCTGACGAATATATGCGTACTTTACCTTTTCCCAAGGTTAAGTCAAGGTTAAAATGTGGAATGTGTACTGATTATCTGACCTCCTTGAAAAATGATTGATACATTTTCGGCTGAAAATGAAAGAAATCCCTTTTCACTTGGTCATTTTATGCTTTTAAAAATATAATAATTATAAAAGGCTTTAAAACCGAAGAGTCCACTTTTTTAAAGTATAACAGTTACAGAAACATTACATTTTTACCGAATGGTATAAAAAGACTATTTATATGCATTTTTTCTATAAAATGTATTTGAATTTATGTGGGCATCGAAAATCAATGGGTGAATTTCCTGCAAAAGAAATTAACGTTTTTACCGAGTGTTGTTTTTGCATGTGGCCGGAAAAAAGCTCTTAAAAAATACCGGTATTCTTTTATGCCAGATATGTCTCTGGATTATGCTGCATAATAAATAATATTATTAAACTAAGTAAAAGACGATTTTTGAATTGAAAAAAACTCCCAAATATATGTTGCTATTTCTTTAGCTAACAACACTTGCAGAGTGAAGTTTTTGCAGGTGGCCAGGACGAAGTTCTTTCAAAGAATGACATGTCGACCTCATGCATATTATTCTGTGCATGCCGTACGTCAAAAGCCAAAAGCCCTTCAGACCTTCTCGT
The DNA here is from genome assembly GCA_017591395.1 of Schistocephalus solidus. Taxonomy (NCBI): domain Eukaryota; kingdom Metazoa; phylum Platyhelminthes; class Cestoda; order Diphyllobothriidea; family Diphyllobothriidae; genus Schistocephalus; species Schistocephalus solidus. The sequence continues at coordinate 212,121 of WEDG01000831.1, read as the reverse complement.
CGATCCACGTTTGATTCTTCGCGCGTCTCACAGTAGCTGCCAACTTTGAATGCCACTTGCAACTTGAGTCGCGGTTTATTTTCAAAAGACAATTTGGCGAGCATACGTTAGCTTTCGATAAATTCTCATCAGGCCTTTACATTTATATCACTGTGTCAATAAGTCAAATATGCGGGTAAGTAAAACAAATTGTACGGTTGTCAGGGTGGGGGGAGGGGGGGGAGGGGGATAAAACAAAATTGCGGTCCGTTTTCTGATTATGGTCAGAGGAATGGTTGCCGCCGGAACAGGTAATTAGATGCGGGCGCCTAAATTGGTGGCTTTCGGCCAGGGTAATTGCGGTGCCTGTATAAAGTTCTTTTGAGCGCACAGGACCGGTTTGCGTAGCCTGATTGCCGCTGCTTCTGCCGTAGCCAACAGACGCTGTCCAAGGAATTTTGAATAGGTTGAGGGGACCTTGTAAATTACCCGGAATGCCTCTTTGGCATTTACACAATGGCCTGTGTCTACCACATGTGCGAGGATAGAGCTGTTTATGTTCTTTATCTGTCCCTTTCCTAACCATGATGGAAGGTGTTCTCGTACTCTTTTGGACAAACGCCGACTCGTGCGACCAATATATTCTGCTCCACAGGAGCAAGTGAAAGAATAAATGCACATTGAGGTGGTCTGGGCTGGCAGTTTGTCCTTGCCTCCTCCGTAAAGGATGGGAGAAGTCGAGAAAAGTACATGGGCATCAGCTGCTGGAAAGGTGCTTGACACAGCTTGGCTTAGGTCACAGCTTGTCCAGGCGTTTGCCTATATATTGCACCGCCTGTTCACAGATGAATAGATAGTACGCAGCTATCGCACTGTGGGTGATGAAATTCAGACAACCCCCTAGTCAGTGTAATTTACTCGAAGTTAGAGACTAATTTCTGAGGAGGAAAGGTACCCACTGATGAACCCAAACCCTTTGCAACTGTGTAATGTAGCGAAACAATATCCACGAAAGTCTCTAGGAGTTTTTTAGCTAGATTTTTGGCTGTCAATATGTTGTTTTATGTAAGACCATATTATATATGTATGCTTTTTGAAGGGGTATTACGTGGTTATACCACGGTGCTTGATGGTCGTTGACTCAACTGCTGATTGAAATTTTGGGTTCGACCATAAAAGGTTATGTCCTGATCACTTAAATCCATGGCATGCACTTAATAATTTCCGACATTAATAAGAATATTATTTTTCGGAGTGTGTATACCAGAAACCTTAAAGAGAACTCTGAGATACACATTGAGAAGCCGAACCCCTCGTTGCTGCGTTATGTGGGAGCAGAAATATTGGGAAAAAAACGTGTCTGCCCTTTTAGCCAGAACCTATGTCGGGAGCACGATACACTGTGTTCGCCACATATATATAAACAATTTTATAAAAATCATGCTTCCTCACGTACTTGGGATGAGAGCTAGAGAGGGCGAATGAGATCTGGGCTTAGTGAATGGGCAAATAACCCGGAGAAGCAGAAGCAAATATGACAGTTCCTTGCTATTTTTGAATAATGCCTCTTGAACTGACATCAGCGTCTATTCAGACACGTATGAGGCAAATCCCACTTCACCTAACGCCTTTAAACACATTTATGTCGGGTATTCCCAGAGACAGGAATCTATTACTTTTCCTTCTCAGAAGCGCAACTTTGAGTTAATGAGACTGAATGGTCAATTTTAGGAACTGCGCCTTCGCAACAAGGTTGTGACTGTCCGTATCGGCAGCATTCTCTGGAGTCGTGAGCGCATCTTTGTTTTTGGATGAATTCTTACCTGTGCAGGTTATTCATATGATAACGAGGTCAAATAAAGCATGTGAGCTATAAGACGCCGAAGTGAGATTAATGAGGTGTGAGGAGTAGGAATAGGCGTGTCAGTGAGGCAGTGTGCGCAGAAGTGCATGCATTTTAACACTATTTGGCTATGGTAAATGTGGAGATTGCAGGAGATACTCCTATGTTAAGAGGAAAGGCTTGGGCAATCTGATGGCAGCCAGTTAAACCGTCTCTAGCAGACACTGACCTAATGACTAAGGGCAGTTCGGTGGGACTTTAAAAATCGCGTGGATAGGTTCATTGGACTCCAGCCACAAGCAATAAGATATTCGTTAATGAATACTCACCAACCCGTTCGGCCTAACGGCTCACTCTCAAGCCCCGTCAACAGACTGGGTATTATTGGGTATTTTTCTCGACCAATTTCATTTTATACTGAGGGAAAGGAAATCTTCTAGTTTTTCTCGCTCCTGTGACACAGGTAATATGGTTTGCACAAGTAGGCGTCTGTTCAATAGATGCTCCCGTTGTGGCCGAGAAAGGGCGAAGTTAGGATAATACGTGTTGCGGATCTCCCATATGTTCTCGATTCCAGGCATAGTGTGAATCGCATGGGAATGTTATGCACGGTTTTTAAGGCCCCACCGCACTACCCTGAGCCATAAGATCAGAGTCTGCTGGCAAGAGTAAAATCGGCTTCCATCGGGTTAAAAAACTGGTCTTAATCTCAAAGCAGAACCTCGTACAATCACCGCATTTACCGTGGGCAAATGACGATTAACTAACTGCAGTTCTTTATTCCCTACTTATGCCCTCCTACTAGTTCGACCGTTATCATCTGAAGATGTTCACCGTATGAGCTACGTCTTGGTGGTGCACGGACGGTGACTTATGCTTTAATATAATGAGTTGGCTGCACTGCATCTACCTCACTTACTGTTCCACTCCTGCATCTAAGCATGGTGTCAAGACAGAGACAAAAATACCGGAGATGGGAGGTGGCGCTGCAGACGCATTGTGATCCAAAACAAAAAAAAACACATCATTACAAGGGAGGGTGGCTCGGCTCCCAACTGAGTGGGAATGCCATAAAGGCCACATTATGGACGACCTATTGCAGCCTGATTCATAGTCCGCCAGTTAGCCACTCCGCGCAAACGCACACACTGGACTGACCAGGTGGTCCGAATTATCCCGTCAGTTGGCAACCTTTCAGGCCTCAGCTGTTAGCGCACCACAATAGTTTCAAGCGCATCAGAGTGTTGATAGTGAGGAAAATGCGCTGAACCGTCGACCTCGCTCTCTCCCCCATTCCTACAATCAGACCACTGCTGGGTCGGTCAGTTGTCGGTTGAGGAAGTGTGCACAGTGGCTGACAGGGCCGGCGAACCCGTCTGCGCGTGCCACAACACGATCTGCTCCCCTGGGGCTCACTGACTCTCCACCTTGCTCTCGTGTGAAGAGGGAAATATGAATCTATTTCTGTCGCAAGCTTTCCTTAATCCGTTATCATGCAATTTTACCAGATAAATGAGAATTCGTTGAAGGCGAACGCTGGCTTGCCCGCAAGTCTTCTGATAGTTATAACAAAAATGCGATGCCTTCATAGGAGAGTGGATGGGAATGCGGCTTTCACTGATATACGTGTATTTTATGCCTGAATTTCTGAATGAAATCATCTTTCATCGCCATGTCCCACTAATTCGGAAGAGCATTCGGTCTAACCAGACTAACCAGAGCCCATGGGCCTGCTCTTCAGTTTTGTGCTTCATTTTCCTTTACAGCCTTTTTCCGTCAAATGATTGTGTTGATGCATGAGGCTCTGTTGTATTGGTCGTAAACATGCTGGAATAACAAAGTTTGGTGGATGTGCATGTTGATGGATTGGCTATCTGACAGCCACGCCTCCATCATTCACCCAGCAGCGTACTCTTCGATTCGGCCAATTATCAACACCATGCCAAGGCCAAAATTGTGGTTAGTCATGCCTGCATGTGTCTCGACAACAGTAACCTGTCGCACATTGGCTGAAAATGTCTGGTATGTATGTCCGGGAAGATACCTTTGAGGTGTTCTTTGAATGCCAGCATCTGATCCCATTCGAGGATGATGAAGGTGTCGTCGACGTATTGAGCCCAAAATTTCGGTCTGTGGTGTCCAGTGGCAGGACTAACTGGCAATTATTCATAAATAACCATCAGCCTGGAACTTTTTGGGCTTTGATTAGCGTACAGAGGAACGCCGGACAAACACGAGGGAAACTGGGATCATCATTACTGTTTACCTAACCATCGGCAGCCAGCCTTACTCAACTCTAGTTTTGGAAAACCTGGGATTATAACAGGGGTTTTTGGGTCTTTGAGCATTTTTAAGTGAAAACTTTAACAAGCACGTAATATGTGACCCAACTCAGTGAACAAAGTGTAGACCAGCGAGTAATACCGGACCAGTGGTAATAGTATTTTTATGGAGCGGCTAAATGAAGAAAAGGAGAGCGCAAACGTAATCCTAACTCTTTCCATTGTTTTCGCCAGGGTTAGCATTCGTTGTCGGGTTAGTAGCTTCGCACAATAATTTTCTATCGCAAAATGTGTGCGGATCGCAAGATCCGGTGACTCTGCCTCACACCGACCAATATACGTGATATCTGATCCACTTGATCTGATATCTGATCCACTTGATATCTGATCCACGTGATCTGATCCACTTTTATTCGGACCCTTGATGGGAGCAAGAATGAGGTCCGCTCTGCACGATATTTTGTTATTAAAGTAAAACGGATGTGTCTTGAAACTACCACAGTGTCCTAGTAGTTGCCGTTTGGAAAGGTTCCAATTGACCCGATACTTCGGTCCTCCTACCGCCAACTACCCTGTTAACCCAGCAACGAATACATACCCCAACTATGTTGGCATTTAGTATGGTCGTGTAGTGCAAGCTGACCCATCTTTTGTTCTCTGAGTTGGTTCACATATAATGTTCTTGCCTTGAGCCGTTTGCCACCTTTTGGTAACTTATAGAGCACTTTCTAGGAATATAAATGCCCCACTGATTGGCAATATAAGTATTTATCTATCATTAAAATAGGTACGTATGCGCCAGTTCCGTTTTTAAATTGCACAGTACCGGAAAAGACAGTAAAATTATCATACCAAGTGCTGCAAATTTGAAATAACAACATGGCGAGGGGTCTTTTGGTTTTCGCCCTCAGGATATTCGAATAAGCCTGAATATTTGGTTATATTAATAAAAAGGATGACATGCAGGCGTTACGGCGGATTTTCAGGGCATAAATAGCTCACATTTACATGAATAAACTTTTAAAATTCGGTTTAGTTATGTGTTTTTTTCATCTGATTAACTCATAGCTAAAACTCATTTTCCAATCGGACATAATTTTGTAATTTTTTCCCAATTGAGATGATTGCCCTTACGCGGATAAACACGCACCGATCTGCAAGATTTGCCTAGAAGAGTTATTTAAAATCGTGTTTGTAAACAGTATGCCGATAAAATTACTCAGAAACATAATGGGAATGAAAATGGACTTATTTCGGAACGGGTTAGGTAAATACGTAACCCCCACAAGGTTTTAGATTTCCCAAAGTGATAATCTCAATTTACGTAAGGACGTTTAATGAGTTAGGTTTATTCGTCAGCATTAGTTCTTTTGATTAATACAACTCTGACCAGCGTTGGCGAAATATAATCAGCCCAGATGGTGGTCAGATTCCGAATTTGAACCTCCAGATTGCTTCCGGCTCAAATCAACCCCAGAAATGATAGGTGTTTGACGAACTGTCATCTCCCGGGGGAAATGGACAACCAACTGCCCCGGCCGCTTAGAGAGGACGCATGTATCAACTGAGCCTGCGCTGGATCTGTCTTCACCCCACCCTGTCCCATCCGCCACCTCCCCCTCACCTACAACAGCCTGAAATGTAGGCGGCTAATTCGTTTCCGTGGCGAAAATGCGATGGGCATTTCGCCGAAAATGCCGCGGGCCAACGCCAGCAAAGTGATAATTCCTCGCATATCTCATCATTACGGGCGCTCCTCCCTACAGCACGTGGATGCGGTTAGTGCCACTGAGGCGGAAGTTTTTGTTGACGTTTGAGTCGTGTTAAAGAGTACACTGATGGGGAGATTCGCCTTGCACTTATCTTAGATCAGATCACATACACGGAGCTCAAGCCGACGTGCTTACAGCTTGGATCGGAGTTCAAAATAGGAGTGTGCACCGTTAGGGCTTTGTTTTTTTAGGGAAGGTCTTCGGAGGGAACCCGAGATCTCTCCATGAAACTTCAATTTTGAGCCGACTTCCGTGTAACCTTCTGGTGTAAATACTTCGCTTTTTTGATCATACATAGTTTCCTCTCGTGTCCATATATGCTCTTGATGGTAGTAATATTGCCTTGAAAATTAAGATGAAGGCATTACTGGAGTATAATGGAGCTTTGCCACAGTTGAATAAGACCCGAAAGATTATGATGCTGACGGCGATGAGGATGGTGTTGCTGGAGGTTGTGTTCTTATCTGACTGCCTCCAAAAGCTACATGCCCTTAAAAGGACTACTTAAGTATTATGGATTTTAATCTGTTATTTTTGTTGCCTTTAAAATTTCAACTTGCACGCAAATATTATTTCGTGTACTCATTAATAGAAAGTGACGCCGTCTTAAAATTTTATGATTTAAGATGTAATTTTCGAATTTTTAAAGAAACGTTTCCGATTCTCGAGTAATTTTGGGCCCGGCCTGTCATTACACTTGCGTTCAAACTTTCCAGTCTTCATGCTGTATGTATACAATGTAGGCAAAATCAAAGATTACTCTCCGTTCATTGAAATATTTAATATATTACTCAACTGATTTTGTAATAGGTGTTGCCAATGTCCTATACTTTATTAACAACTTTAATAACTGGACGAACACAACACTGCAAAAAGTAACTTCACGGTCTTTAAAATTCTCATATGTCAACACTTCTAAAACAAAAAGGTACTTTTTATGCAAGGATCCATGTTGAAGATGATGTTATTTACTACCACGTGAGAACAAGAAAAGATATTTTGGTAAATTTGTCTATAAAATAAATTTACATTTTTAAAGGCAAAGAGTCATTTTTACGGAGATAAGCTTTTCAGGAAACCGGAAGGATTTTTTTCAGCGTCGATTACGTTGATGCTCTGATAAATGTTGATGTTAATGATGGTGTGTGCGCTGATACTGGTCTCCACTGATCTTTGGTTATGAAAATGGATTTCAGCTGTCATGAGCACACAACGTGGCCATGAACAGGATTTAAAGGACTGGAAGTTCTATGAATATGTAATTTTTTTGACTAAACATCTCGTCATTAATTCACAGAAAGCAACTCTTTCGCATTGCAGCATTGACATTTTAACAGTGCAAATGCTTGCCCACCGAACGAAAACATCATTAATTATCTTTTATCGAAAGCCCGAAACATCTGTGGGACACCAGAGAGTGTGTTGGAGAGACATTTTAAAGACCTCGGAGTCGGCTCTCACGCAAGCCACTAAAGCAAAGCAAACGAAAGAATTAGAATGGATGATCAGTGATCTAATTTGCAGAGGGCATATCAAAATAAATACCCACGGTAGGAAAATTGAAAATTCTCCTTCAAACGCCCACAATCCTGATTATTAATCTAAGGCGAAAATCCTGCGAGACGACCCAAAGTCCTACGGATCATTTACCGCAAATATCTTTATAGGCAAGGTCAAGCCATCGTACCTCAAGGATACTATAATTGCTTTTGATTTCTAATGTCGATACCTAAACAATATATTTCGCTTGACAAGCAGTTCCACCGATATCAATGGGCTAGTTTAAACGTTTAAAAATTCACGCCCCTCACTAAAGGTTTCTGTAAAGACTGAGGCTAACAACAAAATCGCGTTTCTCGACGTGCTTATGCACAGACAAGATGGGTATTTCCAACGTAACATATTTCGAAAGAAAACCTGGATGGGATAATACATCATCTTTCACAGATTTATTTCTCTAAATCTACAGTGAACTTTAGGCAAAAGCTTGGCGACCAGGGTGCGACACATCTTCTCTCCTGAAATGGTTGACGCCGAGCTCCAGCAGCTAGAGAAAACACTTAACGAAAAAGCTTATCCGGAGAGATTCATCCGCCGGAATATAAAGGAGCGCACCGTAAAGCCTGCTGTTGCCACTGCAGAAAAGAAAGACTTTCTTTTAAGACTACCTTTTCTAGGACACGCAGCAAGCAAATTAGTAAGATGCAGTTTAAGGACGGCTTTCACTAGCGCTATACCAGCAGTGAACTTACAAACTCCCCAATCGTACATTTCGGAGGTAGAGACCAACTAGCAATGCAAGCCATATCGATGTGTATTTATTTATTTACCGGCTCCAGTGGCGCGGGATACATTGACCGAAAAACAAGATGTCTGGGGAAGAGACTAGAGAAGAGAGAGAGAGAGAGAATAGAGGCTGTTTTATTTTTGGAGTATCGTTCAAAGAGTTTTTCAGCAAAAATATAAACGGCTCCATTCACTAAGATAATGGGATAAAGTAAACATAATATACAAGAATTAAAGGAGTCGAAAATGGACATCTAGCGGGGAGACAGTTCTAGTCTGAGCTTTTTTATTTCAGTCTCTTCACGTAAGGTAGCGTGCTAGAAATGGCAAAACGGAGCGCTGGTATGCCGTTGTACGGCATGCTATATGGCGAAAGCCTCGGCGCATCGGACGGGAAGACTTCACAGCAATCAGTTCAGAGTGGGAGGCGATGGGTTTCATCATCAAAGGATTCGCCCAGCGAATTGTTTGACTGTCGAAAGTGCCGTTTTGCTATCAAATCCACTAAAAACAGTATAAAGAAACACCAGCAGCAGAAGAGAGCATTCGGAGAATCCGTTTTAAAAATCAAAAAATCCTTTTTAAGCAAGGCTGGAAAAAAATCACGGGAGAGCAATAAAGGATGAGGGGAAGAACACATGCCTCTATAAATCGCCAGATAAGGGGCCTGAGGTGTGTGATAGGAACGTAAACGGCGAATATAATATAGAAGTTTACGAATTTTTGTAAAAAGAGCATCGATATGTTGGGAGAATGAAAGATTCGATGTCAGATTTTACGCCAAGGTACCGAAAAAGAGGATACCTCGTTGGGAAGGACGGCTGAGAATTGAGAACTAGGGGATGGTCGCAGGGTGAAAAACACATTGGACAGACTTCTCATGGTTCAGTTGAAGGCCATTATCTGACGACCAGGCTGCAACATGATCAAGGCCATCCTTCAGACACTGGAGATGTGTCTGATTTTTAAGAGGATGACCAACAACCATGTCATCGGCATATTTGATGTACAGACAGTCATTTGGTGACCTCAAATCATCAGTGTGAATGGAAAAGAGGTGAGGGGATAAGATGGCACCTTGAAGAACACCGCAGTTGTTTGGAAGGACATTAGACTTCCGCTTGCCGGATTGTACGAATTGAGTGCGGGAAGTAAAATAATCTTCAAGCCAAGAGACAACCCAGCCGGGAGAGCCAGACGCGGATGTTTTATTAAGAAGGAGATGGCGCGGGATGGTGTTGACTAGGCGAACTAGTGCCTACCTGGCTAGACAAAAGTAAAAATAGATCGATTTCAAATTCGATTCCCGCACATTTAATCGATACGCACCAGCAGCTTGACGCAAAAGAAGCCTTCTGAATTATTTACCGGTTACAAGCACGCTACTCTAAAGACCTATGCAAATGGGTGCTCGCAAGTGCCGAGATAGTAGCGAAACGGTTAACGAACGCAACGCTTTGGTATCAGAAGATGTTGACAAACGCAGTCTGTCTTCCCTGGCCGACTACAAGTGGCACTTGCACGGCGCCCCCACACCCTGACAACGGTCACACGCATTCCACGTATTCGACGCACAGACAGCGCTCACAATGAATCCCTCCCAACCCCATCCACTCCACGTTCCAACGTCCTCAGCACGCTGACTCAGCCATGCAAGCGGCCTGGGAGGGCCATACAGGCCACATTAAGAAGGAACCACACACACACACACAAAAAACACACCCACGGCAGTTCAACCGTCGTAGTCCGACGATGTCCATCGTTTGCTCCACGGAAGGGTGGTGCAGGGACGGTGACTTGCGCACCGATTAGTTTTAAGTGGCATGAAGCTACCACCCTCTATCCTCCTATCTCATTTAAGTCCAGTGTCAAGACAGCGTCAAGAAGACCGGAGATGGGAGAGGGCTCAAGTGTCTGACGAGGCCGGGGCCCGTAGGCCCTAGCTGACCCTTGTCGTGCCACCGCACCCCCCTGTGTTTGACGTTTGTTATGGGAGCGCAAACCTCATAACACCTGCCGTGCCCTGATTTGGCACCCGTGTTGGTCCAAAGCATCTACCAAGTGGGCCGTTTAGGACAAACGACAGTTCGACCGTCGTGGTCCGACGTTGTAAATCGTATGCTCCACGGAAGGGTGGTGCTGGGACGGTGAATTGCGCGTGATTTAGTTTAAATTGATAGAAGACTTGCGCTGCACCTACCGCACTCTCTCCTTGTCCCCCACCTGACAGATTCAAGAAGACTGGAGATGGGAGAGAGCGCAGGTGACTGGCGCGGCCGGAGCCGCCCCTGGGCGTACCACCACACCTTAGGACACACACACACACATGCTCATGATTCCATTTTTCTATTTAATTGTAATGGCCTGATGACAAATAACTGAAAACAGTTGTTTGCAAACTGGCTTTTTAAGGTTGTATTTGCCATATGCAGGACAAAAGATTCCGCTGAGAAGGGGAGCCCATTGCAGATACCTGTGTTAATTAACAGCGCCTGCAACCATTGCAGATGGCCGTATTGGATGAGATACTTGTTTGATTGCCAGAACCCCAGTCAGGTATTGCTTAAATTTTATCACTCATGTTCTTTACTGGTTTTAAGGTATTCGGAACTATGGCATCATCGATCGGAAGCGGTGAGCTCCAGTTTATCTTGTATTCGTACAAGTGCAATCACAAAAAGAAGCACAGTACACTCAACGTTCTGGTCGGTTGGTGAAATACTTAAATATTCTTTTGGTTGCAAGAAGGTATCAAAGTAGCGCCACAATATTGGTGACCGAGAAGAGTTGCGGCGGATGATAGGAATTGTTCATTTATAAGTTGACCTGGTTAAGGAGTACATTTTGGTCAGTTCAGCTGACATTTCTTCAAACTCAGCTAACCAAAAACTGTTCCAGTGATTTTAAGCAAAGTGCCATGCCAGCAAGCTTGAGAGGTTGTTTCGTGCATGGATGCTAATCGTGCAGTTCCGCCAGTTTGCATGAGTAAAAAGGAAGAAGAATGATCGAAAAGGAGATCGAATTTCCGCATAATATGCCCTTGATAGTCACCTCCAGAATTTCTTCAGTGAACGATGCTTGGCATGTAACCCCTATAAGTCTACATTTCTCTGTTGTTGCTGTCATCACGGAGGATTGACTTCTATATGCGTTCGAAATATAAAAATAATAAATAACATGTTCGGGGGCTCGACCGGTCTTCTTTAGCAGTACTCAAGCAGTATCATTTGTCTGATTCAACATAATGACGACACAGATACTAAACAAAATCAAAATAAGTATTTAGCCTAGTTGTTGCCACTATTTGACGCAGTTAACAGGGTTCGGCCACTCAGAATCCTGGTAGATACTCTGCCTTTGAAATTTCGGAGTTTTTCTCTCCTCAGGATGTAATAAACCACCTAAGTGTAAATGATTTGTGATAAAACTTTCTGTCTCCCACTGATGGCTAACGTGAGTAGTTGATTTGAAATTAATCAACTTTAGTGGGATAACTGCGTAATATTCATGCACTGCTAACTCACAGTCAGTGGTATTCAAATATTGAATGATTTACCATGCTGCCAGTACGGGTCTTGGAGAATAACCAATAACCCGCATACTAATGTCCGTTGTATTCCCTGACGACACCTCGTAACCTCTTGCTAATTGGTACCTCTTGAAAAGCTTACTTCCGGTCACATCTCCTTCATATCAAAGCCTGAAATCCTGATTGGATAACAGTACTTTGCCAAAGAGGCAAAAGTTAGCCTTTGTTTATAGCCTTTATTTGGAAAAAGGCATATTTTGTGTGCCTCAGTTGTCAGATTCTGGTAGCGCAGGTTGCTAATGCGTTATAAAGATTTATACCTCATTTATAGCCTTTATTTGGAAAAAAGGCATATTTTGTGTGCCTCAGTTGTCAGATTCTGGTAGCGCAGGTTGCTAATGCGTTAACTGCACTGACGTCCCCTTGCGTCTGAAATATTCACCTAAATGTTCGCGCTAAACCTAGAAAAGGTATGTTTCGCGGGATTTACGCCAGGTTTGCAGGCTGCTTTGCCTAAAATATTATTTCATTTTATGTCATGCATGCTACGTTAGTACTGGGAAAGCTATTCGGCACTTACGCAAGCAAATAGGTTTTCCCAAAGAAAAGTGAGACGAATAAACTTAAAAACACACGAATAAGAGGCCACGAAGATCAGATGTGGGTGTCTTCGAGGAGGAAGTTTGAATCCTCAAACTTCCATTTGAAGTAGACTTGACTTACAAATTGTTCAGCCACTGTTTGAGTTCGGCTGTACAGCGTGTGCACTCTGCAGCCAAAAGTAGGAAAACTTTCGTTGGTATCCAGAAGGTAAGAAAATTCTGTCTTGTTTAACCTCCTATACCTACTTCAGTAAGACAGGTTATGTGATCAACAAACAAACGCATTTTCAAAGGAGTACATGTATGCCGACAAAGCGAACATGTGACTTCCAGGATCCAGTTCAGAAAAAAAGGTGATCACTCGAACTTGATATTTAATGGCCTGACGTTTCTAATTCTCTATCGAAACTATCAACCGAAACAATGGCCGAATCACAGTAACTTCGTCCCGTGCTCAGAGCAAACGGTTACCCACGCAACCCTGTCGACAGTTGAATGCGCAACCAAGGCGAGAGATGGAACCGCACCAGCCCCAAATTTTGGCGAGCACTACCATACGTGTAGAACGTCTCCAAAGCCTTTAGACGCCTTCTCACACCACTCGGAGTTGGAATTTCCCACTGACTAGAAGTAACTATCAGGTGCCCAATAACGAGGTCAGAAGATCGGATACCACGGCAAAAAATCTGGACTCATTTACCGATTCTTTTGCAGTTGCGGACAAAGCAAATACATCGGAGCACCTGGGAGACTGCTCCGCAAGCCAATGGCCAAGCAAGTGGCAACAGTAAAAAGGAAGGACACTAACTCTTAGGTTATGGCTAATGTGAACGGTCCCGGCTACGCCTCCAACCTTGATGAGGCCAAAATTCTCGCGAGGACCGAGAACCTCGTGAGCCGTGAGCTACTTAAGTCATGGTTCGCTGCCACTCTGTCGATTAATAAGCGCAATGATTTCGCGGCTCCATATTCTGTGTTGCGATTTTGTCAGGGCACATTTTTCTAGCGACATGGGGAGGACGCGGGTGACCAGAAATCCCGGGAGTGCCCAGTAATTGTCACACAAAGAATCGAAAACGGTGATGACATCACAGCTGATAACGACTCGGGTACGGACCAAACAGCAATCCTCGCATCAACTACGGCCAACAGCTATTCAAAAGAGGACTGCCAACGATAGTCGGCCTGTGTTAGCTTGGCAAGCACGCCCTTGTGTTGATGGTGGGTTCGACTGAGAATCCGAAACGTCAGGTCAATAACTAGCATGTTCCAGTGATAACCTCTTCTTATTCTTCTTCTTCTTTTTCTTTTTCTTCTTCTTCTTCTTCTTCTTCTTCTTCTTCTTCTTCTCCACCTTCTTCTTCTTATTCTTCTTCTTCTTCTTCTTTTTCTTTTTCTTCTTCTTCTTTTTCTTCTTCTTCTTCTTCTTCTTCTTCTTCTTCTTCTAAAGTTTACTTGGCCTGGATGTAACCAGGTCCAATGCTACCACCGTCCTTGTCAATCAAAGTGGCTTTCTTCAAAAACGAAATCATAAATATTTTCAAATTGCCTAAGATAATTTATAATCTTCCTTTATTATTAAATACAAGGAACGAAGAGTGCTAGTCATTTTCAGCACTTACAAATGCAAACGGTATGCATTGTCTATTGGAGTAAGTTCGGTAGAGTAACTTTTGATATTCAGCACTGACAGTGATCCTTTTAAAATTGTCATTAAAGAAAGTTGATACGTGTTACCTGCTTCCTGATGGGATTTCTGCGTTTGAAGTATATGACATTTTAACCCAGACAGTGAGGATTTGGTTCAATTATCGAAAAAAAAGAAGTGAAACGAAATATATGCAATGCCTATAGTGGCGTATGTGAAACTCAACATTAAAAGCTGACCTTCGATGGAAGTATTCTCTTTTAAGATCTAATCATGCGATTGGGAACCCTTGTTATCAGATTCGAAATCTTCATGAAGGCAAAGTAATGAGCATGTTATATTAGGAAGGATTCCGGGAGTTTGTTTACCGTCTATCCTTTCTTCGTTCATGAGAATTGTTTTCTTATTCGGGCGTTTTATTCCTTTTGAGTGTTGCCCTAGAAACCATTAACCACTACCTGCATCAGGTTCTTCCAGGCGCACCTTGAATACAAAGACTAACCATACTACTTGCAATCATTTTAGTATTTTGTGCTCATTTACCTACAGAAATTAAGTCCGACCCTACTTAAGTAAGCGTTCAAAGTCATTGACTCCGGCATATTTATTTAGTCTTCAGCTGTTTGGATAATAATCATCCCCTTATATTTTCTCCTGCGATCTATGAGTATTTTTTAAGTAGACAATTGTGCTGCGTTTCCGGCAATCCCATTGGCAGATGTAAAGCAAATCAAATTTTATTTATCGTGCTTAATGATTTGTCCAACAGGGTTTGTGTCAAGGATACTTCTGGGATCCACTACCTGGAAGCACAGCTAACGATAAGCTTGTCAGAAGGACTTCACAAACGTTTGGCCAGGTAACTACCAGAAAGAATTTGGCCACAAAAGAGCAAATGTCTGTGTTCTTGAAATTAATACATAGAATAATGAAACGCATCTCCAGTAAATCATACTCTGTGTGTTTACTTATAAACATACAGATAGCACGACTTTCCGCACTACCCAGACACATTTTCACACTGCAGGAGCCTATTAGGGCACATGCGTCTACAAGAAAACCTGCGGTTTACCACCGTAAGCTAGACCACATAAATGCACACTCACTCCATCAACACATATACACCTCACCACGTACCTGAGCATATAACGGTCTCCTAGAAACCATGGCTTGGAAGGCTTCCAACTGACGCTTTTCACCGGACTACGCCGTCAGTCCAGTGTGTGCTGTGCGTTGAGTGGCTGCTCAGTGATCTGGGAGCCAGACGCTGATAGCTCATTCATACCCCTTTGTTTTTCGTATCCTGGTGCGTGAGTTAAGGGGACCAGGTTATGCTGTAGCACGCAAAGACTGGTTCGCCGGGCCAGTCAGCCAATGCACCCACTCCCATATCAGCTTACTGACCCGCTCACACGGTGTCCTGATTGTGGCGGTGAGGGAGAGAGTGAGATCGACGGCTCAGCGCATTTTCCTCACTATATACAACCTTAAGCACTTTAAACTATGACATTGCGCTAAAAACCGTGCCTTGGAAGGTTGCCAACTGACGGGATAACTCGGACCACGCGCAATAGACGACTAGCGGTCAGAGAATCAGGCTGCAATGGTTCCTTCTTAATGTGGCCTTCATATCACTCCCACTCAGTTGGGATTTGAGCTGCCTGTTTGGGTTGAACCACAGTGCGCAGGCCTGCACCCTCTCCCATCCTCGGTTTTCCTGATTCTGTTTGTACACCGGACCCAGGTGAGTGGGTGGTAGAGAGAGTGAGGTAGACATAGTGCAAGTCTTTCCTGTACCACCCCGCTGTAAAGCCTGCGGTGGTCTTAGTCCAAATTGATGTTCGAAATGTCGTAAAGACAACAGGCTTCTGTAGGGTACCTTGATATGTTACCTTATAGAACATGTTTTTAAGTTTTCTGGGCTTCGCTAAGGCGGTTGACAATTATTTAACGCCATTTTAAAGAAATCTGAAATTCAACACAGCAAGTCAATGCATGTTACCGCTAATCAGCAAAGAAAATACAGTTTTTCAGAGCTAAGGTGGCCAGGATATTGTGGTTCGAGAGTAATTTTAATTCGTTTATATTTCAGCACTAAAGCCTTTCGTTGGTATTTACTGTGAAGGAAAAACCGAATGAAATAACTTATTTTGGTCGTTAACAAAAGGAACGAAAGATAACCTGTCACTCCATCGAAAACCAACTGAGAGGAGATGCTAGAGTTGAAGTTATGGTTAAGAGTTCAGTATATGAACTAGCTGATGAAGGGTGATGACGAAAACTGATACGATCATTTTCGACAACAGAAACACCGTGCGGAACGTATCTGTTTTTCACGCAGAATAATTTTCAAAGTAATTTTATCTGTAGACGACTAGAAGTGGCTTAAACCATGTTTACTTTACCTGTACTTGTAGAGCACGTCAAATTTCCATCCCAAGCCACTTCTAAGAATGTTTGTTTAGAGCTACGAATGCACCACTCTGATGGTTGCACTCTCTTCTCGCCCGTAACATGGTTTGGTCTCACCTCACCTTTCTTTTATAACTTCCTTTTTGGATTAATACTTCTACCAGCTGCAATAGGAGAAGATTGGGGCAAAGAGTTTCTTTTTTGACGAGGATGTTTTCATCGGCTTGACCAGCTGCTCCGGTCATCAAACTACAGCATGTGATGATTAAAATATTTTACCAACTTACCTGCTTATCCGCTTTGCTTGAGGGATTTTGACAATATTTTTAAAAGAATAGTCAATCCGAACATCATATACTGCGAGTCATTAGACATGGAACATTAATTACCTATTCCATTAATTATTAATTAAATACTTTGCACGTTTGGAGGGCGCGCCTTCAGTAGATTCCACGAAGGAAGAATCTGGTTCTTATAGAAGTTCGGAAGCCTTTAGTCATGCAGAAGACGACCTCTGGCTGTCGAGTTCCCCTTCTCGCCCGTTTTTATACAAAAATGATTTCAACTATTTAAACTATTGACTGCATTGTTACATCGAATGCTACGTTTTTGAAAAAATTGATGCGCAAACCCCTTTGCTGTTGCAGGCTCTTGTTAACTAATAAATACACAATATAATTTTAATCTCGTAGTTAAAAAGGAGAATGTTGCAACTTTGAAAACAAAAGTGTGTGAAGACGGAACTGCCTTTTATGCCTATGACTGGGACAGAGCGGTCAGTACCAAAACAGGGAAGGTGGAATATCAGCCCAAAAATCTCGTTACCGCCTTTGACTCACTTCCGGTACACCAGCCCGTGCCTAATTTGACTTACCACGCAATGGAAGGCGAAATTTCAATCTTCTCTTCAATGTTCTCGTCACTTCGTTAACCGACACACTGGCGATGGTTACAAATTGACCAATTGCGTGGATGCAGCAGAGATTTTTCTTGATGTGGTGGAACCCGCGGAAAAAGAGGCCTGCAATTAATTACTGCCCCTTTGTTCGACCTCTTCAACCGCAAATTAAGAACTTTTCTTGGACAACGATGCAAATGGTAGCAGTGATGAGTCAGGGAGGCCATTAAACTGGATTTTTATCCTAGGAATAAGCAATTAGTATTTAAGCTGTGGCCTCGGTGTCAAAGCGAATTATAACAAAACGTGCTAATTACCGCTAGTCGGCTCTTGAATTATAGGGAGTGGTGATGGAATTCATAATGAATTACACATGGCCTCTCCTCTGTTAATAATAAAAACGTTCAAATGAGGCCACTTGGAGCATGCCAAATAGTGTTTTGCATCTTCTGCCTAACATCGCTACACAGGAGCCGCATAAAATATGTCCGGGTCTTAACATGTTGCTTCTGCTCATGGTTGACAATTCTTGGATAAATAGGCAGAGTTTAAATGGCATGAAACGGATACCAGAGATATTGACAAGCAGTTAAAAAAAATCTGCAATTTTGTTGATTTAACATCGCTGTGTTTGCATAAATATTTAAAAAGTAGCTTAGACAATTTTATATATGACTTTTGATAACGTCATTACCAGAAAATAAACAAAATTAACCTCTGTATATTACAGTGTTCGTCAAACACCTGAATGAGAAAAAATTCGAAAATTGCAGGCTAATAAACTTATAAACAGGCAAAAGACTACGCAGCAATTGCGACACCTGAGTTCCGCTAAAACCGGTGGTTTTTAAAAACTTCGAAATTGACCGTCGAGAATAGAGTGCTGTGTAAGCCGTCAACCTTTTTTTAATTTGCAGTGTCATTGACATCAATAGGGAGCTCAAAGCCTTCGCCTATATTTCCCTTAATAAAAATGAACTGAAAAAAAATTCTTAGGGCCCAAAACCAGGTACGATGTAGAGAGTGAATGTGAAATGCCCAAAATTATGAGTCCATATTTGCTATACTAGTGGTTGCTCTCGAAGAGATAAAGACATTCATTTTGGCAAATACGTTTTAATTTTGTTCTTATCAAACGCCAAATATACATTTTAAAAATCGCGTTGTCATGAGTCAGCGTTAGTTGGCGAGAGTGTTTTGCATGCGGACAAACAGGTCATCAAGAAGGAAGTTTTTTTCAGTATTTAAACCGGCTGCAATGAAAGTGCATGATCGGACATCCAGATTTCAAGTTATGTCCTCAGTTCACTGAACCTCTCCTTAAAGGTGTCATTAAAAATAACGTGGAGAACTTCATTTAGTCAAATCGGTAGGTTTTTTCGTTTATATCGGTGGTAATATGTGACCGTGAGTACACTTATTTCTCGTGGTCTACAATTTGGTCGGTGTTCTCATTGATCTTTCGATCTGGTGCCGGCATGCAAAAACCTCCGCATTTACTTACGGGTTGTCATTATTGATTTATGACTGGCGCCTATAACCAACCACTGTTTTTTGCTTCATTATACCTCTGACGATGGACTCCTGTAATAGTTCGGAAACTCAAATCAACAAAGACGTTATTCCAACTGTCGACCATCCTACTTTTTCCCAGACAACTTTGTATAGTCACGAGTTTCAAGCATTATCACTTATTTCCTTAGGTGGGAAAAAACGAATAACATCCCCGGGCTGTTTGAGGATATGACTCGAAGTTTCAAGCTTACTTTTTCAAGTCAGTTCCAAGGCTCAAGTCTTCCGGTACTGTGAATTTCACAACAGTCCCACGTGATTACTATTTTTTTTTATAATTATGGACTATAAATAGTAAGGGATTTTGGCCGATTTGAATAATTCGTTTGACTCACTTGTGAAAAACCTGGCAGCCTCGGTAAGATTCGAACACACGCCAGCAAGGGGAAGGCTTTAGTACAGCCAACGCTCCTACCAAATGAGCTACGAGGGCCCACCCGGAGCCGGTATTCCTTCTTTTCGTAAGCTATAAGCCATTAATAGCTACTGGATAAGGATATTTTTAAATATCTCACAAATTACCGCCAGTGCGCAAGAGCAACCTTTTTAGTGTGCAAAACAGAGAAAATAAACGATTATTCATCCTCAGGTCTGCAGGATAATATAAGAAAGGGGGAAGTAGCGAAGTTTAAACAAAATATAAACCTTACGTGTGAGGGAGAGGGTTAAGGGCTTTCCGAGGTCTAGTTCTGTGAGGGGCTTGGTGGGTTGATAAGGGGTAGAGGGCACGGGGAAGGCGGCGTCTGACAAATAACTAACTGTTTGTCTCGTCTTTGTAACGCCACGCAGCAGCTGTTAGCACGCATACTGGTTCATTTAGGGCCAAGAGAGCCACAGGACCTACATGAACGCTTGATACGAGCACAAGGTTGGATTGGGCAGCCGTATGGCTACTGCCTCTGCCATCGCAATTATCCATTTCAGCAGGAAGGTGGAGTGCTAGCCGGCAGTGTATAGATGACTTGTAATGACAGGTTGGCTCTGTCAAACTGAGCCACAATTGCACTAAAGATGAACTTTTCCATGCCTTTTTTTAGCCAGGCCGCTTGGACAGGCGCCTACTTGTTCGATCACTGAAACAAAATTGGATTGACAAACGAGAAAAGATCAGTACTGTGAAGTCCGCCCCAAAGTTTTCCCGCCCATGAAGAAGTCGCTGTTGTCTGCCCGATAAAGTGCCATTCATCATAGGCTACCACAGATGAAGCAACTTCTATATTTTACGGACAAATACCGAGGCCACAATAACCACGGTTACTTGTTTCTCACCCCTCTAAATGGGGATGATCTCAACAACATATTAGCGCAATTTTCGCTCTAAGATCTTGACAACCAAGGTTAACTTTTAGGCTAACGACAGAAAGGTTACCAGTAAGGATGACTTGTATGGCCGGGTTCAAGCTTCGAGTGGTGCACCCCCTGCGACTGGGTATGGCTAGCTGATGACAGTTTAATAAGTCAGAAATGGTCATTCCAATCTCCCTTTCATTTGCGCCCAATTCCGAGGAACTTAGAGTTTGGATTAAGGTAAGAGTTGGGGTTGGGGTTGAGTTCGGAGCTATCTGGTAAGTAAGTAAGGGTTCGTGCTGACTCTAGGGTGAACGCTAACGGTAGGGCTAGGGTAAAGATTAAGCTTAGAGGTTTAGAGTTAGGGTTAAGTGGGCGGGGCGCTCCTATTCCCCTGTCCTGCTTAGGCAACTATACAAGTCCTCCTTACCAGGTTCCCTTTCATTACCACTCATCTGAATGGAAATTTCGATAAAGCATCTTGCACTCAATGCCACTGACAGCTTGGAGCCGTCACGGCATGATCAGCACCAGTATAAATGTGCTCCATTTTTCTCCCAATTTCAAACTGACGATTTGCAAACAGATTCTGATTGCAATCGGTTGCACTTCAGGGCCAAATGCTTGAATAAACCTGATTCGACATCTAGATGCTCTCATAAGGCTTTCGAGAGTCCACAAAATGTGATTAACATAGACCTCAAAATTGTCTGGAGGGTTATTGCCCGAAAACTATCTTTACGGTTTGCCAAAATTGAAATATGAAATGCTAATTCTGAAAGCGAATACACAGCACCTTACAGGATATTGTTCGTAGAAACGCACAGAAGGTAAAAAAAGATAGAAGGATATTGGTGACTTTTATTAGTTTCTCGATGCATTTTGAGCTTCCGCGAGGGAGAATACAGGGAAAAGAACGGGAGGATAAAAGTGACAAATATGTACAGGAGTTAGCAGCATCCGCCGCAACCACAACCACAGCCCCCACAACCACATCCTCCGCAGCCACCACAACCACACCCTCCGCAACCACCACAGCCACACCCACCACAACCACATCCACAATCACCGCATCCACAGCACCCACCACAACCACAACCGCACCAATTGTGGTCGTAGCAACCGCAGCAGCTCCCGCAGCAGACGCAGGGACACCTAAAGACATAAAAGTGGATGATTAGTTTGTTGACACAAATTTTAAAATTTCAAGATATACCCTCAGCGCTAGCAGGCATGACTAGCAATATGCATCTGCCTTTTCTTCTACTAGGCGCTCTGCGCCGCTGGCGGGGCTCGAGAGTGAGCCTCTAGGCAAAGAGAGTGAGTGAGTTCTGTTGGCGATCAGTGAACGTTTATCAATGAACGCAGTCAATATTTCCTAGCGACTGAATTCTGATCAATGGGTCGCGGGTTCAAGCCTCGAGTGGTGCACCACCTGCGACTGGGTATGGCTAGCTGATGAGAGTTAATAAATCAGAAATGGTCATTCCAATCGCCCTTTCATTTGCCAAAAATATTCATCTGCCTATTCTATTACCAGCCACCGTACGGCTGCTGGCTGGGGCTCCAGAATGAGCTCCAAGGCACAACGCGACGAGTGGGTTCAGTTAGCGGTCGGTGAGTGTTCATCAACGAAAGTCATGATGATCGCCAAAACTTTTCAAGCACTTAGTAATATAATTAATCAGATTCATCTCTTCCGTACAGTATTTTAACCATATGTCTGGTTGGGTAATACATTTTCACGGTGCAATGAGTAGACAGCTTCTGTGTACATGGGCGATAGAGCATGCTAACAGCCCAGCCACTAGCTAAGGGTCAAAATCGTGTTTCACTGATCATGTGCAGATGCAGGACACAACTCCAAATGGGTTGGCTCATGAGTCAGTCTCCAGCGTTCCCGAGGTGCTTTGTGTTGAATGCTTCAGTTTCGAAATTGCCGTTTGCTTAAGCCACTCAGAAATTAATTGCCGAATTTGCTTAGATCAGTTTGAATTGAGCTTAATTTAAAAACACATGGAGAATTCTAAGGGACCCACAGATGAATCCAAGCGCTCGCGTCTGCATCATGCAAAGACAGAATATCGGCTAAACACGTGTTTGGGCTTTCAGAGAGTACCTATGCTGTCAGCTTGATGTATCTTGTAACACCTTTATATACTACTCGCTATCTGTTGGCAGTTTACGAAGCTTACGGTGATATCTAACTGAAGCTTCATGACTACCAGCATTCGTGCGAATGTGCTATTTTGGTGTAGAAATAATGGACTGGCTGTTTGTTCTCGCAGGGTTTTATGACAATTGATCATTTCTCGTAATATTTCATATGAAACATATTGAAATTTTGTTTGATCCATGCTCATCAGCTCAGGTGTTTCTTTTTCCAACACACCCTAAACTTAAGGTTATCTCAGTTTATTATCTAAGTGACATGCAATTTTGAACGAAATAGAACGTCCTATGCCGTGCAAACTGCTACAAATCAGTATATGGACTAAAAATTTATCTGGGATCAGACTACGAACATTCTAGGAAGAACAACACACATGTCGCTGAATTGGGAGATACCGCTTGATTCAAAAGCGAATACCTTAGAGAAGAGACACAAATTGTCAAACATCTCGCACTTGAGTTCTTATAAGTGATGTGATGATGACTTATTTGCGATTTTGGGTTCAAGATTATCAGCACCATGTTAAGGTATGGTTGAGACCTGAGTCAGATAAACGTGCAAATTTGCCGGTTTTTCCTCACATATATTATCCTGCTGGGAAACCAGCGAATATCGCCAAAAAGATTGCAATAAATTAAAAAATATTTGGAAATCCGTCGCAAAATAACCGTTCATGAACCTGAATAACCTAGTTTCACACTACTTTAGTTATGCGCAATGGCCAAATTTTAAGCTATGCGTTTATTCCTAACCGAAAGAATTGATAACATGATAAAATCTGACTTTCAATTAAGATTTAATGTGTTGTTACTAAATCGATTTAAGTAACAAATATGAGCATGTTAAATATTATGCAGGGTCGCTTTTTCTCATTGCAATTATGGGCTAAAATGGGTCTCATAATAAATGTCATCCTGCTGTCGTAAACAAATTAAGCGAAGATTTTGAGTGAGTCTCTCAGTGTTTAGAGTTCACATAAGCAAACCTTTCAAATTAATAACACAGCTGAGGGCTTCAGCGAATATATATTACCTAGTTTCTAACGCAGAGATATTGTGAAACCTAGTTGGCTGTCGCAGTGATAAGAAGCCATTTGATGAGCATGCTGCGAAATCTGTTGGCATGTCAGGGGCAAATTTTACGGTAAAAGAAAACTTGAACGATTGTAGAAAATTCACTGAATGTCATAAGAAAAGTCTCCTACATACCCGTTCCAATATCCTCCACAACAGGTCATTTTTTTACGTTTTCTGCCAGATTGCGCCGTCTCTGCCTCTTTTATGCACGCTGACGTCGGGCAAATATGCGCAGATCGAAGGAGTCAGCACTTTTCCGGTGAACTTACAGAGGTGGACTTGCGTCGAAGAAAGGCTCGACTGAGTACAACTAACTCTGCGCCGCACTGCAGTCCAAGGTCGTCAATATGCCGGACGCGCACTAGGGCCAGGAAAAGGCTGGAGCCGCCTCACATTACTTGTGGCTTGACCGCTGATAGAAATGGTCGATAAACGTGCTTAAGGGATTTTTTGAGGCGTTTGTTTCTTGATTCCGCTTACAACAATGCTTCCTTGGCTAGAAACTACAACCAGGACACTGGGGTGCACAAAGAGGATGGGCAATTTCTTTAAGCGATAAAGTCGTTCTTCGTTTCAGCCCATTCACTAAAGCATATGCTGAGGGATTGCAGCGTAATATTGGTTCAAATCTCTCCGGAATTCACTAATTCAGAGGTTGTCCGCTGCGGATAGAAAAATCTGCTTCTTCTTAGGCGTTCTAGATTGTTTTCATATGTTTTGATTGTCAGTGTAAGGAAATATGAAGACTTAAATCTGCCGTCGCCTATGTGTCCTTTAACACTTGAGTAAGAATCGAAATATGGGAAGTGGCTTGAAGGAGAAAAATGCACTGCAGTGTAGCGGTTTTGAAAATCCTAGCAAAACTTCAATTGTCCGAATTTTGAAGCATTATAACAAACCAAAGGTAATTGGCCTTGACCTTAGCGATCTCCCCTTTTTTATTCCGCAATCTTGATCTTCTAAGCGGCTGATTAGGTAATCAGCCAAAAAAGTAAATGAACCTTTGTGTTGCTTATGCAGTCTGATGCCTTCTACTCTGGTGAGATTGCTATCAAGCTGCCTCTGGCTATGTGTGTTTTTAGTGGCGTAGGACTTTGTAATCCGATGGAAGATCGGTTGAACACTTGAATATGTCCAATGCTGCATTACAGGGGAACTTGAGGTTGACTTCAGCGGTACACATTCAATGTCCTAACCGCAACTATAAAACTAAACCTTTTAATAAGACCCAATTCGAAATTATTCTGGGCCACGTGTAATACTGCCATGCCAACCAGGAGGTCAGTATGCCCGCTATTGGAATCAACAACTTGAAAATACTCCTTTCAGTCCTAGTTCTTCAGCTGCTTTGGTTTAGGATGGCTGCGCCTTGAATGTCAATATGTGGCCAGTTAGTCCAGTACGCTTCGAGAGTCAGCGTTCAACCTCTGTACTGTCGGTCAATTCCTGCTCGTGCCGACACCGGATGACCTGTGGTTCATAATCACCTCCGATACGTTTTAGATGCGGTTTCTTAATTTTCAATCCTGCACGGTTGCTAAATTATTGTCCCGAAAATATTTTGGTGGCCATATCTATCTCAGGGGACTGCTTATTCAGTCTGAGAGGCTGCAGCATTCCACAAATAATATTACAGTGTACGAAAAAGGTCGATGCCAGCTAATGAAAATGAAGAGCGATCAGCTATTTTACCCTTTCTCCTGTTTCCACAAAACGCAATTACCGTTACAGTGAAATTTATTATTAACCTGATGTAGAAACTGTGCAGAAGTGTGACGCGTATTCAGCCACTTGCCTATATTATGTTTATTTTTTCAAAACAAGTAAAGAAGGTTTTGAGTTCGACGGTCAAAGGTAGAAATATTTTTTGAAATTCTATTGATATTTTGTAATTTATCAGAAAAAGGGCACAAACAAGACTTTTTGCCGCACAGGCGAGGGTGAGGGACTCGAAGAAAGAAAACAATTACCACATTGGAGACCAATGATACGTAGTTTTTAAAAATTGATATCAATTGCCTTTTTCGCCACAGACACAGCTCACAGAGAAGATAGACGTCTGTCTCTAGGCAGTTAATTAAATGCGCATTGATTTTGGATGTAGGTTTCTTTTCTAACCAGTATGTGTTTTCGTGAATGAGGTGGGATAAGGTTTAAGCAAGATAGAAACATGAGTCGCGTTTCCTGGCTACCAAAAATATACATTAAATATAAGAAATTATGACGATCGCGCGATTTCAATATGTGTTCCGTTAAAAATAGCACAGGAGTTGATGAAGATGCACAGTTAACCGTTCACAAATCCCCTCCATTGTGATACAGATATGGCAGAAATGGAACGACCACATCGTAAGGATGGAAAACGAGTGTCTACCCAAGTCGTGGTACTCCATCAATGTCCCTGCATATGTTCGCAAGGTCCACTAAAGCGTCCTTATAAAGACGTCTTGGGGACCTCACTCAGAACACTATAAGTCAATTGGGAATGCTTTCTATCTCACAACACAGCACCGCTACCATCATCAATATGGAGAACTCTCCCAACGATTGTCCTAACCACCAGCTCAATTCCAAGCTGATCCCATTGCGATGGCAAATTTCTCATCACGAATAGTCCTGTTCTGTAACTGGCCAATTATCGCAGTCAGACCGCAAAACCAGTGCAACAAAAGACTCCTCACATCAGGCGCCACTGAAAAAACAGCGTACCCGTGGCTCAATCGTAGTGTTACAATGAACGACCAAAGATGTTGGGTTCAAATATCGAGTGCTTAACACCTGGGATTGGAAATGACTGGCTGATGACATCTGATACGCCAGAAATGGCCATTCCGGTCTCTCTTGTCTTTTTTGGTTACACCTTACCAGCATATACCATACACCGCTCTGTAAATGTCTGCAGGGGCTTCATATTAAGCTCGAAGACGCAACAGTACTTCATGTTCCGTACCCGTATATATAGCGAATGGAAAACAATGTTAAAGTTACAGAAGTATGTATGAGTAATGGAAAACTAGGCTATGCAAGCACCGGAAGACTAAACTTCTGATTATTACCTAGTCAATCGATATTTAAATATAACCTCGTCATACGAGAACCTGCGCCATCACTTGCCACCCCAAAAGGGTGGCTTTTTATGTTGCCACAATTACCCCTGGGGACTTACTTAAATTGGACTTCAAAAGCTCAGAAAAACGACAAATGTTTCTGTTGCGCGATTAGTCGCTAGCTCTCTCTCTTTCTAAGTCCTAAGGTCCTCACATACAGTTGTGAAATTTTATAATTATTTACTTATTTACAGTTGCAATGAGTACGTGAGGATGAATAAAGTATTAAAATAATTAATACAGAGTTTTAACAGGTTTTAACATTTAATTTGACTCGTGAAAATTCCGGTGACCTTGGTGGGAATCGAAACCGCGACAGAAGGAGCTGGCGTCAGTGCGTCCAATGGATCCCGATGGGGACCTAGTAGTTCGGTTTTAGTCTTCCTGAATTTGCCGAGGCTTTCCCCCAAGGGGTAGAAAATAAACTATCACAATAATATATTTCATCCGTACGGACGTTGGGTACACGATTAGTTCCAGCGCAAGTCTTACATATTCCACTCATCATCACTTTGTTTGCAACTGATACTGAAGCCACATGTGTCACTAAAGAATAATTATGCATACCCATTGATTTCCACTTTTGTCATTCTGAGTATCTACCTGATTTCATTGTCAACTTGGAATCAGGATTCGATTCGGATATTTTTGAAGCAGCACTCGAAAAAATAAGAATATTTTCTGTTAATTCACTTTTTAAAAAAAAATTGACTATACCTTGACGTAAGGCACATGAGCCAATTAGCACTGCATATTTCAAATACTTTGCGACAGTTCCGAGTGGAGAGTATGATTTTTGTGCACGCCTGTACTGCTACCTCTAAACTTGCTATAATATAATATTTTCACACGTTTACGTTTTACTGAAAGTCTGCGCAGTGAATACATTTTCGTTCAGAGATGCGTATTGTTGGAAGCTTTTGTTGGCTATGAAATGAAGTCAGTGAATGATTTTGAATACTCAGACACTACATCAAAATGGTTTGAGGGACGTTGGCCCGTGGTTAAATTATTCTGAATGTGTCAGGGTAGCTTGTGCGAGATCAGTCTGTGGTATTTCTAGGAGGAATTAAAGAATGTATGAATTATTCCGCATTCAGTGTGCAGCCTGCTGGCTTAATTCGTGGTCTAACTGAATTGAATTAGATTCAGTTTGTTGGCCAATAAACTTCCTGTTTTAACGATCGCATCTTCTCATTCCGAACTGCTTCCTAGAACTTGTCTTTTCACATCTATCAGTAATCTGTTTGTGCGCGATGCACTCCGATCGGTTCGATGGTGGGAAACATTTGTACTTCGGTATTTTCCAATAAAAGTAATTGTTCCAGCTATTGCATTTCCTCCCTCTGAGCCGCTTCTTGGAACTCACCTATTCGCTTCTACCATCACAGTCGATTGTAATTCGGACTTTTGTAATGGATGCTTGAATTTGTGCCATCGTTGGTCATCTGCATGGTAGTCATTTGTTGAGTGTGTGGACTAATATTTAAAATATAGGGAAACTACAGCCTTCATTTAATAACCACCCGTTTCACTTCTTTCTGCAAAAATTGCAATCCGTGCTGATTTAGTCTACTGTGTGATCTGCCCCTCCTTTACTTCCTGAGTTGTGCACTGTTAAGACAAAACTCACCCAGCAGACATGAAAGTTAGGCCTCAAAGTATTCAGCATAAATTCTAGCAAGTTTAACACGAATGGGTTCACTTTCACATGCACATCCTGAACGTCTCCAAAAACTGCACTTCTGACAAAATATGCGCCTATGAGGACAGGGGCATTGCGTAGAACGGTGACCTTTAAGGGTACATCGGTCAGGTCGTTAGTGGTTGGCCATACTAGAAGGTTACACGCGAATAGAAATTCTTTCCAGTTCATAGGTATGTCCACATAGTTTTGTTCCATAGAACACATCCATCTTCATTTGTCCTAAACACGGTGTTAAGGAGAATTGAAGCTAAATGGGATTGAAACTAAAATCCATCCTGAAAACTAATCATCGAACAAGAAGACACAAAAGCTTTTTTGGAATAAGGAATTTAAAAAATTTGTCATAAAATTTACCTATGACTAAATCTCACCAGTTGATGGTTTACCCCTTAAATCTATTGCCATTTAGGGTATTCTTACATGGGTTTGAAGCACATACATGCATAGGGTATAGTAATGAACAATTTTGTTCTGTCCCAACTCTGGATGCAATGTCCTTCCTCAGTAGTATAGTTTATCATTTAATAAATTTTCCAGAACAGGATAAATTTGTCATGGACATAATTCATTAAGTTGCAGTTTCTGGAACAGAGGCTTTTTAACTTACACGTGTTCGTTTTTAAGTATCAAGGGCATGGCAAAATTTTCCATGATTTTCATCCTGTAATTAACAAAGGCTGGAGTGCACCGCGTCGTTCTAGTCTAAGTATTTAGACAAATTGCACAGGGTATATGGTTTATGTATGCCTTTCTATTTTTAAAATTGTGAGCGGAACAGCCCTTTTTGTCCTAGGCATAACACACGTAACCTTGATTGTTCACAATGTATCACATTTTCACCAAAACCATTTGGGCGCCTTGGATCCCATTTGATTGTGAGAAGCATGTAGGCCATATTAAGATGGATCCGTCGGACCTGATGCACAAATATAACCCTCCTTGTTAAATGTCTCTCCTTCTTCTCCTATGAGACTATGGACTGTGACACCGCAATGTTTGCTGACGATATAAAGCTTTGGAAGGTCATCCACAACGACACTAATGAAGCAAAGCTGTAGGTTAGCTTGCATTAACTCGAGGAATGATCGACCCACTGGCTCAAATTCCTTGTTACCCACTGCAATATTCTGCGAATTAGCAGAACTGGCACCGTGCACCGTAGGATATACTGAATCAAACACCGCTACCAGAAATAGAGGCTCAGAAAAATCTAGGGGTTTTGATCACCCCTTACTGGAGCCATCGTTCCATTGCTCAAATTTTGCAAAATCGGCAATGTCCAGCTTGTATCTACTCAAACGAGACTTTGCGAAGTTCGCCGAAGTGTGCTGTAATAAGGTCTTTGGGATGCTCGTGCGACCACAATTAGAAGTCACCCTTCAAGCCTGGAGATCGTAGACTGTCAAGGACCGCAGCACCCCTGAAAAGGTCCAACGAAGTGCAACCAAGTTTTTTGGAGGTCAAGGTTACCTTCTTTACGAGATAGGGTTGTACAATCATGATCTGTTTCCTTTGGACCACAGTCAGCTATGCGGCGACCGAATGCAAGCGCTTCGCACCCTGTGGGGTCAGGATTTTCGTCTTGCATCCGGTGAATTCTTTTAGCTTGCCAATACCACTACTTTGAGAGGACATCCTATCAAACTACGTGTGACTGGAGCAACAATGGACGCAGAAAAGTTTCTTCTTCTTCACCAATTGAGTGATTAAGGCCAGGAATGCTCTGCCTGCAGCCATCATCAAGTCCCCATATATATATATATATATATATATATATATATATATATATATATATATATATATGAAAAGAAAAATGCTCTTCGGGAAATGGAGTTTTACTCGTAAAATTTTTCAAGTTGGTGACACCAACCCGTCGTCAGACGAAATGAACAGAGGAGAAAGTGAAGTGGCGCGACAGGACAGATTGTGACAAGCAAACAGCTGGTGTGAGTGGGTGGTGGGTGGACCAATAATCGGGGCATGTTTTTGGGGACGGGGGTGAGGAGAGAACAATTACATTGGCTTGTTTGGGGAGGGGAGGTGGGCGGCGAGTAACTACGGCCGGCTAGATTATCGATCATGGTTCCGGGTTGATTTAGGGGTCACTGCGTCGGTTGGAGGTGTCGGAATGTTTAATTGCGGTTCACCATGTGTGAGGTGGGGTTGGCGAAAGTGGGATTAAAAAGCCGAAAGGATTAGCAGTCGTTGCTAGGTCGTGGGCGCTCGTTAGTAAATCGTGCACGTAATCCTTCGTAATGAGCATCTAGGTCAACGTGGCGGTTAATGCTAGTTGTGCTAGAGTGCCAAGCTTCGAGGAATTCTCGAGCTTGTTTGGTGTTGAGCCATGGCGATCACGTCGGTACTGTCCCAATTGAAGCGATGGTCGCATTCAAGGGAGTGCGCAAACACGAGTGATAAGTCACGTCGGCGAATGGCAAACGTTTATGTTCGGTTATGCGAGTCCCAGGCGTCGGCCTGTATGGCCAATGTAAACAGAAGGGCAGTTGGCGCACGGTCATGCGGTAAAATGACATTGCTTAATTGTTCTTTTGGAAGGGGTCCTTTTACTCTGCATAGGGTTGCGCGTATGGAGGACGCAGGCTTGTGGGCGACAGAGATGCCAAAGTGACTTAATTGTCGAGAGATTGTTCCGGAAACACCTGCATGTAAGGTAAGGAATAAAATTTCCGTGGCACTATATCTCCATTAGAAACAAGGTTCTGCGTTTGTCTCTGGCGTCGAAGACAATTTGTCACGAAGCTCGTTGGGTATCCATTGGACCGGAAGAACTGATACAAATACGATAGTTCTTTCTTAAGAAGGTCATCGCTGCTGCAATAGCGGAAGGCCCGATGGAAAAGGGTTCGAACACAGCTTCTTTTTGTGGGCCGCGGGGTGGTTACTTGCATGAGTTAAGCACGATTTCGCAGTAGAGTCCTTTCGGTGGACGCTTGTTGCGAGTCCACCATCACTGAGTCGTTGTATTTTCACGTCTAGGAATGGTAGTGTATCACTTGTTGCAGCTTCGCGTGTAAATTGTATAGTTGGGAAGACCCATTCAGACTCTGGTGCAATGGCTCAACGTCACAGTCTTTATGATAACAAATGTGTCATCTACGTAGCGGAGCCACATCTTTGGTTTGAAACATTGTAAGACGCCTTCTTCTAGTCGCTGTAAGACTAATTCGGCAAGTAGCCCCGATATTGGAGAACCCATTGGGGTGCCCTTAACTTGTTGATAGTATTTGCCAATTAAACATTCCGACACCTCCAACCGACGCAGTGACCCCTAAATCCAACCCGGAACCATGATCGATAATCTAGCCGGCCGTAGTTACTCGCCGCCCACCTCCCCTCCCAAACAAGCCAATGTAATTGTTCTCTCCTCACCCCCCCGTCCCAAAACATGCCCCGATTATTGGTCCACCCACCACCCACTCACACCAGCTGTTTGCTTGTCACAATCTGTCCTGTCGCGCCACTTCACTTTCTCCTCTGTTCATTTCGTCTGACGACGGGTTGGTGTCACCAACTTGAAAAATTTACGAGTAAAAACTCCATTTCCCGAAGAGCATTTTTCTTTTCATTATACTATCTCGGGATGCAAACAACCTCTGTTATTCAATATATATATATATATATATATATATATATATATATATATATATATATTAATGCGTTGGAACCGTCAAAGACAAGGGAAACCGTAATGGCCTTTTCTGGCTTATTAGTCGTCATCAGCCAGTCACACCAAATCCCAAGTGTGGACAACGTGGGATTCGAACACGCGACCTTTGGTAATAAGGTCGAACGCAACGGACCCGTTGTTTATTCGGTTGCGATCGGGAATAGGATGATAATTTGCAGCTCACTGATCTGCTTTAGGAACATGCATGTTCCGTTGGGCCCTGCAGCTCACAGTAGAACCATAGGAGGCGGTCGCATAGTGACGAGGTAGTGTGCAATCTGAGCTAATAAATAAAGAATGAATGCCGATCGAAAAAAATCAAGTTTTGCTCGTGCAATTTCAAGCTGTTTACACCAACTCGTTGTCAGATGAAATAAACCGTGGTAGTCGGAATTATCACACTATATAAGGCTTTAGGCCAACAAAGGTTACATCGACGGACTGAACTCCATGAATTTAAGAAAGACGAAAACCCTGTTAAGATAGATGCCACAAATGAGGAGAGGTTTTTTAACATTCCGATTGTGGTTCACGTTTTGGGGGAATGCATTATCAGCAAAGTGGTAGTATGTGCTACAACTTTGGCTTTGTTGAATGGAAAGGACGAAAACCCGGTAAGGTAGCTACCATAGTGACAATAGCAACTAGGGCGCCAAAAGAAGCAATAGGTGAATTACATGAAGCATATCAGAAAAATAAAGAATTGCGTATAGTTTGCCGTTTTACGGGTTCGTTCGACCACCCTCTGTTCAAGCAATTTTTAACGTGCTCACCCATGAACTCGCAGCACCTCTACTTCTCTTCATTATTCATCTGAAGGTCTTTGAGAAGCCCAAAATGACTTTCATGAAGGAGCACACTGATCATTCATCTGCTCTAGTTAAATACTGCTCATCTCACCAGATCTGTTGTGAACGGTTTTATGAAACAGTTTTATGGCAACGCGTTTTTGCCGAGATATTTGTGCGAAAATCGGTTGCTTACTTAAAATACAGATGCTCGGGGTGAATGGATATCCGCAAAACATCACCGACCGGTGCAGGCGTAAAAGTGCTGAGAGACCCAAGCCAAAGGGTTCGCAATTATGGTGAGCGATTTCGTACCAAAATAAAGTCGGCGAAGCCGTGAGCCACCTTCTCGCAGACTGGGGCAACAACCCAGGCAAGATAAGGAGACCTAAAAGCTAAGTGTCACAGCAATAAATGCCTGAAATCTTTTTCCGAATCCGGTGCAGTTGCGGACAGAGCGAATACATGGGGAAACTGCGCAATAGCTCCAGAGGCGATTCATCAAACACGCAGCATTGAGGAGTAATTATTCTTACTCTAATGTCACCGCTTATTGGACGGATCTGGCCATAAATTAAAGTTTCACGAGGCTGAATGACCTATCAACCGCGTAAACGCGAGTTGTTTGAATCGTTATTTCCCAGTTCGCAGTTTAATAACAAGTGCAGTGACCTCCCGCCTCCTTAGGTCGCGCTAAGACTGTTTAGGCAGACGAAGTGCTCATGCAATGAGACGACGAGAGAAAATTCATTCTGAATTCACAGTGAGTCAAAAATGTCAATTAATGATCACGTCAGCATCCAGCACAGGTAATGAAAGCACGAGTACTAATTACTCGAATTCGGACTGATAAAAATTATCTCTTCGAGTATGGCCCCCAATTTAATCGTGCGAACTGATAATTATGGTAACCATAGAGTTGTATGGTAACTGTGCCCTTTACATACAGCATTCCTTGTGCCTTCACTACTTATATCTGCGATTTTGTTTCATGATGCGAATCTCTGTTGAGAACCGGAATCGTCCAGCCAGCAGACTAATTTTTCTAGCAATCGAATTCTTTTCATTTAAAGTAAGAGGCCGTTGAACCAAATGCTAAACACTGACTGTATAATCTGTCAATTAGATTTTCAGACACAAAACATTGCATGGAGATCAGTACCAATATCAAAATGCACACTTTAGACTAATGGATTACGAGGAGAAATACATGGGACACAAATTCTTACGGGCGTTGTCATAAATTCGAAACGGTTGGGTGGCACTCAGTTGCTCTCTCACTTCAGTTGGGAGTTGAAATCACACGCCGAGCGGTAGTTAATTTCAGATGCCAAGCAGTGGGGCAATATTTCTCTTTAGTTGCTTCCTGAAAGGTCTGGTCTTAAGACATGCAGATTCCCCTTACGCCTATGAGGTTCGCATGCAAGTACGGGAAATACCATTTCCCTCGAAGCCTGGGTTAATATCTCTCGCATTTTAGCATCACTATCTCAATAATTCGCGTTATTTTTAACTTCTTTGTTTTTCTATTATCTGTCCATAAACTGCATAAAATCTCCGACCATCCTCGTATTGAAAGGAATATTTTGGTTTGCCACGTCTTTCGGCGTATATTCGAAAAACTAACTAAATCGGCTTTGCAAGAAAAATACATTTTGCTGAAATTTCTTACTGAGAGGTCTTGACCATTTTTTATCCTGCGGTTAGGCTTCACAGAAAAACAAAATTAAGACTGCCTTAGCGCCCTTCTACCGGCAACACAGGAGTAAATGAACCCCACGAATCGCATTTGACTTTGTCCTAAATTTTAAATCGATACAGGTTGGAAATAGTGTTTGGATTACGATTGGAAATTTAGTGAAAATCCACCTGTATAAGGTGAGGAATGGTGTCAAATTCCAGTGTTCTTTTTGGGGTGGGGGGCATATACGCAATTTTGGAAAACCTGATACCATCTCCTTCAGGATGTCCTGAGAAACTCCATAGCCAATGCCAAAATGTAGGTTTGTTGTTTCAGTGTTTCATTGTCGAAAACTTCTATTGAAGTTCAGTTCGGCTGCTCTAAAATCTCGATGATAAAACAAAGGTTGTTAATGAGATTCCATCTTCATATTCCAGGGAGTAGCTTCAGCTTTTGAACGCTTCCGTAGTCGCGTAACTAAGTACAAGCGTTGCTCTCATCCAGTCTTTTGACGTGGTACTATGCTGCTTCATTGGAATCTTGCGCAAGCCCACCCATAACACGCCGGAAGGTTTTATTCCTATTTCCAAGCAACAAAAGTAATTATATAACGTACAGATACTTTTCGCGTTCTTACTCTTCATAGACTAGTTTAACAGTCGGTTTCGACGATATCCGCTGTATGCAACACAGCAGTGGGGTGCAGGACCACGCAGTGTAGTCCAACACAAAACAAGAACACAGCATTATAGGAAAGGGCGGCTCGGATCCCACCTGATTGCTGAGGAGGCCTGTTATTTCCAGCATTTATGTGTCTGGGATCCTGTATGGCCATTTCGGCTTCAGTAATCTGTGGAGGCAGCTGAGATGGAAGGGTTTGAGCTTCCGTGTCTGCTTTTGGTACACCTTCCAGGAATCTGCCCCATACAGCAGCATCAGCAAGATGACAGCCTTGTACCTCTTGAGCTTGATGTTGAACTGGAGATGCGAGGTGCATTTTAGATGTTATTGGGCGGTGGCTGATGCATGACCATTATTTTCTCCGTGTTGATGATCAGCCCGAAGATGTTGCAAGCGGCAATCAAGAGTTCCATGCTCCTTTGCATGTTTACTTCTGTCATTATATTGAGATCACATTCGTCAGCGAAGAGACGTTTGTGGATGGTGGCTTTGGATACACGCGAGTGGGAGTGCATCCACCGTTGGTTAAGGAGTTGACCATCCATCCGATATGCGATGCGGATCCCGGGGCTTTTTTCATGGTGAACGTCTATTTACATGATAGAGGACAGGAGACTGAAGAAAAACGGTTTGATGACGCATCCCTGCTTCACTTCGTTTGTCATTGGGAATACCTCTGAGACGGCGCCGACATCAATGACGCGAGCCATCATGCCATCATGGAGCTGACATACTATGTAAGTGAATTGCTCGGCGTAGCCGAATCGCTGCGTGACCTTCCCCCGTCATTTGCGATTAACCATGTTGAAGGTTTTTGTCTGATTTAACGGAATTAGAATTGAGGTTAGTCCGCATTTGTAGAAATTTCTTCAGGAACTGGTGCATGGCGAAGATCATGTCTGTGGTGCCACAATGAGGGCGTAAACCACATTGGCTTTCCAGAAGGAGTCCCGGTAATTTTGAGCAGCAGGGATTTCTGGGTGGTTTTCGCCGAGTTTACAGTTCCCCCTCTTCTTGTAAAGATGGACATTTGTCTCATCCTTGAAATCTGAGGGACCTGTCCTTAAAGCCACATCTCCTTGAAGAACGTTGTGAGTTGATGTATCAGTTATGGGCCACAATGCAATCCTGTAGCGTTGGGCACATAGCTTCAGAAGCGTTCTGACCCAGCATTTTAACCTCTCTGAAGCTGCCATCGACCAACGGCCTCAAATAGAAACCATGCCAACTTTAATATCCAGCCTTCTCTTCAAGAAACCATTAGGGCCATGCAGCAACACTCTAGCGTTAATGCTCCTGTATCGGACGTGATCCTTCTGAGAACCCTTCATAAACGGATCCCAGGTCAGTATTTTTTCCGTTCTTTTTGACTTTGTTATAACACCGGGCACATTTGGGAGAGTGATATAGAAAGAAAGGTAGATTTAGAGAAAGTCTGTTGTCAATAGAACCCAGGGCAAGCTACCTTACCTGCATCACAATGCTGTGGACATTGTCGTGCTCGGCGGTTGAACTGTCGAGGGATACAGCCATGTAGGCAAATGCAATAAATGAATGTTAATTCCTTACGACGTATCAAATAAGTATACAACGAGATGACTAATATTTACACTTGACGCAACTGAAATGTTCCATGAGACTGTGACTTCTATCATTTTTCTGTACAACTCAGGAGTCTTGGTCAGCCAAGAGTGCGTGTACCTAATTAGGTGAAATTCGCAATCTTGAGTCATTTGATTCGCTAATTGAATCTATTTTTAACTCGTTGCAAAGTAATATGAAGACCAATTTTTTGTTAGTATCGATGGTTGTGGGCTGACTTCATGAAGTATATGAAGTTTTGACTAGGAAACTTGTCATTCGAAAATCATTTCACATTCTGAAAAATATTTGCGTGCTTATGCGATGGACGCAGTAAATTTTAGTTTTTGCATGCATTTACAATAGTACTGCAATAGCAGCACTCATTGAGCATCCCTTTTTGAGTGGCATTCCAAAAGATATTTTTTTCGTTTGGGCACCATACCCCATGCGTCACAAAGAAGCCGTTAAACTAGTCAAGTATCTAGAAAAGTGAACATATAGATCAATGCGTCATCTTTCGATTTGGAAATCTCTGCAGACCACTGCTCCAGTGCCATTAAGCCCCGAAATCTCCAAGCCAACTTGAGTGAAAATTGAACGGTAAAGGATAATCCGAATAATTTCCTTAAATTTAGTTAATGATTGATTTAGCCCTGAATATGTC
Source organism: Schistocephalus solidus (assembly GCA_017591395.1). Classification (NCBI taxonomy): domain Eukaryota; kingdom Metazoa; phylum Platyhelminthes; class Cestoda; order Diphyllobothriidea; family Diphyllobothriidae; genus Schistocephalus; species Schistocephalus solidus. Next base: position 174,861 of record WEDG01000831.1, on the reverse strand, counting down.
GGCTACCGTATGCAAATAGTGCTCACATACAAGCACATTAAGTAACAAACCACATATAGCTGCAAGTAAATATTTCCTGAAATTCCTGAGATACTCGTACGTTTTATTTGGTGACACCTGTTATCCGAAATTTGGTGACACCTGGTATGCAAAATTTTATCGACCTACTGACAAAATAACGTAAAAGCTAAAACAATTGGAAAGTTTAATTTATTTTCCCTCTTGCCGTACTTATATATTGGCACCGTTCTTAAGCTTGTTGTTTTCTATAGGCTTAACTTATCTCTCACTGTGCTGAAGCATTATTTTTATTGAATTTGTCTCTGTTTCATTGCCTCAACGTAGTATTAGTGGTTTTCGCAACCTTTACTCTCTTGAATCCTTTTATAAATCTCTAAGGAATATCATTGCAATATAGACTGTAGTTTTTACCAATGCAGACATTCAAATGAAAGATTTTCCAGTTGACTTACAAATTTATATATAACACAGACACCTCTTACTTCGACAAGTTTTGAAAATTGATGCTGGTATGTCAGTGATGAAACACAAAGCCACACAAGATACGGCATCGAGGTCTGTCAGATGCTGGTAAATTTTCGTACGAGATCACTTTAAGAGTGAAATGTCTTATAATTAAAATTATTAAATTTGAGTCACTTGCCGCCTAATGCATAAGGAGCATTATTGTTTAATCTGTTTGCAAGGTCATGCAATTTTAAAATGTCCTCCCATGCCACGGTAATCCATCAGTGATATTTGGATTTGAGCTTCTACGTTTACTTGAGCTTATTGCAAATACATATATAAGTACGGTTGACAATACCGGTGGGTGCCTTTGCGGCTTTGTATATCGGTTATGATGATGAGGTTTTGTTTACAATCATAGTACTCAATTTGGCATCAGTGGCCTCATAAGAAAACCAAAAGAATCAGTAATTCTTTTTAATTGCATATGCAGTAAAAAATGACACAAAATATTCTATAGTTATCATTCACATTGAATTTTTAATATTTGGAGTTCTTAAAATATTAGCATTCCATTACCAAATGCCTTTTATTTACGATTATATTTCAGGGATTAATTTATTTATTCTGGCCATGCACTTTTAAATGTGTAAATGGACAGCTTTATGTTTTAAAAATTCAGTGGTTAAAGATGAAAAATTTGGGATTGAAATGCAAAGTTATATGAGCTTTGTACATTAATTTGATAAATATATGCACAAGCATAAGAGTGAGTAGTGGATGAAAATACACAAATTGCGATTAGTGTTACATGAATGTGTATGTCTACTCCACTTAATATCTTGTTGATTATTTAGAAGTGTTATCTAGAACCTTGCCTTGTTTATGTGGTTTTACACTGCACATGTTCTAATATGCAGTCAAAAGCCGCAAATATACCAAAAAATAAACAGATGACGCCAAATATATTGCTCAGCGCATGTATCCAAAATACACCGGAAAGTCATTTTTACTTCTTAACTGCTGGCAGTTTATAATTAACTTGAATTAAAATATAAATAAACGAATGATGCCTTCAAATGACTGTGATTTGCCGTTGAATCAAGCCTTAAAAAGATGATTGTTATATTGTCACTTGTTCCATTATCGCGGACCTCCATTTTACTACGCATTTTATGCGAAAACGAAGTCAGCTTAGACATGTTGTTGACTGCTGCTAGCAACATTCAGAAAATTCTAATGAAAATGGAAATACAAACCTCCATCATCCCACGTATGTCTATCGTCTATGCTCGAAAATCTTGCTGCGGCCGAAACGGAATCGTTCGACATATTCCGGAATACGCCAAACGTTTTCATCAAGACAACCAGTTTGCGGAATTTTCAAGAGAGTCAGTACACAGATGACTGTTTTATATACTCAAACCGATAAACATGCGACACAGAGGGAGATATTAAGTCCACGATCTAAAACTACCTACTATCTACTTAAAATTTTTGTAGAACAACATAGTTATATGAAGCTGAGATAGTAAAATACATACAATACCCAGTCACTGCAAATTTCTGTTTTGTTCTGAGGGTTCCATTATATGCTGTAAGTTTGTGCACTATGCGATTTGAATATAAACAAATACTTTGCGCCAAGTTTTGCTCGCTATATTTTATTGAAAATTTTAATCACATAGCATGGTGAAATAGCAATACAAATTACATTCTGTTTGAGGATTCGTAGAAAGTCTTTATAAGCATACTTCAAAAAGACGTTATTTGAATTAAGTGATCGGATATGCTTAATAAGGGTTAGATCTGGCTACAAACTCCCCACAACCCACACTGACCTTCTGGAATACTTTCAAACCAGGCGTGTATATTTTTCATGTGGTTAGGGAGAACCCATACCTGAAATGTAGGCTGACAATTTGAAGAGAATTTTTACTTTTGCCTGTTAAAGCCGTCCTCGTTCCAGTTTATCTACGGAAGAACCTACGTGCCTGCCCAGGCTCCATATGCTAACCTTTATACCCCTGCACTGCGGACGCGAATTGTTGCCGGCCGGGAAGTATTGGACACAACTTCTTCGAATACAGGTTTTCCTACACTGACCCCTCACTATTCGGTGAGAATTTACACGTTTGCTATCTTAAGTTGTGTGGTTTATCTTACAAGCGTACAAAGCCTTTTATGTTTCTTATCTATTAGCAATCCAATCAGAGGTTGCATATAAAAACAATACATGCCTTGGCCGAAGTTAATGCTCCTATTTTTTGTTTGCAGTCCGCAATTGTTATTTATCCTTTTCAACACGATTCTGCGAGAAAGTAGGGTAAAACCAGTATTTTTGATTGATTTGAACGTTTTTTAGATTTCTATTTAACTTAAGTGGGCAAAGGAATGTTAGACGCGATAAACTGCAGTTCATAAGTGCAACAGACAACTACCCCTAAAAAGCATACCGCCAATATACTTATTATATCAACTCCTCTGAGGTTCATGCATATATTGACTGAATTTATTTATAGAATCATGTAGTCTTAGAAAAGAGTGAAGTTCAGCAATTTTTATTCCAGTTGCAATGAAAAAAGAATGTTCATTATGTGAAACGCTTTGAAGTCGATGCAAAAGTCCGAGTTGCCTTTCAAACTGGACAGATACGGCTTCGTTTATCTGCGATGTGTATTAAATTTTTAAATATGTTATGTTTTATGAAACTATGACTTAAATTATATTCTCAGTTGACAATAAATAGGTTCTTGATTGCACTCTGCGCAGATGTGTTACATATCATGAGTGAGCGAACAAGCTCTCGCTCGGATAACTCGTAATAGGCATATTACTGAAAGAGGTTAGATTTGAGGATTTGAAACACATCTTTGAGTCAGTGTTAATTTTTTACACTAAAAACCCCTGCTATTCAATGTAACCGTTTGACTATGTGCAACCATTCAGTTAGGATAAGCTTTAAAACCTCATAAACTTTACAGACTTGTAAGGCTTGCTCGGTAAGCATGCCATTCTACTGGGACTCGTATTACCATAAAACCACGTGTTGGATCACACATACTAAGTCATGCAAAACAACATCAAAACTCGCTTCAAATCTACAGTCTCAAAGCATTTTCCGATATAATATTATTCTCAAACTTCAGTGAGGAGGAAGAAGTTCTAAACGGATATCTTACATTTACTGTTTGCGAAGCTTTCGGTCACTGACAGTGAATTGATGTTCAGGCACTTTTAGAACTGTTCCTTTGTAATTTCATTGGAAAATGCACAAGTTGCCCTCTACAGTTCACTGCTCGCACTAAGACTGATATTTGCTGTGGGTTGGGTGTCCATACTTTCATATTTTAAATGATACATTCATCTGATTTGAAGAATTACGGCGCCTTAACTACATGGCCACCAAACTTCAAATCTAAGTACCCGAAATAAGTAAAAAAATAAAATGTGTTCTGCCTTTTCAACCAAAAATATCGGATCTACAAATTCAGGTGAATCCGTGATCATATCTGTCTTATCGTAAGTCTTCTTCGATGTTTTGGTATTCCTTTTTGATCGCCTTCAAGGTCAAACTTTTTTTCTTGTCGTCTAAAAGTTGTGAATTGTTTTGGAACAAGTGTTTGATGCCATTGTGGAACCGACACGACAGTTCGACCGTCGTAGTCCGACGATGTCCACCGAATGCTCCATGGGAAAGTGGAGCAGGGCCGGTGACTTGCGCGTGATTTAGTTTAAAGTGATAGTAGACTTGCGCTGAATCTACCGTACTCTCTCCTCCTCCCCCACCTAAGCCCAGTGTCAAGACAGAGTCAAGAAAATCGGAGGCGGGAGAGGACGCAGGTGGCTGGCACTGCTGGGTCCCCTAAGTCCAAGCCGCACTTAGGCGTGCCACCACACCTCCATGTTCGGCATTTTTTATGGGCGCGCAACCCGAATAACGCTTGTCGTGCCCTAATATGGCCCCCGTGTTGGTCCAACGCATCTACCACGTGGCCTGTTTAGGGACCACACATTCACTCGCGATTGCTCAAATTGAATCCAATATTATAAGCTGGGTTTGCAGGTCTTCAACTAGTAGAATTATTTAGGTCGATATCTCTGCTCACCGGATTACGTAAAAGTGGGTTTATTAATTCTGAGCAGAACGTTAGGCTATTCATTCACACCTGTTGAAAGGGTTATTATTGGGTAAATGAAAGGCTTGTCATGCGGTCCCTCTACTATAAATCCCTGAGTAGCTGATACCCAACTGCTTTTATTTGACTTAGTGCGTTGCTCGCTGGGGACTCTTTAAGATTGAAAAGGCTGGTTCAGCGACCTTCCAGCTGTCACTTGAAAACACTTTTTTTAAATGTGTATTCTTTCCTTTTTCATGCTATGTCTGTTTAATATGAAACCAGAATTCGAACACATGAAAAATCGCATAAATTTTAAATAGATACATAGGTAACCTGAACGATCTTACAAACTTTGATTTCTCTTTTCTATTTAGCGAGCACACGCGGACGCAGTTTTTGACACTCCCAGAGACGCGATGCTCAAACAAAAGCTTGTACCTTCTCGATATCCTCATGGTAGGCCGCAGAAGGAGCAAATGTTGGAGGAGGAGGCAATGATTAGCAAGGCGCAAAACTCAGAAATTGGTTCCAGGATAAGAACGATATTGCTTAAACAAAATAGCAAGGCTGGCAGCTGTTCGATTCGTCAAGATCCACTATTTCGCCTACTAATGAGAATAAATACACGCCTGCTCACGATGGACTGCCTTAACACAGGACTTGTACCGCTGGACAAATTGGTTTTGGTTTGCAGTCAGTTTGAGGTAAGTTATGTCCCAAGCAAACCTAAAGTTGGTTTTTATACCCCGACTTAGTGCGAGTTTTCGAACAAGGAAACCCGATCATTGGAACAAGATCTTTATTAGCCTGAAGTATTTGATTCTCACTCGAATTCATCCTTAGATACAGAGTCAGATAGGGGTTATGGATTTTCCAGGCGTTTAATCCAATACCCTTATCTGACATGTCCACTGATAATGGATTCTGGTGAGAATCCGAAACGTCAGGCTATTAAAACTCTTCTTGCAGTGGTCTTCTCTGCTTCTTCACCACTACTTCCTAGACCTCGCCTCTTCGCGCATATTATTCGAAGTTTCTCGAATGGTTAGAAACGTTCAGTGATTCACCCGTTTTCATTTTATTTCTTTGACAATAACATTTCAGATCCGTGAACTGCCCTGGTATAGTAATCACGCATTCGTTCCTTATTGGAATGTGCTTGGCATTGGACAGCCGGCAAATTTATTGTTTTCACGATGCATATTTGTAAGCATAAGGCGTATCTACTCTGATTACTTGGTGCTTGATTGAAGAGTAAAATCCTTTGGAATACATCTACGTTGCGCACCCACAGGTTTCAGTTAGATTGTTTTTGTATACGATCGTGGCAACATTTTAAACTGAAGCAACATTTTGCCAGAATAGAGGTGGAGTAGCCGATCTTACGATTTTTTTCTAAAAAACAGTTTCAGTTGCCGGGGTTCTGATTAAGTGTTGGTGTGCTTGAATCAGCCAAAAAAAGTATCTTTGAGCTAAATATTTGAGAATCCGTCGCTTTTCAGCTGGCCAAGGTCCCGTAGACCGACGCTGCGTTTAGAAGAGTTTGTTTATTTAAAGAAAGTTCGTGGATTTTTTTAATGAACATACTGCACTACGTGCATTATATTATCTCAGATTCTAAGTTGTGCTTCCACATTTTCTGAAATGATAGGAAACGTATGGCTATCTTAGAGTAGCGTTTATAATCAAACGTGCTTGTTATATCTTTGACCTCTGGTATTGCCCTTTGAATTGTCTCAGGCATTATTCAGTCCTTACATAGAAGTTCCAAATGCGGTTTATGGGTCAGTACAGAAGTACAAATGACGATAAACTTTTAAACCAGGCCGCGAACAGTAATAAAACGGTGAGTTCAACTTGACCTTTGTAAGCAAAATAGTACTTTGATCGGATGCGCTTACTCCAACTACCAGGAATACCTTCAGGATAGACAGTTATATCTGCTGGTCGGTATCTTCGGCGTGTAGCGGTCGTCTCAGAATACAGCTGGCTTGGCTATGATGATCCAGAGACTGAGATCCCAAAATTACCTGAAGGTTTAACTTCGTCTAGTAACACACACATTCGGGACTTACTAGTTTGTTACTCTCGTTAACTGTTGAAGACATTATCTGTAATTAAGGACCTTAGATTATACTTTTTATCCTGCCATCATAAGTTGGGCTTGGAAGACGCGTATGTGGAGGAGTTCGCACGGTTCTTCTTACGGTGCAAATTGCCTCTCGCTCCATGCCTGGGGCCCATGGAAGTGGACTACAAACTCTTTCTCAACACCTTAGCCGCTCTCGAAACGCCTGATTCCTACTGTCCGTAAGTACTGGCTTTAATCCCTGTGTTCGTTAACTCACAGCTGACAATTATATCCTCGAATTGCTGTCACATCTAAGTTTCCCTAAAAATTGACAGATGATCTCTTGAGCAGCATGATAAACATGGCGGATGCATGGAATGTCACCTGGTCGGTATTTTTCAAACGAACCATCAGCAGATGGCTATCGATGGACCAAATCTAGCTTTAAAGCTTTATAGCTATTTTAATCAATAAGATTGAGCAGGGGTTGGGAGTTAATTCTGGGGGTGGAACCATGCAGAAACAGGGTTGCCCTTGGTTTTAGCACTGCCGGAAAAATGGCACAGGTAACTTTCGGCGTGAAAATCGCTAGCCATTTGCAGTGACTGGCTTAAGAATTGTAAGGCTGTGCACTTCGAATAAAAACTGCCCAATTAATTCACCACTATAATAACGAGGCGAATGAGTTAACTTAACAAGTTTTCTGGATAGGTTCATCCCTGTCATCTGCGAGTGGATCTCAATATCTTTTAAGCCGTGTGGGGAGAACGTATTTTAAAAGCAAAGCAAAGCCTCAAGCTCGAATAATGACTATTTCAGGAAATAGAGGGCAGTTTAGGACAGTCACTAAGAGAAAACTGTGAGACGTGAATCTGTTACTCTTTTATCATTTATACACGATGCTGTGTTTTCTTCAGAATGGTTCGTTGGTATTGTGATCTGGTGCCATTAGTTTGCAAGCACCAGTACAACTCAACCCTTGGCTGAAGATTTCATAGTTTTTAAGTTGACGTGCTTTCTTATTTTCCCTGCATTAAACAATCTTCTCTTCAAAATCCAGCGAGTGTGACCCAATCTCAAAGCGGGATCCTTCGATAGCAAAGGTAATATAACTTCATTTCTTCACAAAGTAATTATTTTAAAGATTCATCATCATGTACCCTTAAAAATAAGCAGCCATTTTACAAAAACATTTTCAAGCAAAGGTAAGGTTTGCACATTCTCTTGCCATGGAAATTTAATATGAAACACCGGGATTTCTCTCCAAAGTCACAAACTGCTAGATCAGGGTTTGAATGCGATTCAGTTGAGCACATGAAGAAAATGCCTATAGATTGTTTACTTATTTGCTTACAGTAGATAATAGCGATCCCCAATCGGAGGTGCCTGAGTGAACGCGTAAAGGCCACCAAATGGCAGGCTTGTAGCGCCTAAGCCGTGGTTGTACTCTGAGCACAACAACCATCCGGCCGATTCCTGGGTTGAAGGAACAGACAGAATTCCCCAGAATGAGGGATTTTAATGTGCACAGAACTCTGAGCTGCTGTCGCAGGAAGCAGTGGCCACTGGCGAAGCCGGGACTAGTGTTGACTTCGACCAGTCACGCATCATAGAGGGTTTAACAGTGGCGGCAGCTGCTGCTTTAGGATTGCGGAGCCGGTTTAAGTGTGTGTGCCACTACCACAAGGATTTTGTGTGTGGTGGCCCATGTCGTATCGGCCAAGGGCGGTTCGTTCAAGTGGCGCTTCGGCAGCCGCGACTATCTCGACATACACGAGTGTCCGAATGAAAGTCGGTCAAGTTTCTTCACGTCAGCCAGTCTAAAAGCGCCCATTGTGAAACTGAATGACCTTAAGGTAGTGGACCTTCAATAAGGACGCTGGACAAGGCTATCGGCTACAGGTCTGTGAGCCATGTCCAAGGACAAGTTTGGTTGCTCGCCCTGGGACTTTTTCGAGGATGTTGATGTCCTTCGCCGCCCAGGGTCGCCAAGCTTGGATAGCGGACTCCAACTGTGGCCGCACGAATGTTCCGAAGACTTTAGCGAAGCAGTCGGTAATGAAGGCTGCATGAGCTAGTTTAACGAGGTACAGAATCGACATGGCTGACTTCGCTACCTTTGCGCAATGTAGGGAGGGTTTAAGCGAGGGCGTGATCCAGACTCCAAGGTCCTTTTGGACATCCACTTCTTTCAGTGGAATGCCATTCAGACTGTAAACCGTACGGTTCGAAGGATTGCTTTTCCCGACTCGTATGATGTTGCACTTGCTCTCATTAAACGGCAAGAGCCAGTCATTTGACCATTTCTGAAGTCGATTTAAGTTTGCCTGCAAGTTCTCTTCATCAACCGCAGTTTGAATGACGCGCCAAAGTTTGAGATCATCGGCAAACATGGCAATATCGCAGTCCAGTTCGTTGGCACAATCTTTGATGTAGACAATGAACAAAATAGGGCCTAGAACACAGCCTTGGGGAACACCACTCTCAACCTCAATCTTGGCCGACTGTTTGTCGCTGATATGGACAGTTTGTGAGCGGCCAGTTAAGAAGTTTTCTATCCATGTCAGAAGTCTACCTCTTACGCCTATGCGGTTGAGTTTATAAAGAGGGCGGTGGTGCGGCACGCTATCAAAAGCCTTTTTGAAGTCTATATAGACTGAGTGCACTGTATTTCCACTATCGACCGCTTCAGTCCATTGTTATAAACAGAAGCGCAAATTTGTGACGTAGGATCTACCTCTACGGAAACCGTGTTGGACCTCGGATTGTTTGTGTTATGTTCTAGGAACTGCATTAGTTGTTGCTTTATTATTTTTTCCATGATTTTTGCAGCAAACTGAAGTTAGGCTGACCGGTCGATAATTGTTTGCAGAGACCCGGCTTCCACCCTTATAAAAGGGCGTAATCCATGCGGATTTCCAGTCGGCTGGTAGACTTCCGGTCAGGAAGGATGTTTGGAAAAGCGTAGAAGTGGTTTTGCCAACTGTCTCGCGAGCTCTTTCAACAGCTTGGCAGGTACTTCATCGGGACCAGGTGACTTAGATTCCTTTAACCCCAAAAGTTCCTTGAGGACAGTAGTTTTGGTTAAATGAACAGTCTCGACTATTGTATCCACTTCGAAGCCATCGGTAGGGTAATCGTATCTCGTTTCCTTTATGAAAACAGACTGGACAATTCGAAAGATGATCAGCCTTCGCACCATTTTCAGTAATGTCTATGCGCTCGGCGGCCCTCAGCAGGGGTATCGGATCCTTGTTCCGTGTATTCTGCCTGAGGTAACCGTAAAACAGTTTCGGGTTCACGTTGGCCCGGTTCAGCTGTTCCACTTCGAAAGCCTGTCTTGTTCTAAAAATAAGACCCTTGACCCGATTTCTCTGCATTTTGTACGCATTTAGAGATGCAGGAGTTCCGTCCGTAAGCAATTTTTTTCACAATCTCCGCTTTTTGTTTACTTCGATTTTTAAGGCTTGTTTAAGCCATCGCGGTCTGTTGGTTAACATTTTCCTCAAAATCGCACAGTGATTTTCGATTAGCCTGTGCAGTATGTCCCGGAACGTTTCCCAGTCCTAGGTTATGTTTCCATAGAATAAAGGTTCCAAATGAGTGCCGATTAGTTCGGCCCTCATTCCACCGAAATCGCCTTGCCATATATTCCTTCTGATTGTTGTGGGTCTTGCTGGTATAGAAAATAGTGAGTACTCCCATCGCAGTACCACGTGGTCACTTTTACCTAGCGGTGGTAGACATTACACCTCGTCGATGCTGTCCTGCGACTTCGTGAGAACTAGGTCCAGGCAATTGGCCTGTTGTCCTTCGCACACCCTGGTTGGAAAAGTGACGTGCTGTGTGAGAAGTAGCTTTAGCGTCGTGCTCAGAAAACAACCATCAAAGGCTCAATCAGAAATATGTGCGCAGGTCGAGCTCCAGTCGATGCGAGGCGCATTGAAGTCACCCATGATCAGGATATCCAACCGTGTAGCAATCTTTTCAAGCTCCTCTAGCAGGTAAGCATCGGCTACGGGGTCTCTTCTCGGTGGAAGGTAGACTGTCAGGACATCTAGACTTGGTGTACCTGGTACTTTTATGGATAGCCATATCGCCTCGGAAGTAGACGCGAGTTTATAAGTTTTGTCTAAAACTGTAAGTTCACTTTTCACGTATGTGAGTACGCCGCCTCCTTGAAGCTCTTTGCTATCTTTTTTAAAAAGTTGGTAGCCAGCCATAGTTACCTCCCGGTAGTCCACGTGTTGGGACAACCAAGTTTCTGTTACGGAAATTATATCTGGAGATAGATCGCAGATATGAAGCTTAAGCTCGTCGAGCTTCGATAATATACTCTGTGCATTGATGTACATGAATGTTAGTTTTCGGTTTGCCCGGAAAGTGCTAACAGTCTGGCGTGAGCCCCTGTTTACTGGGCCAACTGCGTAGTAATCCGGTACGGGCCTCTCCAGGGGGAAAACAATGGACGATTGATCACTTTGTTGGTAAAAATAACCAAATTCGTTTCTTCCTCACTGAGCTGCCGTCTCAGTTCGATGACAAGTTGATGGCGTTTGTTCCGCTCCGCAGGTGAGAAGTCCTGTTGAAAAAAACTCCAGAGTTTGAGTTTTGTAGCTTAAAGCGCCTATACAGAATGAGACTGAATTCGTGGCTACTGGTCAAGATAACTTTTAGAGGCCTAGGACGTGTTGATTCAGGTTGGCTTTTGGGCCATTTCCAAGGCAGAAGGCTTTTTCCAGTTCAATCGGTGTATTAGGTTCCAGCATCTTGTTCAGGAGTTCATGAAAGTGGTTCATGTCTTCGGAATATCAGTCTACGGGAGTCGTAGCGGTTGATTCAGGTAGTCCATTGACTTCTAGATAACATATGCCTTCGAATCTCCAAGCCTATAGTTAAACAGCCTAAACAACATGGCTTATTTTGGAACACGTCATCGTATTTAAGTTTCTAATTTTTTAGGAGCTTGGAGGTAGTATCATTTACCCTCCATTGACAATGCAATTACCTACTATGGAAGTTAGAAAAAACAGTCCGCGCGGTAAATCTTGGTTCTCGAGATTTCTACTCATGGCTAGCGCCCTGCACAGCCTAAATGGGGACAATTGGGGTAAGGCCGATCAATTTTAAAATGTGTATAACCTACTGTATTTTTTAAGTAACGTTTTTATTACAAAATTACAAAATGTACTCTGAAAGCCGCAAACTAGCCAGAGGGCCTGTCAAAAGTTTCGCAGCGTTCGCCGAGGTCAAAGCGTCAGATAGAGCCACAATAAATGCAGGTATAGAATAAATCCTCATGTTATTTCTTATTCTGCTGTATTCCCATCGATAATCTATCTACCGAACCATTATGAGCTATAATTCATGTCAGTTTTTAAAAAATGTTAGTTTTTTCACTGAGCTTGACCACTCACAGAAAAGCGTGGTGGTCTCTAGAATGGACAAGCCAAAGTATAATTTCCGCCATCTTCGTTTAGAAAGCTACGTTTAATGTAAAATAAGTGGACAAAATTGAATAATATTATGGAGTAAAGCAGTTCGATAAAACCTGTTCACTATTGAAAAGCTATATATGCCTTTTTTTACAGTAGAGAACCTAATAGATGCAAAGTGCCGAGATTTGCGGAAGACATAAGATGATTCATAAATCGGCACCAACGCAATTACTAAAACTTTGAAATTATAATGAACATCCTTAAGCGATTTTAAAACGTAAAGGAAACATGACAGCGATAAATTCCTAAAACATGACAAATCGCTGTTAATTAGAGAAATAAATGTAAATACATTTATCAGGTGAAATCATTACCATACCATTTTTTATGTATTAAGAAAGCTTTCATTTCGTTAAATTTCCTTATATTCTGTAGTTTCGGATTAGAAGTAGTTAAGAATCGCTCTTTAAATACCGGTGACTATTTTGAAATTGAAACATTTTTCAGACGATTGGACATAAATTTGAATCCTGTTCTATGTGTTTCTCATTAATTTCAAAATAAGTTATTTCTTAACTCATTTACCGATGGCAACCTGGGTCGTATTTGTAGGTTCAACCCAACCTGAAACCTCATTACCGAGATACATGAACGCCCACAAAAAATTTTAGCAATAAGTTTATCAAACCTAACCTTAAAAACGTGGTATAATAAATTGCCAATTTGTAAGTCTTTTTATTAGATAGTTTACCGATAGCTTACTGCGTCCCTTAACTGCTTCTAAGGTTAAATAGTAGTAAAAATGTGGAAGTTGGATTTTTTGACTTCCCTGAAAATGAGTGAAACATATTTTGCTAAAAAGGAAAAATGTCACTTTTCGCTTTATAATACAGCGTTTTTGGCTATATTCGTTCACGTTTAAGTCCTTTTCCAAGATTGTGAATTCCCAGCAGAGTTTCTGAATATTGACTTTTATTTTACTTATACTGTTTACCGGTTAACAGTTAACCACATGTCAAAACTTTGCACAAAATAATTTTCCAAAGCTGCCTTCTTTCCTTGTCTCCTCAGCTTTGCCTTCATCTGATTTTCATTGATCTACGATAAGGTTTTTCGGATTCCAAAAATGATCCATTGGACATTTTTCAGTCATATAGTATTTTTCTTATATAGCACAAGGAAAGTAAGCACTAAGGTTTTGTTTCGCGTAAAATTCCGTGGATATCCCTCAGCCTCCGTTTTCTCCCGGATCATGTTCTTCCTGGTAATTCTTTTCCTCAAAGAGAAACCTCTGAAATCTCACTATACGTCTTATCCAAACGTTGCAAACTAAGCGTGGTGAACTGAGAAATCAAAAAAATCATGCTCTTGCCGAATAAAATATAAGTAAGTTGTATCTCTTTTCAGGTCCAATGGCCAGAGATGACTTGTTGATCATATTGCATCAGCTAGACCAACGTTTCCGGCTATCGCTGTCCCAAGATGAGGTGAGAGCTGCGCTTCTACAATTGTGTGCATCAACAAGAGATGAAAGAAAAATTCGCGTTGACTCCTTTATTCACGCATTGGCGAAAAATCACTAAGCTAGGAAATTCATGGCAACAAAAAACTCACTCATATCCAGCTCCATCCCATTGTATCTTACCCCACTGCTACGTTTCAATTGAAATTTTAATAAAATTTAGTGCCTTGCCTTCAACTTTGATACTTGCATTCGTTGGTTAACTTCACCAATTGGTACCGGGTGCTGCGCCAGCTGGGCTTGAGTATGACTGGCTGAAAATGGCCAATAAGCCAGAAACGCCCATTCCAGTCTCCCTATTCTTTGCCAGCAATATTCAGCAACGTTGACAGTGCCCTCCATTTGCGGTTTCTTGAATGCGATGAAGCGTTGTGGAGCACGTTATACATTGTATAAGGGAGACATCAACTAAAATATCTAATTTTGCTCCCCGGTCAATCAATTTCCCAGTTAAATAAATAACATTGAGACGGCTTATACATTTCAGATCGTTCTGTTATTGGGTCGCGGTGTTTAACCGGTTACGATAGCGAACAAGGCTGGACCTATCTCAGCTGACCGTATTTCCACTATCGTCAACTCTGAGAACGACAATGGCCTTTTATTTTCTAATAGTTGCGCATAGATTGGTTTTTCAACAATTAAAAGGAGTGCTTAATTGATTTTCTCATGTTGAAGTTACAGTGTTCATTGGTTGGAATATTCAAACCGCAGATTAATTAGTACATGTTAAAACGTGATCTGTCTCTTAGGGCCAATTTCTTGTCTGAACTTTACATTGTGAGCTAAATAGGTTCGGTAATTTGACTACTTTAATATGCAAAATGTAAAAATAAACGCAAACATAAACTGAAGCATTTAAGTAAGTGCATAGCCGTTTTACATCATATATTTTCTGTAAATAGGACACAACGACCAGACACGTAATTTTGAACGAGTGTTAGGGCAATCATTGCTCAGGTTAATAAATATTAAAATCCGAAGGTGGAAATTTGTCACAGGAGGACTTGAGTTCCTTGATTTCTAGGATTGGAAGGCTGCATTAACAGACGGTTAGATGCCTGACGCATTTCGAACCTTCCTGTAAAAACTAACTTCGTAAAGTCTTGTAGTTGTACAGTAAAGTATACAGCGCACCTAAGCAAGCCTCCATAAAATCGTTAATCATAGTTAAGGCAGATAATATTGCCGGCAGTTTTCATCTGCCTATTCTTCTAAAGGCCGCTGTGTGGCTGCTGGCAGAGCTCGAGAGAGTGAGCCAAAAGGCAAAGCGAAACGAAAGATTTCCGTTATCGATCGGTGAGCGTTCATCAACGAATGCAAATCATAGTTTGTCCGTGCCTTACACAATCGAGTAGCTCACCCTGAAAGAAGACGAGCTTGCCACTTTAAGTTCATTTCTCGAAGTTTGCATGTTCGCTGAAAACATAAATAGTTAAATTCATGATATGGTTTACCCAGTACTCTCGGCCATATTCGGTTTAGTTCCTTTCGGGCCAGCGTTATTATGGAAAAGATCGGCGACCGCCTGTGAGATTCCCATTGGGTTTAAAGTGTCCAAGAAGAAGGACCGATAAATAACGAAAATTGAAAAAGAGATTGCTTACATAATTGCATGTGACAAGTAAGCAGGAGCAAATAGATGATGGATCATCAACATTATCTTCTACTCAATTATTGCAAGGAGCACAATCCCATGCAATTATGATAGCGAGCTTTTTGGATGTGTGTGGCTCGGGACGATTCTACCGTCAAGCTCGACGATGTCCACTGGTTGCCTCGGCAAGCTGGAAGTAACTGCGGTGAATTGCGCTTGAGTACGTTTTGAGTGACAGGATACTTTCGCTGTATCTACTGCACTCTCTCCCTCTTCCCGGCTTCATGACAGAGTCAAGAAGCTGGAAACGGGGTCGCGTGCATGTGGTTGACACGAATTATCACCACGCCCTTTGGTCCGAAGAAAACACATGACCAGGGTATCAACACGACCCTGAAATGATGGAATGGGTGGTACGTATCCCAGCTCCCATATCCTGGGCGGCCGTCCACACACACCACCTGGATAGAGCTTATACTTGACCAGGATTTCAATGCAAATTCAGCATAGGGGTGGCAACTTTGATCCCAGCTCACACAGTCCGGGATTGTGTACCACAAGTTGTCATAGCCTACACATGGCCAGAATTGTGCACAAAAGTGAAAAGGGCAGCGGTTCAGATTACAGCAGTCACAGTCTGGGTCTCTGGTCACCTATACCTATCATATATCATCTAGTCATAGCCTGCGCTTGAACAATACTTGCGTATATAATTATGTATGTGACACAGATCTTGCATGTATCATAGAAGCCACATGGAATACACGTCTCACTTACGCGGGAGGTGCCAATTTTGGGTGCTGTTGGGGGAGATTATGTGCGATGCATGCGTTGATTGAGAGAATGTTTGATCATGTGGGCGAGCCTGTGGTGATTTACTGCACACTTTCGAGAAGGTAATGTGGCCACGAAGGTCCATGCATTGACTGAAGGTGCGTGGTTACTGTGGGTAATGAAGGCGGACACGGCGAGCGTATGTCGGGGCCCGAGGCAATAGTGCACATGTCTGCGTGCGATGGATACGCTAGCGATGACAGTGAGGACAGGATAGGTCAGGGGGATGCGGATGCGTGAGAAGAGTGATGCGTGTTGAGTTTGCACTTAAAATAATTTAAACGTTTTAATTTTAATTAAAATAAATTGAGTAATTTTTGCAAAAAGAATTGCCCCTTGGACGGCCGAACTCAGGCTCCAAATACAAAAAGGAGATGCTAAATTCTATTTGGGTTAGATTTTTTAACGCCCCTCTCATGCGACCAAGCGTTCCCGATCTCAGTCAGCATGACAATGCTCAAAGCTGAGTTTGAAAGGCGCTTGAATAGAAATGCTCAATGGTCTCCTGGTTTGTGCTGGTCTATCGTTGCCTGGTGAGGACTGTTTCGCTGCACTGTTTTCTTGCCCGTAACGAACTTTGAAGCACTAAAAAACATTAAGAAAGAATGCAAGTAACTATTTCCACCAACCAATCCTGATAATTAATCAGAGGTATCTTTAGCATTGACGGTTTTCATGAATAAAGTGCGTATTATTCTAACATTTTAGTCGTTTTCACCGTTAATTTGATTGAAGAAATCAACTGGCCTGATTTCTTCCAAATTCAGAACGCCGGATCACATTGAATGCCTCTGCCTGTTTCCACGTAAATCTATTTGCGAGTGGCGTTTCAAATAATCTATCAGAATCAAGGACTTACTAAAGAATTTGAATGTAAATTTGGGTTTATTAAAAAAAGCAGAGCTACCAGAACAGGGTTAGTTTTACGTTATTTGTGACGGTTGCAGTAGTAGTGAGTGTAGACGATGAAAAATTCAGACCCCGTTTCTGACGATGTCTACCTGACGGGGGGCGCAGCGACGGTCACATTTGCGCGTAGTTTAAAGTAAAAGGAAAATTTTCGCAGCATCTACCGCACATTCTCTTGCCTCATACTCATGGACACGATGTTATGACGGAGTGAGGAATACAGAATGCGTGATCGGGTGCTGTTGTTGACAGAGCTGAGCCACCTGACATACGCCTGGGCTGCGCACTATGGGCCAGCATTTACACCGTAACCCTCCATAAATGCGTCAAGGGAATTGAAACCGATAACATTCGCATTCATCCCTTTATACTTAATGGTTGAATAATGATGTCAGGTGGGAGAAAACTGTATCTTAAAAAGCTCCATTTTATCTACATGTTTTCCCTTATTTATGTCCTCTGTTCTCTTTGTAAAAATTAATACTTTTGGCTGCAAACTATTCAAAAAACTCGAAATTTTGAGTTTGGAGGACGCTAAAAAGAAATGGGCGACCTTGGTTTCCGTTAAAGCGGAGACCTATGGAGTTCATTTTTATGGCCAGAATGTAAGAATACGTAATATTTGGAACTAAAATTATTCAAATATCGTTTCCCAGCTTTATTTCAATAGGTGACCTGAAACCACAACACAATATTTAACTTATCGTTATACTTTAAAACGTCTACATTCAAATCTGTATCTCCAGACAAAAATAATTTATCCTGGAATACAGTGAACCAAAAGGCGTAGCTACATGGTATATCAATCTTACCGAAGTATAAGCAGTCTCAAAATGGGCACGTATTATTTTAAAGGCAGATTGGCAAACATCTTTTCAGGCACTCATCATCAGGCCGGTACAACAACAGCGGAAATAAACTTAGTGTTATGCTTATCATTTTTATTATAAGACTTATTATTTTAACGAACAATCTTCTTACGATGTCTTCTGGTGAGCTTCGCTATTGTGCAATTAAACAAAGCCAGGAGGTTATTCATCAACAAATTTCTCATTTTACTTCCAGCGACGGCGGAATTGGTGAGGTTGATTGGTGTGTTAATCTTTTTCTGTGAAATGGTAGCCAATAAGCGGCAAGTAGTGGAAAATTTGATTGGGCACTCCAGGTTTGCCAAATTCACCCCTTGCCCCAAAACATGTAGGTAAGCGTATGAAACCAAATCCAACGCAAATTCCTTACCGATTCCATGGCTTTATTCCTGCTATTCGTGTTAATTCTGGTTCCTCAAATCGCGTGTTTGGAGTACAGAGTAGGTATGTTTTCGGCTGTTTTTGCATTCTTTCCGGAGCGTTTGATCGTATTAGTGCCAATTTTAACTATTTAATTGAAACAAGGTCTTCTGATTGCTCTCAAAACGAAATTTATTTCACAATCCCTATATTGAACAGTTGAAAAGTTTTAATGTAACCAAAATTGTTTTTACCGATTTTTGTAGTTTAGATTTAATGATGGGTAACCGATAATGTTTCTTCTGGGTCGCAGTTAATAACAAACGGTCATGGACATTAGAGATATAGCGCAATCTTAAACCTCTCGAAGACTATCTAAAATATTCGCAGACTATAATGTTTACGAACGCACGATGACCTTCGATTTCAAAACATCCGTTGGTTTTCCTTTAAGGATTATGCACTTACCATTAAGGAAACAACGTTTATAACAATTACATTTCTCGTAGCTACAAAATCGCAGTTAACTATATTTTTTTGATAGAAAGTTTTGCTTGAATCGCTTTAAGCAGATTATCTAAACTGCGAAACTTTACGCAAAGGAAATAATAAATCAAAAATTAATCAATAAATAATAAATAAGAATATTGCACAAAATCTTTCAGTGTCGTCAACTACATTTTTTCCAACAAAAGTATTTTTCCACATGTAAAAATGCGTTGCATTTCGTAATATGACCAATCAAGCAAATCGTCTCCTGCAGGTGTGTTCGTTGACGGTACGTTCGACACCTCAAAATGGAACCTTCGCGAGACTCTATCAGTGTTCTCAGAGAGAATCACCTTGAAGATACTCTTCCAGTCCACGGATACGCTGATTGGACAGGATTTCAAACTGACCTTTATTATAATAAATGCCGAAGTTGACTTGCGTAAGCTCATGACGTCTCTTTTTGACAGAGATAACACCTTTTCGAAGATTGAGCACTTTGTTAGTTAAATCAGTTGACGATTGGTCCAAAAAATATGTTGCCTTGTAACTTCTCTTAAAAAGTTATTTAACTGATACTTATTATCTCGGAATTTGGCTAGTAGACATCACGCGGGTAATGTCTAGACCACTCCTAATTAAGCATTTGGATCAATTTTTCCACTCCTAACTGTTTAATAAAGTAACTAGTAGATTGATGAAATATAACGCAGAGTTTAAATTTTAGATATTCTCTACCACTATGGCTTGCTTGTCGTATTGCTTTTGATAAATGCAACGCGTAATTGCGAACGAAAACTCTTCCTATTCGTTTGCATGATATATTTTTAACACAGTTTCCATCAAAATCTAAAGAATTGTTTAGAGACCGATAATCGTTTAAACCTAATCAACAATATTAAATCACGTTTTCAGCTGAAACTTCCCACTGACCAGTATTTCTTGTAGTTTATCGGGTATTCATTCACACAGCCATGTGTAAAGGGACATAAGACTGTTTACGGAATAATCCTCTCTAGTGTCTCTTGCTTAATATTTGTTAAATCGAAAGTGAAAAGGATGGATGCTTAGGCACCGATTTGGCGTCTTCTTGGACCCCGGCCGTAGACCCAGTGCGCTGTCGGCATCTTTGCACTAGGCCGAAACCTGGTAATATTGACTGCTGTCATCTTTTGATGAGGTCGAACTAGGCCTTTCAACCTGCATTTGATAAGCTTTAGACGGAGGCTCACAGACTTTGGAACGCAGAAAAGACCGCAATAGATCATTCATTCATGTTTAATGCGCAACGCCTTCCTCTTTGAAGCCCGGTAAGAATGGAGTTGGGGACCACGTCATGTGTGCTACGATTTAGCCTGACCTGTCTCTGTACCCACATCTTTCTCCAGGCTAAGGAAGACACAAAAATCCTGCAGACAATTTCCATCAAAGCCTACTGTGTTCTATTATTATTTCTCGGTTTATGTTTACTCGCCTGCAAATAACTTTAACTGCACGATGCTCTTACTTATTTACTCATAAACGGCACTCAGCACTTTCTTTTATAAGCATAAGTTTCCCACAGCAAGTCGTAATTGTGACTAGAAATTTGTGATTCCTTCACCTCCTCCTCCTCCCCCTCCTCCTCCTCCCTCCTCCTCCTCCTCCTCCCTCCCCCTCCTCCACCCCTGCTACTCCTCCTCCTCCTCCTCCTCCTCCTCCTCCTCCTCCCCTCATCCTCCTCCTCTCCCCTCAATGCTACGAGTCAGTCTTAGTTCCAGTCATGAGCATTCTCCCGAATCATTACCGGGCGCAGCCCATCAGGGAAACAATCTTAAAATCGATTGGCACCACGTTGTGGACGCAATCACGCCATCACAAGCGACGCCAGCTTTCAACTGGCAAGGAGTTTCGGTCACTCTAGCCCCGCCGTTATTTTGTCAGGCGGCAGTAACCCATCAAAGACGTATGCCTTTTACGAGGATAGGTCAAGCTCGTGTATATACAGCCAATAAGCTTTATCTTACTGTGTCAAACGAATGAATCATGTTTCCTGTTAAATTGGCTTAAAGCTAGGGTGGTTCTTTTAGAGCATTTAAATTTATCAAGTGGCTTACTAGAATTGGATTTTGTGTCAAAAGGTCGCCGCAATCTGTCACAGCAAACTGTAACATAATTACTCTCTCTGAAGTTTTATTTCATTTTGAGGACATGCCCGAAATGTTTTACCTCAATTAACAGTAAAGTTACTAGAAGGTTCTTCATTTTCGCTCCCTGTGTGACTCCGAGTAGCCCAACAACGGCTATAATAAAGATTAAGCCATATCGAATCTATGCATAGAAGTAAAGTAAGATCGTTACCCTCACAGGTGTGGTTAGGATCTTAATCACAATTGGGTCGTTACCAGTTCAACCCACAGCAACGTATGGAATCCACCAATTCTGGTACAGTAAGTTGACTGCCAAAGCGCGATTTCCTAAGCTACCAATATAGAATCAACCAGAGGACTCCCAGGCACAATTAATTAGTAGAGGATTCTGGCAGATTTGAATAATTTCTTTGACCTACTTGTGAAAACACTCGGGCGCCTCGGTGGGTTTCGAACCCACGCCAGTAAGGTGAAGGCTTTAGCATAGCCAACGCTTCAGCCAACTGAACTACAAGGCTCCCACCGGGATCCGTGCGTTTAATCACACGTGGTTCAACTCTGCCAAAATCTGTTTCTAATACATACAACAGTTAAACAAATGAATTAGACTACAAATTATTAGAGGACGAAAACTTCAAATGTCAAAAGGGGAAAATAGTCCCCCAAAATGTTAGATAATTATAATAAGTGTGCATACTATTAAACATCCTAAAAAGCAACATACGATATCGGGCTAGCCTTCTGTTTTTAATTCTAACTCTATAGTAACGCAAATTCTAGTGGTTGGGCGTTCATTTCCCCTAGGTGAATGTGCGAGTCCAGTATGCCAAAGTTAGTACCGATCAGCATACTCTATAACCCGATGATAGTTAAAGAATTGCTTAAAAGTCTCCAGGGTCTCGACCTCAAACAAAGGCTTGGTCTTTATGAACGTTTGTAGTTTGCAAGCCGGTTAGTTATTTGATAACTTTGAGGTCAAATCAGTGCTGCCTCAAAAAAATAACTAGGGTTTTAGTCAGTTCTCATGGACACCAAGGCCTTTTCATTCTTTAATTTTTTGCGCTGCTAAAACATCTTAATTAACTGGGGCTGGCAGCTTCGTGATCTCTTGTGAGAATGCTAGAGCTCTATTCCCGATGGCAGGTTCAACCGTCATATGTTAGCACAAACCACTCTTTTTTCAGTAAAATGAATCAGTGCACGATTAATAGGCGTTCATTAACGAATACAGCCAAAATGCTTGAGCTAAACTAGCAGGATAACGAGCCACCAGCTCAATGGTTACAGCGTTGGTCTTCTGATCGACAGGTCACGGGTTCGGGCCTCGGGTGAGGCAACACCAGGGGTTAGGTACGGCTGGCTGATGACGGCTAATGAGCCAGCAATGGTCATTCCAGTCTCCTCTATATTTGGCCGACAAGGCCAAAAGAGCGGCACAAAAGTCACCCAGCGCCCAGGATCAACACCGCCGATGCCCAGGCCCTACCACCATGCCCATGCTGTCAACGCATCTTCCGCGCGTGAATCGGCCTGGTTGGACATCTTCGGACTCAATGCACCAACAATTCAACAATTCCAATTTCTACGTCAAATTCTGCCAACCCTCCTTCAGACTCCCCCACCCTCACTCCTGACATCAATTCCATTACTCCCACCATCATAGACACCACATCCCTCTACTCATCGTCTGTTACTCCCACCAACGCAACCACCATCAGCGATGGGGACTCTCTCCTAAACTGTCCTCAATGCGACCGCACATTCCACCTCACGCATCGGCCAGGTCGGTCATTTCCGAATCCATCGTACAGAGACTGGTGAACCAGTGCCTGGAGCACCAACACACAGCAGAGATCGTCTCCTCCACTGTCCTCACTGTCCTCGCGCATGCACTCATCGCATGGGCCTATTCGGTCACATGCGCATCCTTGACAGCGAAATTCACCGCAATGCCGACAACACCGATGCATAATGCACACCCTCCGCTCCTGCCATTCTTTCTGCCACTGCCAACCCCACTACCATGAATGAGATCCCCCCAACCTATATCGATTTCTCCTGCCCACAGTACACCTACAAACTTCAAATCACGCATCGGCCTGATCGGTCACCTGCGAATTCATCGCATGGAGGTTGGTTAACAAGTGCCTGGGGCTCTGACATACATTCGCCGCGCCAGCCTCCACTGCCCTCACTGCTTCCACACATTTACACACCGCATGGGCCTATTAAGACACATGCGCCTCCATGACAACTTGCAGTAAATAACTGGAGGCTAAGCCACATCAGTGCACACCATCTACACTAATACATAGACGACACCCTCACAATCATCAAAATGTATCTGATAAAATCATGGTTTACTAGAAACCGTGGCTTGGAAGGCTGTCAATCGGACGCTTACAATAGACCACGCCGTCGGCCCAAGGTATGTTATGTGTGTGTCGAGTGGCTGACCAGTGGACTGGGAGTCAGACGGCGATGGCTCCTCCATATCCCCTGAGTTTGTGAATCCTGGTATGTGCGTTATGGGGGCCAGGTCGTGCTGTGGCGCGCGAAGACGGGTACGCCGATCCGTCAGCCAATGCGCCCACTCCCACATCAGGCAACTGACCGCGGGGTCAGCCCAATGTGTGTTTTGTACGGAGTGGCTGACTGGCGGACTGAGAGTCAGGCTGCAATGGCTCCTTCTTAATGTGGCCTTTATGGCACTTCCACTCCGTGGGATCAGAGTCAGGTTTAATGCTTCACACAGAGGTGGCTCCGGCCGCGCCAACCACCTGTGCCCTCTCCCATCTCCGGTCTTCTTGACTCTGTCTTGACTTCGGGCTCAGGTGGGGGAGGAGGAGAGAGTGCGGTAGTTGCATCGCAAGGCTACTATCACTTAAAACTAATTTACGCGCAAGTCACCGTCCCTGCACCACCTGGTGTGGGGCATACAATGGACCTCGTCGACATCGACGGTTGAACTGTCATAAGCCGATGAAAGTCAAAGCATTGCTTAAACGTCTCCAGGGTTTCGACCTCAAAATAAAGTCCTTTTCATTTTGGACATTTGTAGTTTGCAAGCCGGTTAGTTATTTGAGGACGTTGAGGTCAAATTAGTGCTTACTCAGTCAATAAATAACTTGGGTTATAGTCCTGGACACAAAGACCTTTTCTTTCTTTCACTTTTTGCGCTGCTTCTACATCTTCAGTAACTGGGGCCGGCAGCTGGGCGACCTCTTGTGAGAATGCTAGAGCTGAGTTCCCGAGGTCATGTTCAATCGTCATATGTTAGCCCAAACCACTCTTTTTTCAGTAAAACTGAATCAGTGCACGATTAATAGGCGTTCATTAACGAATACAGCCAAAAATGCTTGAGCTAAACTAGCAGGATAACGAGCCACCAGCTCAATGGTTACAGCATTGGTCTTCTGATCGACAGGTCACGGGTTCGGGCCTCGGGTGAGGCAACACCTGGGGTAAGGTATGGCTATCTGATGACGGCTAATGAGCCAGCAATGGTCATTCCAGTCTCCTCTATATTTGTTCATCTACATTTACTACTACTAGCTGCTGTGCGGCTGCTGCCGGGGTTTGAGAGTAAACCCCATGGCAGAACGGGACGAGTGAGCGATCGGTGAGCGTTCGTCTATGAATGCAGTTAATTAATCTACTAACTGTTGCTAACCATTGCTGATGGTTTAGTGGTTTTTTTTAGCGCAGACTAATTCATTTTTTTCTTGTTTTAGTGCAAAATGTGTTTATGCTTAATTTCAGAGCTGTTTGAACTCCCGCCAGACATCCAGTTGGTGTTTTCCTTGACAAACTATCGCCGAGCCGTCATGATCAGCGTTCTGGCCCACCAAGCTGGTGTCTGTCACGTCGACCTCACACACTGGCCTTCACGCCAGCAGCAGCAGCAGCAGCAGGGGGCTGCAGTTCATCAGCTTCCACAATCCACCATTTGGACCGGCCTTTCGTCTGATTTCCGCATCAAAATTCTTGAAAATATTCTGAAGGCGGAGGATGTGCGTGGGGGCAGAGAACTGATAGCAGATATACCCGAGCAAGGTTCGCACCCAGCAAGGAGACTAAATGTACCGTTTGTTGATAAGCCCCGCCAGCAGCCCCACAGCGGCTGGTAGTAGAAAAGGCAGGTGAAGACAGCTGTCCTTGTCTTTATCGGCATTTTTACTCTGCCGCCACCACCACTGCTACTTATGCTACTACCAGCCGCTGTATGGCTGCTGGCGGGGCTCAAAAGTGAGTCTAAAGGCAGAGCGGAACGAGAGAATTCCGTTAACGATCAGTGATTGTTCTTCAACGAATTTAAGGCTATATTCCTGATGGAAAACGGGCAGATAATTGAGCTCGTGGCTCAATTCTTAGAACATTGGACTTCCGACTAACAGATCGCGGGCTCGAGCCTCGGGTGGGGAACCACATGGGGTTGGATATGACAGGCTAACCAGTTTCCCCTGTCTTTTTTGGCATTGCTCATCTGCATTTACTCCGTATCGTAGATAATCAACGCAGTCCTATGCGCCCGCTTAACTTTCCCGGACTGTGGAACTTTAAGTGGGAGTTTTAAAATCATCACCCTGAAAGTATATTCCTGCAACCTTAAAAGAAATCTGATTTTTTACGTGAGCAAGTATTAGTTCAAGGGCATTCTATACTGAAACTTGCAGACGATGGCATATGTTAAGTCAGTAAACTGCGAACCCCTTTCCCAATGAAGCTATTTTTGTGACTATGATGTGTGCATATTGTTGAAGTGCTAAAAAGACTTAATAAATTGGGGCCGATTTAAAAACAGATTTATTACATAGGACACCGGAGGTGTGCCACTAACTCAGCCAGAGAAAAACTGTAAGTTCCTGACTTCCACTTAGTTGTGTATTCCTGTCTGACGACAAATTATGTACGAATCGTGCCATCTGTAGTCTTTTGAGCAAATCTGATTGTCTCAAGTATGCTATCAGCACGCATTCGGCCACCTTCAGAAAATAAAGTCATAAAGATTGAACCAGTCACCTTAAACGCCATAAGAGGTCTGCAGGAGCAAACCTCTCGTAAACGATCAATTATAAAAGCGGATATTATGGCAATGCGAACAACATTGCCAATATATTAATTCGGCTCCGTTTTCGTGGGATGGAACTAAATGCTCCGATTCTCCATGAAATCTGGGGCTTTTTCGTAATTTGTTTCTCTGTAATAAAAGGGAAGATAGGTAATTTTGCAATGCATTTGCTGTTTGGCAGGGATTTAAAACGCCCAACTGCTCGGTCATCTCCTATTCCAAGATTTCACTGTCAGTGAGAACATAGACGTAAACTCATTTAGCTTTCATTCTGATTTTTTGATAGGTTTTTGAATTTTATCATGCCTGTATACCCCGCTAATCGGGGTTTTTAGTGTGAGATGAACAACTGGGATCGCCTAGCACACTATAACCTTTGACATTTTTTTAGTTTCAGAAATCCTCTTCAGTAAATCGTTCACAGTAATGAACTCTTAAGGGACATATTTTTCCGCTAAGTGGACTCTGTGGTTACATTACTAGTCAACTTCATACATGAAAACAGAAGTTGGCAGACTATTAACTCCCAATGATAGAGGAGTGCTCGCCAATCACTCGGCCTGTTGTGCCTTGAGGCTTCATATTCAGCCCTGCCAGCAGTAATTCAGTGACCATTATTATAGGCAGAATAGGATTGCTGACAAAGACAAGGAGACTGGAATGACCATTTCTGGCGTGATCGGTGAATGGCACTCTACCACGGTCGATAGATCCGATTGCAACCGACAAGACAATGAGCCCCTAAATTAATAATTAGTGATCCGGACTGCTAACCAACCGCTCGCACTTGAATCTAACGTGCCGCAACACCTTTGTTTGCATATGGCTGACTGATGATGGCTTTCAAGCCAGAAACGGCTTTTTCCAGTATCCATTGTCTTCGTTGGTAATGAACTTCTGAAAAGTGACTGAATAAGCACAATGTTTTCCATCGGTATATTCCACCAAAAATGCAGCGACCTCTACGAGTTATAGGATTAGGCTTGATTGAGAAGAGCTGCCCAAAGCTCATGGCACTAAGGTCGCAAATTAAAATTTAATTTCTCTCAATGTAATTCTCCGTTCTTTAGTTCATGCACTTAACATGCCTTTACCCTTCCCTGCAGAATTTCCTAAAATGCCGAGGCTGGACACCCGACGGGCAGGCCTCCGAAGAATCGTGATTCAAAGTCACCATGGAAACCTTAAAAGGCCTCTTTCCCGACGACTGCCGTCCACCAATTTGAGCAACATCTTCCTGAAATGGCGATCTAACCCACCAAAACACGTAATCCTACAGACTTTTGGTGCACAGACAGAGGCAATCATTCGTGAGGTATTTTCACGCAGTTTTCTATTGTCAACTCAATGTGAAATTTTGTTTCCTTAAAAAAACAAGGTTGTAACATCAAGAGAAACGTCTTTGATTTATGGAGGCACGAATTTTGCGGGAATAGGGTTGATTATAAAAACACACCCTACACGCTTTTTTTAAAAATGAAAACTGGACTTTAGTATAGAGCGTCTTTCGGTTCATGAAAACTGAATTAAGCTCTACCAAAACGGATTCTGTGCCTTAGTTGGATACTTGCAGATTATATACTGATACAGATCCGAGTTATTTAACTAGTAAGCGTTGTTTTAAATTAAAACAGTCGAAAAACTGGTTTGCATTCGAGGCTAGGACGGTTGACGACATTTCAAAACGCATCAATACGTAACAGCCCGTGGTAAAAATACGCTGGCTTGCACGACCAGAAAAACGTAAAGACGCACTGTTTGGAGCTGCACGTTTTTCGAGATGAGGCTTTTCTTTTGCGCGCCCGCAAGGTAAATTTTAAGGAGATCCTCGTAAACATATTTTTTCCTGCTTTTAAGTATTATGGCTATCAATTTTTATCCCCCACCACCTACAAGAAATATGCACTAGTGTCCTGCATTTACAATGTCACAGTTCTGATTTTCTTCGGGGTTGCTAACATCAACCCATTGTGAGTTGAAATGAAAGCAAGGGAAAACGTGAGATAGTAGACTAGATACTAGCCCGGTTGTTTCTAGAGGACAGATAGACCATTGGCAAGTGAGAGGGCTGGTCACAGACTCATGGTAGGTTCCTGCGCGGGGAGAGGGTAGAAGAAACAATACTGAGGTCATCGCCATGACCAAGATAAAAAGAACGGGAGAATTTCTCGAGGCCTGGTACTCCAATGCAGGCTATATCAACCGCCAGATTGTCCTGATCGCTTCTGAAACCTACCCAAAGGACGCATCAGCGACCGCTAATCCAATCGCCCTCAGTTCAACCGATCCACCATCCGTCCTGCCCTACACCTTCTCTGACTTTTTGACCACCTCGGCACACGCCAATAGTCTGTCTTTCCGGTCGTGTCAACCGCTATAATGTGACTATATCACTTCCTCCCTTCATTTTATTTTGTCTGATGAGGGCATTGTATTACCAGCTTGAACACACACGAGACGAACTCGATTTTATTCCGAAGAACCTCATCCTTTTTTCCCTTGTAATGACCCGCAGGCCTGCGAAAATGGTCTAGTCTCACAGAAGACCTTTTGGATCCTGGACAATGTTGGGGACATCTCCGTCAAGGTGCTATTGGAGAGCCTTCTTCGAAACGATTCGGCAGCGTCAGCCGACCCGCATCGCGGACGCCGCGAAAAAAGTCCAAACGTTGGTCTCATCACCAGAGTTCCCATTCCAGAATACCACACGTGTGTGGGAAATCCCCAGGATCTCGAAATCATGTCTGTATTCGCCGATGTCTTCGACTGTGACACCTCACAGTATCCGGTAAGTTGGAGTTTTTCTACGTTTGGTTTAAAAGAGAAAATGTGGGCATTACTTTGTTTCAAGTGTTGTTAATCCAAACTTGATATTTGGTGGCCTCTTGTGCATAAGAAACAATGATTTAATATAAATTTGAGAGGCAGAATTTGCGTAAATTTTGAAAAGTAAACGCCAAAAATGCCTTCCTCTTGAAACCAAAAACTACTTTTTATTGTCCGATTAAAGTTTTTAAATAAAAAAGTAAATGTTTCATGTAAAAATAACGGGGGTTTAAGTTCAAGCTGCGCTGACAGACTAAAAATATCTATTTCGAAAATCGATTTTATATTCCACTAAAGTAATTATTCGAGCAGAATTAACATGGTACTAGAAATGTTTGATTTGATGTTCAGACAGGGGAAATTTTAGAATGTCTGCAACTACTTCTTCGCTATCCGTGCAAATTTGATTAACTTGTTTCCGAGGTTCCGGTAAAGGAGGGTATGATGGTCAAATATTCGAGTTGCTACGATTCATAAAATGTGATGACTTAGCTTCAAAACTATCCTCACTGACTGATTTGCTCGAAATCCTGCCTCATTTTCGCACCACCTACTCGTGTACAAATAACTATCCAAAAACCACTGAATTCGAAGACACTGTTGCAAGGAATATTGAACCAATGTGATGTAGGATTAAGTGCATGCTACATTATCAGCTCTCGGAGATGTTACTAATGCAATATTTTTACTGTTTGTAAAATATCAATGTTCAAATTTCTAACGTCTTGGTTTACGGCATGTAGAACTCTATTCGACTCCTAGCATTAGAATAAATTATTCATGTTCAGCTTTTCTGTCAATCTACATATTTTTTTTAGTTACAACTCACTTTCACCTACAACTGACATAATGAACTTTTGACCGCCTTCTCTGGGCGCTTAGGTATACTTACGCCTTTAGCATCCGCAGATATAGAACCCTGTCCGTCTTCTTATCAGCGTCGCACGCGGTATCACTGAGTGTGTCAGTCTAACAAGCGTTAGCGGTGAAGGCACTCCACTTTCCCCTCGCAGAGATGGAAAGGCCCAGACCGTGAAGTTGGAGCATAGTTGCCGAGTTAGGCAGTTGACCTGCATCGCCTGGCGAAGGCTCTTACACCAACACAGACCACAATGATGCAATTAAGCATTCACTCGGACCAGCCAACCTTTTGCCTACTCAGCGGACCCACCTGCGTCCCCTACGTAACCAGCATCCATTTGGCCATAAATTGGCAGTGGAAGGTTAGATGAATTGTTTCATCTACTGATTACGCCTTAATAAAGTAGACACTTCGATACAAAACAACGTGGGTGTAAAGCCATCCACCCAACGCAAAACGATAACCGATATCCGGTAACAGGTGTGTCGGTATCCGATATCCGGTATCCGATATCGGTTTCGATAACGGACCTAGAAGTATTTATAGGAAGCCAAGAGTGTATTTGCGAATAAAACTTCACTTGTTCGATGCGAAGGCAAAAATGACTACGCATGTGTTAGCAACCAAACTGGTAATGAAATGATAAACGTATCGGAATGTTGCATTCAATAGCATAAAATAAAAGTCAAGTGTTAATTATTCGGTTTAGGAGCCCTGACAAGACGTGCCAATGCTACAGATAGATTGAAAAAAATTTCCGTTTTCCGTGTCAAATATGTGCGATTCTTTTGTGAATCTTCTAAAGCACAGGGAAAATTATGGACCCATAGTAAGTCATTTATCTCGTAAATTCAAAGGCAGTTGTTTCGGTGCCTGAGCTTGTATGATATGTTAGATATTTTTAAGTCAATTAAATATTTAGGCTGTGTTTTAATATACAATCATTTTATTTAAGGCTCAAATAGGGTAATTTGGCTTTCTTTAAATGAACACCTTAAACTTAATGATACTTCCGGCAATCTACTTGTACTTGATTATATTTATTTACCGTAGCATAACTGCTTATTTGATTCAGATAGGCATGCTATTTCTGGGTTGTGTTTCTAGCTGGGATTAATATAATGCTGAAGAAAAGAGTTAATTATTAATATTTGTTTAAGTTTCGGGTTTGGTTAACGATATAGGATTGATAAAATTGTTAGAAGTAGGGTTAAGGGTAGTCTTACGGTTAAGTTTGCCTGCCACAGACCGTGTTACACCAATCAACCTTCTGTAGCCAAAAGTTTTAAATTTCCTATTTCTGACCATTTACGTGCCCCTAATTTGCATATTTAAGATTGCGCGTCTGTTAAAGCACCTCATTGGAGTAATAAAACAAACGCATGCTATAAATTCGAGTATTCTCAATGCCTTTCGCAAACTCCGTTAATTGCCTCGCGCATCTTCCATATTAATAAAACGAATATTATCAGTTTGCCGTTTTACATGGGTGACTGTGTTCTACTTTCTCAGCATACGTTCATAAACGATACTTGTCCCATACTTTTCTGTACATGGGACGAAGATGTGAACTGATAACGAAACCCTTCTAAAGGTTGGTTACCGTATATACAGGATTCTGAATTCAAGAGCAAAATGCATTCACCACCGAAGTTGTTACATTTCTCCCAGTGTAATTTACCCATGTGGTTAGGTATATGACCAATCAAAACCACCAGAATGCTATGGCTTAATTGTTCAAGGTCGTTATTTCATACTGATTCCCTCGCCATACTGTTCCCTCGCCATAATATCAAAACTTTTGATCTGTGTTCTTCGACTGGCAGCGCACTCAGAATTTCGGCGCTTATTTCCGTAATTGGAATCTTCCTTTAGCGGCTTTATCGTGGACGTTGGTGCAGATTTTCGTGTGACATATTTTGAGCACCCCCTGCTAGAAGTCTTGGATTGCTTTTCACAGGGTACATTTTGAACCGCTAAAGATTCCGGTTAAAAAGTTTACTCTGACGTATCAACGCTAGACCTCAATTTTGCGACCACAGTTAAGCATAATTATTTATTCAAAATAAATTCTTATAAGTATTTTATGGGTAACAGCGCGCAGTTTAGATTGCAATGAACGTTTTGAAATCTTTGGATGCAAAGAAACGCTTTTAGCAAAAGTTTTCTCCCACCACATTTTGTGATTAAAGATAATGCTACATAACTGAAAACGAATACATTAAGCTATATTTTTCCCCAGTGTTTCTTCAAAATCGGGTCGTTATTTAGAAATGAAGTCAATACCTGCCCGATGCTCAAAAAACGTTGTGTGGATCGTTTGCTGTGGAAAGCAACAGGTAGCGCAAAACTTAAAGTGTTCTGTGAAAGGAATTTAATCATTTACTGCTGCACGTTAGCGTTGATTACTATCCAAATAAATATGCAGAAAAAATGGCATATAAGTTAGGAATTTGTAAGGACTTAATAATTATAAATTATTCTTAACTTGGAATTCCCAAACTCATGCCTGCAATTCGCGGTAAGATGTGATCTAGAAATCATCCCAAAAACAAGTACTAAATAATCTGTAGATATTTTATTAGGTAATCGAGGCTATTTTTTGCTTGCGAATTTATATTTTCAGTGACATATCAACTCTACTTTGGGGCAATATTGACAAGGTATAGACGAATAGGTTCAAAAATTACGCACTCGACATTTCGCGGGCCAGATGGAAGTATAGTTGTCTCAGGTCACTGTCCAACCTCTCAAACAATCCGTTTAGCGGGAATGAGTGTTTAAAATACCCGCTAGCATCATTTTTCGCTAGTCCAACTGTCATTGTCATACAGGTCGGGCTACTGATGTATAACAATCCGATTGCCTATTTCTGTTTTCCGTTAAAGTTTATCAGCTCACCATGACCAACTTAACAGTCATGCAGTGGTCAATCTCTCTCAGCCTTGGACGCATTCTAAGCGCTATTGTTGGATTATGCATGACAAGTAAAAATTTTGCAGTTACTTTAACGCTTACAGTTGTTAGAATATAAAAATATATATTATTTTCGTCAGCCTGTTTCAGTCAGAGGTCGAGCAAATCTTGATATTGACAAGATAATCGGTGGTTCTTTTTTGTCATCTACCTTTCTTGAGTCATATGTTGTGAATAAACTGTATGAACATGATTGTCATCAGACTTTTCTTGTTGGGCAAATTCAAGTGCTTTCTTTGCAATTCCTGCCCGAAAAGGATCGACTTATTCTTCTGGGCATGTTTGTCTACAAAGCCAGTCAGACGGTTTGGAATCAAAGGCAACAAGGCGTGTATACAATCGATCAGGAAGTCGTCACGGAAGCCTTAAAAAGGGTAAAACTTCATTTTATTAACTTTAATTTATGCTTTTTTCGACATTTCTATACTACTAATTACTCATCGGTTTCAGCGAAAAAGAAAAGACTAAGCCAAGCAGTCTTAGAATTTATTCGAGATTTCGTAATAGCCATTATTTTTCTACCATAAAACGAAATCAAGCTTTTCTTGCAGTGTGAATAGAGGTTAACCTTAATGCTCAAATTTCGTCGTTCAAACGTGGTTTTATTTCGTAGCACGTTTCAGACCACAACAATGAGCTTATTATTTTAAACCCATTTGTATCATAACTGAAAAACAGATTTTCAAATTTTTCCCACTATCTAGTGGTTGCTAAAGTTTTGCACGTTGCTAACACCTTTAGCTTCTTCGGCAAATTTTGACCATAGCAAGTGCCTGGTTCTATGCCACGCACACGGCTCCCCGGTCAGAGAAGCCCACCATGGTGGGCACGGCACTAGTCTACCGAGATGGACGTCTGTTGCTCTCCGATATAGGTTCTGAACTGGCCGAGAGGTCGTACACCAGTGGTCTCTTCCCAAATGCCTTCTACAGCTTCCAAATGCCACGCTGCACGTTGGTTTCGTTGAGGTCAAATTCTATTTCCATGCCTTTTGTTATTTTAAGCATTTTATAGCATCTACTAATTTTAATTAGGTAGTGCGTATAAATTAAACATTATTTAAAAAATATTCTTTATACCTGGTTTACAAATGCGTTTAAGTAGCCATATCCTATCGTACTTTCATCTTTTGTCGGTCGCATCTGATTCTTACAAGTCCAACCAACTTGTTGTGTATTTAACACTTTTTTGGAATTTAATCCATTGTCTGCACAGTTTTACAACTAGTAATTCTGAACTGGGATGTTCGTTTTGATGGAAACATTAGCAGCATAAACAGGGGAAGAATTTGTGCTTATGGTTACTGCAGGATGCAAGGATGGATATCTAGACCAACAATGCCGCTGTAAGTTGCAGCCTGTCAATAGAAACGTGGCATTAATTTAAGGAAATGTTCTATAAAAAGGAGACATGTTCAATGGATACACCTTTTCTGGACAGATGTCTCTATCCTTTCTCAAGGAGTTGTCGTGCTGTGGACCCCCACCTCAAGTGTATTAAATACTTACATATTGTTAAGGCTGACAGGATGCGTTATTTGATAATCCACCACCTGACCTCCGAGAAATTTCTAGCCATAAAACCAAAATTACTCCAAACGTCCTCTGCCAGCAACATCCTCATCCATCAATGCGCTTAAAATGGGTGCTAAACGCTCCAGCTACATCCACCCAAAAGTTAACTGTGTGATCGATATTCTACTCCTGGTGTTACCTATCTTCAACAACATAAAAAATATAATGGTAGAGTGATTCACTTGTTTATTGTCGAATAATGAACCACATTTAAAGGGTCTGCGCCGTATATACCGTGTCACAATCCTCTTCAACAAATGGTCGGAATATGTGAACGTGATATCAGCAGGTTCAACCGCAGATAATTGCATCAAAAATTTAAAAAAACACATGTTGTCAGTTCAGCAAGCTGGGCAGTAGCTGACGCGTGAGTGTGACCTAAAATCTTTTTGAATAAAATTATGTCACTAGTTAATGAAACAAAAAGTTAATTTCAAATACGATCGTTGTGATTTTGGAGATCCGATAGTACCAACATCTTTGTCCTCATATTTGGAAAATCCAGGAACCATTACCTTATTGCCTAGGGTTTTCTTTTCTCAGAACGTCACGTCCTATGAATTTGAGCACTGTTTTTGGTAATTCAGCTGCAAAACTTTATGCACTTTGATGCGACCGGGTGGCCATCTGGTTTCGCCGGGGGACTACTCAACGAACTATCGGACCATTTCGAATTCAAGTAAGTAAAGTATGCGATTTCCGAAAGGTAAAATTATATTTTCTAAACTGAAGGAGGTATAAACTTTTCCCAGTAGGCATGTTTCTCATATAAGTGGAAAAAGTTAATTTGTTCAAAGTTCATTGGTTTAATCAGGGCATCCAAAACCGGCTATCGTGAAATACATCACACCTTTCAGGAGCCTTGGTGATTATTTAATTTCAAGAAGAGTGCAACACACAGGAAAAGGGTCTCAGATACATTAATCCACGGTTGATATCCAACTAGCTGTCCTTTGAGACTTTAAACATTTAAAGCATGCGAATGACGGTATATCCAGTATAAATCCGTTCAAGACATTCATTAAGGGAAGGCAGTTTGGAAACGCTTTGGCCTTTTTTGAGAGGGAAGCATTTGTTAAATCCCAACACCATTTTAGACTCATATGTGCAAAACGAGAATTCATTGGTTCATGATCCGCTAACATAATATCATACCGAAATCTGTAATTGCCGCTAAGGTTTTTTTACTATTAAACCCATTTTGTTATCCATTAAGGCGTTTATTTCCATTTGCATTAGGTACTTGCTTACTCAGTCGCCGAACAACCGCGTTGGTCAACAAGACACAAACGGCAGATGGAATGGCTTAATGAATTTGACCTTGGAGAAGGTTTGTTTATTTCCACATACTTAACGTGAAGGAGGCAGCTAAAGGGGTTTTATATTTATGAGATTATAAATGTATAGTTATTTGCTTAATGGTGGATTTGAAGTTCGCAGATCGGTGACTGGGACGAGTAAGTCCCATAACAGTGAAGACGCTAGACAGGTTAGTGTACACGAATGCCCATCTAATCCTAGCCTGTTGACATCTTGAAGGAAAATTCGACATTTCTACCTTATAAATTTAGATGGCAAATTCTTCACCACCTTCCAATGCTGCTTTCATAGACGAAAAGGCCGGTATTTCAAGGAAGATCTGAAACAATCGTAATCCAATACCAGAGAAATCAATAAATAAATTCTAGGAAAGAATAGTTTTCTAAATAACCACAAAATGATTTGCTTACGCTATCACCTGACAATTCTGTTTGCATTTATTCATCGCATTTACAGGGATTTAGCGTGTTTTGATACAAAAAAGTCCGCATTTCTTTAAAAAGAAATAATTCTTTTTAAATTTCCTTTAAAGTTTAAATTCTATTAAGTTGTTTTATTCATATTTAAAAGCTTTGGTACATGTGATGATGCCAGTTTGCGAGTCATTATCAATCTTTCGTAAATTTCCGCATTTCGCATCTGGTGGGTGGCATATTGTTTGTTTTGTTTGATTCAGTTGACTTTGAATAAATCAAAAGGATGAAGTATTCTACAATTGTCTCAGATGATGGATCCGATATAGAATCCGAAACGCCATGTTCCACCAACCTCATTTTCGCCAGAGTTTACTTAAAGGGAGACGCTAGGCGCTACGACCTTCAGACCCGGAGAGAAGGAGTGGGTTGGGAGTCTTCTATATTCTGTACTGAACTATTGCCGTAGAGTTATGTAGAATTTCATCGACGAACGAGGGCGCCTGTCCGGCGCCTCGAGAAGGCGGTGACTCATCAGACCGCCTTGAGCCAGCGCATGTCTGAGTCGGTCATGAAGAGGAATGGTTGGTTTGGACGGCCATGAGTGGCCAAGAACCAAAATATGCACCTGAAAGGATCCGTTCGAGGCGCAGACTTGGCCGCTACCAGCTAATTAAAGTAGCTTAATGAACGTGTTAAGAACAGCGGTTGAAATGTTAAATAACTTTGAGCGTGAAGTACACTTTAGATTTGCCCACTACACGTTTAACCAAAACGCCTTTCCTTCTTTCAGCGCATCGATATAGCGGTGGGTCACATCGCCATCACGGCCGAGAGAGCCAGAGCAGTCTGCTTCCTGGAGAATATTCTCAGTGCAGAATTGGGGCGTGTTCATGCGCAAATTGAGTCTTGGCAGTCCTTTTCACTTTCTTTGGCCTTTTGAGCGCCTCACCTGGCTCCTCATCGGTATTTCCCTCCTAGTGGCACCAATGTGTCTCTGTCTACTAAATCGTCTAAGCCCCTTCAGTGCCGGGAACCTCGATCTGCCTGAGGCATCCGCTGATGAGGTGAATTTGGTGGAGAACACCTGGAACCTCTTTGGTGCTTTGGCGCTCCAAGGTAAGGCAGCTGAATACCACGTTTCAAGTCTTGCCGTTGCGACTCGGAGTGGTCTCCACCTTATACGGTAACTCCCCGAAGCT
This sequence comes from Schistocephalus solidus, assembly GCA_017591395.1. Taxonomy (NCBI): domain Eukaryota; kingdom Metazoa; phylum Platyhelminthes; class Cestoda; order Diphyllobothriidea; family Diphyllobothriidae; genus Schistocephalus; species Schistocephalus solidus. Next base: position 137,810 of record WEDG01000831.1, on the reverse strand, counting down.
CAAACGTATGGCCAGATTCTCCGACGTTTATTGCAAGTTGAGAGATTGGACCTTGAGTCAGAATTGCTGATATGCGTTCCTATTGATAAGTCTGCAAATTCCGTCCCGTTTGCCTGACGTAGTAGCAGTTCCAATTTCTGGAACTAATTTCTAAGACAACTGCTGAAATTTCAGTGAGTGGAAATGTATCCGTATGTTGCATAAAAGGGCTATGCAAAGTATGGCGGCTAGTAATAGTCAAGTAACTGCCTCAGATACTGCCTTAATGCAGGGAACGGCCCTTCAGCGTTTTTAAGCAAGAGCATACACAGTCGTTCAGCTGGTGCCTTGATTTGCCGCCCTGCTGCTGGTGCCTTGATTTGCCGCCCTGCTGCTGGTGTATCTCCGAAACCAAATCAAAGACAGATTAGTATGGTGTAGCATTTCGAGAGAACCAAGAGTGTAGTGGATGCTCCGTAAGCAGGTGCCACCAGCTGTCTCCTCAGACGTGTGTGAGTTTCCATCTCAGCTGTGGATGAGGCCTGTGGTCTGGGGCTGGGAATTGAGAGTGCAGTTGACTTCTCAGCGGACTTTCCTCACTATAAAACCTCTGAAGCGTTTGAGGCTATCAGGGTGCTCCAAAAACCATGGCTTCATAGGTTTACATCTGGAGGGATAACTCAGGACGCGTGTGTCTTTGTCTGAAGTGACCGGCTGATGGACTGAGATTTGGCCTAAAATGGCTTCTTCTTAATTGGGTTTGTATGACACTCCCAATCACTTGGATCCGAGTCAGTTGGGACGGCGCAATAGTAGGCGGCCCCGACCGCGTCCTCTCCCGCCTCCCATCTTCTTGGCTTCGTCTTGACATCGGGCGCAGGGGTAGGAGGACGCCAAGGGGCGGTAGAATCTGCCCAAGTATACTCTCACTTTAATCGAAATCACCCAAGTCACCGTCCTTGCGCCACCCTAACACACAGTAAACCCCGTTGAAACCGGTGCTCAAACTGTCGTCCGTGTGATGATCTTACTCGCTCACCCCACGCATGTGTGCAACTTTGTACTGTCTGAGCTTTCTGCATCTGCAACCAATCAGCCAACTAAGAAGTATCGCTTTGCTTCGGACTTTCGCCACTCTTGGACCAAGTACCACGCGGTCATAGCGCTGACCTGACAGGGAGCACACATCGTATAAAAGGGCATGCGTTAGCAGTTACATTCGCGACCACGGAATCGGACTGTAACATAACCACGCTTATCCCCCTTCGTAACTGCGCACTACAAGCGTTATATGGAGGCAGATGAACGTCACCCGCTGTTTCAAGCTCACGAAGAGTCTACCAGAAAGCTCGTACTCTCCACCGTTTCATTGGAGGCATTTAGGCGCCTTCCTCACTATCAGAGTGCAGGAAAATTTCCGCACAGGCTAAATGTCTTCAGCTGAATGGTTCCCAGCTTAAGGGCTAAGTAGTTTGGCCTTAAGCAAGGTCAGCTGAGCCCAATTTCGGAATGCGTTAGACGTGGCTTCGTGTCACGTAAACGTCTTATTCCCACACTCTCTCCAGTGGACTTTATCCCTGATGGTCGCTGACATATGCGGAGCACAGAGAAACTGAGTGTAAGGTAAGTAACCGCACGCGATGTTTGTTAAAAACTTGACATCCTTTCTTTTATATAGGTAGATGCGGTTCATTACGGTTGGCCTGGCCAAAGTTCGCGAAAGGGGTTATGCAATATGCGGATCTTGACCCTAACTTGCTTAAGTTCCCCGTTTGGGGTTCAAGGTGAAGTCTAGGGCTACGGTCAGTCTTAAGGCTACGCATTCTAAGCAGAGGTTGCGGATTGGATTGGGGTTTGGGTTTTCGTTTAGGGTTCGGATTAGAAGTTGGGTTAGGGTTTTACATTTAGGGATTATGGTTACGGTGACGTTTTGAGTTTTCTGTAAATTTTTGCGTGTTCAGGGTTACGGTTACTCATTATAGATATGCTTCACGTGGTGGTTACATACCCAACTTTAGACAAGGTTGCGTTCATTTACCTAATCCTGACGTTATAAGAATGCTGGTGCGGTATATTTGCAACTGAATAGATGCTGAGACTAAAGCTGCAGTTTTTTCCCACCCTGTGGTCTGTCTGATCAGAGGGAATAGACTGTTTCATGTAAGATTAGGAACCTGTGCGTGTGATCAGCGTTGCCGCGCTGTTTAGCACCAACAATGCCTTAAATCAGGCCAGCTGAGCGTAAGACGATCAAGTCATTTATATGCTCTTTGAATTAACTTCAAGGTAAGAAAACTGAATTTCTAGTCAACCCTATGCTTGTGGTCTTCACTAATGACCACGGATAATTTTCCGACAAACCTGACTAATAACAAGGCTTCTATTTGAATTCACCATTTCCTTTCCTCTTATATCCATCCTTAATTCTGCTTGGGCTGAGTCAGGCCAGGAATCAGCAATAATTGAATCTTACCTGCTGCAGGGTCCATTTGTAATTCAAACATTTAACAATTGAATATTTCGCAATCCAGGCCCGTTTTTGAGGATCTTTTGAAGGCTTTGCTTGAAGATTTGATATTCCAGTCTGCAGGTCACTGAGAGCTTATTGCAAATCTAGTAAATTAATGTGTGCCTCAGCATGCCAGAAGTAAGTAAAGTAACAATGAGGAGAATATGAACGAGAGAATTATAATCACGATAAGGATGCTGGTGATGCTGCTGCTGCTGCTGCTGATGATGATGATGATGATGATGATGATGATGATGATGATGATGAGGAGGAGGAGGAGGATGAAGATGATGATGATGATGATGATGATGATGATGATGAACGAGAGAATTATAATCACGATAAGGATGCTGGTGATGCTGCTGCTGCTGCTGCTGATGATGATGATGATGATGATGATGATGATGATGATTGATGATGATGATGGTGATGATGATGATGATGATGATGATGATGATGATGATGATGATGATGATGATGATGATGATGATGATGATGATGATGATGATGATGATGATGATGATGATGATGATGATGAGGAGGAGGAGGAGGAGGATGATGATGATGATGATGATGATGATGATGATGATGATGATGATGAGGAGGAGGAGGAGGAGGATGAAGATGATGATGATGATGATGATGATGATGATGATGATGATGATGATGATGATGATGATGATGATGATGATGATGATGATGATGATGATGATGATGATGCTTATGATGATGATGATGATGATGATGATGATGATGATGATGATGATGATGATGATGATGATGATGATGATGATGATGATGATGATGATGATGATGATGATGATGATGATGATGATGATGATGATGATGATGATGATGATGAGGATGATGATGATGATGATGATGATGATGATGATGATGATGATGATGATGATGATGATGATGATGATGATGAGGATGAGGATGATGATAATAAGGATACGGATGTGGATAGTGAAGGGACAGGATGGGAAAGAGAAGTGTGAGACAATGCTGGTGAGGAAGAAGAAAGATAAAAATACTTTATGCATGAAGCAGAGGAATAAGTGAAGTTAGGGATGAGGAAGGGGTAATTAGACTGGATAAAGTGAGGTTAAGCAGACAGATGTCCAAGAGGCACGTGGCAAAGACGAGGACGAGAGCGGAAAAGCGTTCTTCTGCCTTCGCTTACGAAACTGAACAAAAATTCAGTATCTGCAGCATAGCTATGTTTTTTATACCTTTCAGGTCAGGAATTCTACCCCTGTGCTTATTCATCCAGGTTCCTAGTGGCATGCTGGTGGATATTCACGGTGCTACTCTATGCAACCTACCAGGCCGTATTAGTCTCCTATCTCACTCACACTACCACCATCCTGCCAGTGGAATTTCTATATCAGCTGGCCGAAACTGACGTTGTGGTACCACTGGTCGTAACAAATTCCTACGCAGTGACATTTTTCAAGGCAAAAAATCTCTGCGAGTTGATTTCTCACTCTCTCTTAAATTCGACTAACTTGAAAGGACTTCCTACTAGTATTAAGACTTAAAATGATTCATTGTCTTTTTTTCAGAATGCAGAGCCTGGCAGTCTGAGCTACCGTATTGGGAGAGCGCGTCAAGATAGTCTCCCTGTCAGAGGGACTGGATCTTTTGAGAAACTCGGATGGCTATGCGCTAATCCATGATGATAAGGTCGTTCGAGCTGCACTTGCCGGCGATCAGGGGGACATTGTTATGCTGCCAGAGAAGCTAGCAACCTTCTACTATGGGTTCACTGTTCCCTGTGAAACAGAGTTTGAAGAGAGCTTTTCTGACCGGTGAATAAAGTGAACTGACTTATATACTCTTACCCCTAACCCTAAGCTTCAACCGAACCCTAAAATTCACCTACCGTTTAATCTTCTTAAACGTAGACAGAAATATAATCCTCATACAACAAGCCTACTTAGATTAAATAAGTAAACGTTTACGGTGATAAAACTAAGAAATTCCATATTCGATCGCCGCCGGGACTTTGTACAAACTGGGTGAAATTTTTTTCCTCGGCAGTGGGAGTTCTCAAAGTGACAGCAATTCCAAAGACCTGAGCTCCTTTTGTTATTGAGAATGCGAGAAAGATTAAAGCCAAGAACAATAAATTCAGTAACAGATATCTCTACACACGAAGGAAACTAAAGTGTATATCAACCGTTGACAATGGCCAGTTATCGGTAGAGAAGTGGGGAGATGCTGCGTTAGACGGCCACGTTAGCAGCTGGATTTGACCTCAGAAATAGCCCAAGGTGTTTACGGTATTGTACAGCTGACAGGTTCAAAACACCCAACTGGCGTCTTTTTGCCAGTAACTTAAATGTCATGTGGCCGAGCATACTGCCTAATTGCTTATGATCGTCTCCAAAGACGACCGCCCGGTAGCTGTAATTGAAAAATATCTAAAATAGGAAGGTAAACTAAGCAGATCAGAAGAAAATCAGTATCAATATACTTGAGGGTGATGTAGGTGAGTTACCGTTGAATTCCTTATTTGTACATGCGTGTTGTGGTATCAAAAATAGTTTCTCGGTTTGTTGGCGAGGCCAATTGGTATGGGCCAACAGGGTGGAACACATTTTAAAAACAGCAGACAGTTAAAAAAACTCCCTGTGCTTTTTAGGAGAAACAAAACTCTCGCTCTTGGGGGAGAGACTGGAATGGACTGGTAGGCTCTGTAGGCCAAGCCAATATTACTGGCAGGGTGCTCGATTTGAAGAAATGTCCTGGTATCGAAATTGAAGGTAGCAAAGGCAACTGGACAGGGGATTCAATTAATTAATTCAATAATTTGATTTAATTAATGTCTGTAAACTGTATGTTTCAGTGCAAAGACCCGATTGAAATTGGTTTACTTTCTGCTCAAAATTTAAACCGCACGGCACAGATGAACAACAAGAAGCAGAGGTCGAAGAATAAAAAGAGCCGATCACTTTAACAGGGTGTTTATTGGCCTGAAGTTTCGCATTGTCTCTCGAACCCATCATTGAAGGAGAATTGTGAGTTTTCTTCTAAACTACAGGCGACGATATAGAAATGACGTGGATGGTCGCTCAAGAAGAGGCAATCTATAGTCTTGGTTTTTACCCAGATATTTATTAGTATAAATTGTTCTGGCGATTGAATGGCCTTCTTCCCTACTTATACATGCATCCCGAATGCGAACTTCCCCTTCAATTCTTGAAATATTTATGGCTGACCGATAAGGAACTTGCCACATGCATCGTTGGTCGCTTGTCAACTCTCCCCATCGAGTTCTCAAATAAAAAATGTATCGTGTACGAAACAGCCCATAAACTGCACAAAGAAATAAAAAGGGCTGTTCAAAATCTGACTGAAATCAGACAAATCATATATTGTCCTTTGGTAGTTAGTATCTTGGATAGACTTCTGATTCCTCCGACTGGTTGAGAAAACTCCCAACCTTGTCAGTAGCTGGCACGAAATCAGTACGTGCAGGGCGTGTGGGCGGATCCTTAGGGTCTTCTGTGAGCGAATCGGTTAGGACAGCTCATCTTAACACTACATAGTCTTTGTTGCCAGGAAGTCTCGATCACTTATTGCTTTTTCGCAAAGTGACCGCCTATGAATGCCCTCTATTAGAACAGCGAAACACTGAATAAGGTCTGCTTCTATTTCTCACGTTGGGCCAGTGTGGTGTAGACAACTCAAGTTAATTCAAGTTCGATCAATTCCTACGCTAAACGTTCCAATAATGGGTGTGAGAGCATAGAATTTGCAGCATACGACCTGACACTAACATAAAATAAGCGAAATATGTCACCTTGGTCACCTTTTACTCCCCTGAGGTAGATATTACCGCGGCGTACGTTTTTTTCAAGGGTTGACTAGAGGGAAAACCGCAATTCGATCATGCATCCATTATATGCAAATATTTAGACGACCGAGGTTTCTTGAGGACCTAAATCACGAAAGCACTGGAATTATTTGCGTCAACTCTGCGCTCGTCTCCAGCTACTCGAAGGATTGATATGTCGTCGAGTGCCTTAACCATCTGTCGACAAAGACTGCTTCCCACGGTGAACGCCGAAGCATTTAAGCCACTCTCAAGCAGTCACCAAAATGTATAGATATAAAGAGTCTCTGTGTTTAATGATAATAATAATAATAATAATAATAATAATAATAATAATAATAATCTGTTGCCACCGTAATCACTCACGAGTCTGGTTAAAAATCTATGTATTAATTAAGTGGAATCATTATTTGCATTTGTAGCATCAGGCGTCTCAAGGAGAGTGGCATAATTGGAAGGGCCTCTGAGCGGTGGTTTCCATCCTTCCGGAAGGAGAGGCGATCCATGGCTCGGGGGATCGAAGTGCAGTTAAGACATTGCAGTGGTGCCTTCATCATTGTCGCTGTTGGTGTCGGTCTGGCAATTGTGACCCTCCTGGTTGAATGCCTCTTCTTCAAATTTTCACCGTTAATCTGCTTTAGATCGACTGCCTGAGGCAAAAAAGCGGGAAATTTTAAGTGGATTGGAGCTATCCCTGAAGCCCCGCTCTCCTATGTCAGTCTTAAGAATGGCTGGATTCAATTGTTTTCTTCAATGGCTTCAACTATCCATGATTTTCCATTTAATCAGCACCATCTGAATACTGTACTCCTACTTATATGCTCATCTACGCCAGATGCTTGATTTCAATTAAAAGCGGTGATTATGATTCAGTAATTGGACGTCGCCGTCCTGGTGGAACACTCATTAACATCAACTTCCCTGAGTTCTCTTAACATATAGGTGGGACCATTTTTAGTGAAGGTGACTAACCTAACAGATTAGAAGAGCGAATGTTCAGTTTAATGTCGTTTACTTCTCATGTTTGTTTGCTTGACATGTCAGAGTACGCTTCGGATGATAACTGTCGTAAAGACAGGTACCATTTATGGGGACTATTTATTTTTCAACTTCTAAAAATTTACTTTAAAAAATAAAGATTATAACCGAGGTCTACACGCAGGGCTTAGCTCACATTATCTGAACTCAAGTTCATGAATATCGTGGAATCGTGAGCCCGTAACGCGGGTTTGAGTCCGGGATCATCTCAGCAAGGGATTGGGACAAGTTGTGAGGGACATTGACAAATGGTCCAGACATTAAGTTAAAAGTAAGATGGTGGTCAACTCAAGGGATTACCAGACCAAAAGGCCGTCTGAGATGTGTACGGTCGCGACCAATCAACGAAGACGGAAATATCGATTGACGTCCTGGCACCGATGAGCCGAAGGCTGAGTCACTTGCGCGCAAGCGGTGGTTGAAATGCCTGCTAGATGGACGGAAAGCGGCATGTGAAAGCGGTGCGCTGAACAACACGAAAACGAACCGCCATTAGTACGCCACAGGTACCGATTACCTGTCAACATATTGCCTCTTGCATATGCTTTATACCCTAATTCCAAGGCAAAACGTAACGTCTGGTTCCCCAAAATGCAATCTGGGCGAATTGATAAAAGCCGCTCATTTAATCCTTGCTCATTTAGAAGGGAAAATTAATGCATATTCTTCTAACCTATGACAGTGGAGGCAAACGCAAACGATACGGCTTTATTAAACAATCTAGCACCTATATAGATGTTTGGTACATTGTTTCCTGTGTTTTACCATGCACAGCCAACGATGGTACTTCGCTTCAGCAGTCGATTTCGAACTGAATATATCACCACGGTTGGGGTGGATATCCTTGGAGAAGAATGAGTGATAGTCAGGGGGACAAGTAGAATTTTGACAGTGTGCACTCGGACTCAGGGCCCACCGGCAGAATAGCGACAATAGATGTGCCTGGGCTGTTAGATTGCACCTATACTGTCATTAAGGTAATTTAAGCAGGTTAGCTGTCGTTGTCTGACGAAGTCCACTGTATGCTCCCCCGATGGCGGCATAGGGACAATGACTTGTGCAAAAATTAGTTTTAAATGATTGGAGTCTTGCATTGCATCTACCGCACTTTCTCTTCCCTCACCGACTTATGCCCCGTTTCTAGACCGAATGGTAAGACAAAGCCAAAATGATTAAAAAAACAATCTGAATAGGCAATCTTCGTCAACTCAGCAATGCATTAGAAGACCGATGATTACTTTCATCTTATATCTATTTCGCTTATGTTGGTTGTTAAAATTGTTCTACTTGTACCCTTTTACTTCCATGCGGACGTTTTGGGCGAGCGTTTAGTACCAAAGTCCTGGAGGCGAAGCTAGAAATTTGAAGGGAATTTTATGTAACATTGTCAAGCTTAACACTTCACAAAAAACAATGTTATTTTTACGTGGTTAAATCAGCGCATTATAAGGCAAGAGCTCAGACTCGAGGTCTTCCACTTTGCCAGCTATGCGCACCCTCCATTTGGTTTTTTAGTAATATTTAAGGGAAAAAAACGTAACCTTACATCTTCAGGAAAATAAGCAAGATTATGGATCTCCAGTTATTCGGTCGTAGCATGCTTCAATCGATATTAGAAAGACTTATCATATCTAATCTTTAGGTAAGTGTCTCAGCTAACCAAGATGAGCAACCGAGTACACAGCCATGGTGTTCCTAAGTGCATTTCATTTGTCACCAGCTGAACTCTACGGTTCTGCAGCAAAGAAAAACAGTGGCGAATAACAATTTCGCAGTGTCACAGGTCCTGGACGTACGGCTATTTAGAGAAAATGTGGATTGGAAGAGCGAATTGAGATGTGGAAACATTCGCGTTGTCTTAAGCACGTGATCGAGATTTTGGTGGACGACAGCGATAGTGGGAAAATGTACTTTCCCAGCTGTGAACATGGAGTGATCCAATCTTCACTAAAATATCTTTTTTCTCGGATGGAGAACACGGTATCATTCTCAACTAATAAACTGTCGATGACAAAACTTCCGATTTGGTGTCAATTATCGTGTTCAACCCAAATTAAAAATGGTCAGTATTGGCTGAGGTATGCAAGTGAGCTCTACAACAGGATATTTACATCCCAAGTGAACAATGTAAATGACTTCCTTGAGGTCTTTTGCGTCAATGAACATGGACGGTTACGCTCATGTCAGTTGTAGCCATCTGAGGACACGAGACACATTTTCCTTGGCTATCATCGTCGTGTTTGTAGTCCTTCGTAAAAATACTTGTGGCCATTTATTTCCTACTTTCCATAACCGAAAGTTTAGTAATGATATAAAACGGTGTCAGTTATACCAGGGTTAATACTCGGATGTCAGACAAAGAGAGCCAAACGAGCGACCAATGGGTAGCGCGAAGCCGTAGTTTCGGAGGAAGCGCATTGGAAGTGCCCATGCCTGCACACTTGAAACGTGCAAGTTCCAGAATGAGGCTAGCTGGCATAATTTGCGCCAGTTTCGTTAGCGAAAGTCAAGCGAAGTTCTTTTTGTGCATTTTTAAACAAAGATTTAATATCGTCCGTTGTGGATTACCGCTGAGAATCAACAGTTGATGGCTGTAAATGATAACACACGATCGCAGGAAACGTCTGTCAGGAAACGTCGGATGTCTCGCATGCACTATACCTCCCCCTTGATGGCACGATGGATTCGGCGCCAGGAGAAATTTAAGGCTGTTATGGAGACTACATTGTTTGTCAAATAAAGTGCACAAAATGCAACACAGTCAAGGGTAATTTAGTAAGAACTCGAAACGAATAAAAATAGCTATCATAGCATGTCAATAAAAACTGCTTTGACGATGGAATTAAATTTGAACGGGAAACAATAAAAATGTCTGTTTCCATCTAGTTACCTTAGGACTCTGACAAATGTCAGTGCAGAAACGTGAACGACAGGCACCACAGCAAATTAGACACTTCTGTTTGATGTGATGCCGTCAGTGTATTTCATGAAATAAGTCACGAGTTTAGCATCAGTCTTCGATTATGTCATCGTCTTAACCAGATCTTTCATAAGATGCCTTCCAAGAGCCGAAACACATCTCGAACAAATGAAGAGTGCCCACTCACGGTTGATCCACAGCCAAATTTTTGGCAGGTTTCTCGTTGGACTTCCGCGTAGCAGCCAGCAGTGTGGCTAAGGTGTATGGATTGGGATAAAATTAAAACATATGCCACTTAGACAATAAAACTTGACCTATTTTAAAACGTTTTGAACTCTTCACTAGAGAAAAATATCATAAACGGAACGTTTTTACCATTCGGTTTCGTGGTCAGTTGTCGTAGTATTAAGGTATAATACATTAAAAAATAAGATGAGTTCATAAGGTAAGCTAAGTAAGTAATGTATAAAGGTAAAGAATGCAACCAATATACAGTGGGTTCCCTGTCTCATGAAATGTGAACCAAAATTCTGAAATGAGTTTTCGATTCGAACAAATTAGTTGCATGGGGTTGTCAGAATGATGATCGTATAGTCTAATCCCAAGGTATTTCGGTCACGCCGGGATGCCTGTTTTCGAGAAATTTTCTTTCTGACAGCCTGCGAAAACCCTACTCTGTAAAGAATGGCTTCTTATGTAGTATAAATTTTTTTTTCATTGATTTTCGATGCTCTTATGCATTCAAAGAAAGTGTATAGAATAAATGCACAAAATATTTTTTCTTGTACTTAATTTGTAGTTAAATACACCTTTGCAAAAACTTATGCTTGAATAAAGCGTATCCTTTGGTTTAAATGTTTTCTTATTGGCGAATAATTTTGAACCTACCGGCCTTTCGATTTCAATTCAATTTTCCAAAGTACATTCTGTATATATTCTGTTTACCAAACATAACGCATTCCTCTACCCTGTGAAGAGAAAAGATACATACTCTTTGCACAATTTTGCAATGGATGTAGACAATGTTTTACAATTTGAAGGCATCATTAATAAATTGACGGATAAGATATATTATAAATGAGCGTTTCATGATCTTAAAAATCTCATAATTTCAAATTTTTTTAAATGCAAAAGATACGCTTTCTTCAACCATAAAATTTGAAGATGGTGCTATTGGCTAAAAACAAGTACAACAGGTTTTTGTTCAGGTTTCCCATATAATATATTTGAATGAAAGAGGGCATGGAAAATCGAGGAGAAAATAGCATACTATTTAAGTGGCCATTTACTACACGGTATAATGTTTGACTGTGATCAGAATGAAATTATTTCAAAAGCTAACACCCTGAAGTGGCTGAATCATCTTGTTATTATGCTGCACGTTAGTCAATATGACATCCCTGCTTGAGTAATTTGTTCAAAACCGAAACACATTTCTGAATTTTTATGACATTTCATGAGATAAGGGATGTAAAATACTGAGAAAACCTTAGGATTACATTGGTCAATATAGGCTATGGAACCGTTGGCAAACTAGTCAAAGCCGTCCTTTTTATGACATAAGGAATGCTTCCAAGGATTGCACGACCTTGCATATGTTTATGTTCGTGTGGTTAGCGCCAAAAGAGGAATCGGCTGGCGGCCGAACCTGATTTTCCTTGACTCCCTTAGGACCAACTTGAGCCGGAGAGTCAGTGTATTGGAATCTTTGGCCGCATACTTGCCAATGCCAAAAACCAATCCCTTCAGCTGGGAAAAGTATTGCTGCCACCATATTTTGGTCAATCGAAGTTAACGACGAAAGTACAGTTCGAAAATCCAAGGCGAACTACATATTAGGCAAGCTACAATTTGCACTCTGGCGTCGAAATGGCTTCGGCTTATCTATTGACCAGAAGCCATGCTGGGTTATTGTTCAGACATTGCAGAGCCTTTACATGTGGTCAGGTTAATCAAAACTGAACTGGTTAGTAGGGGGTAACACTGTCATGGTTGTGAAATCGACCAAACCAGGGTTTTCCAAAGCAGAAGTCAGGGAATGCTGATTTGGTTGGATGAGCGATGTACTGAGACAAAGAGGGCTTACAAGGGTGTCTGCACGCATTCGCCGCTAGCTGTCTCTTTAGGTCAGTTGATCTTAGCCCGTGTGTTGAGATTCCCTGACCCAAACCGTGTGTCCTCTATCGCCTGTAGCCAATAAGTGAACTGACGCAGTTTAATTGGCTACGAGTTCACGAGAGGCTAGTACGGCTCCAGAAGCGAACTGACCAGGAGAGTGAGGCGGGCAGAAGGACAATTCGGGCGGCGTCCGCAGCCAATTGGCCAAGATCGTGAGAAAACGTTTGCAGGACAAGAACAAGCAAAGTTTGGCAGGTGAATGCAAGATGAATCAGTGGTGGCGGCGATGATCACCGGAGCGGACCGCCTCAACGTGATATGTAAAACTCTTTTTTTCAAAAACTAAGAATAAGCTTGTTCGTAATTCATAGGAGAGCTCAGGACACTTTGGACAAAAAGAACATTTAATTTCATGTCGGCGGTTTTCTTATTTAATAAGTATCCTACAACACACCTGTACCTTTAAGTATATTCTTCTACGGGTGGACATGCGACTGAGTTGGAGCATTAAAGTCGCTTTACTCTGATCGCGCAAGCCGAATGAGGAAAGATAAAAACGACTGTTTTATTTTCAGGATAACAGCTTTTAGTTTTGCGATTGACCAACTTATGTACTTTTCACATTACAAAATCGTAATAATGTTGGCTGGCAAAACAGTTTTGCTCCACGGATAACCGAAATACAGAAACAGGTATCAATGAGAATCGTCGATAATAATAATTGACATTGAAATGACCTTTTTATTTGTTAACCAACAGCAGAGGGCTACTTGATAATAACGCAAACTTTTTAAATCGAAAGTGTAGGGGAAGTTTTTAATATTTTTTCAGAGGAAATACTGGCATTTAGGTCCATCTCCGAAAATTATTCATAATACTTACCACTTATTTCGTTTCAGTAGGTTGTTTTTAATACAATTTCTCGGAAATGCATGGCAGTTGCAATAATTTCGCGGGGTAACTATGTTTATAATTATGCTAGCATGACAGCGATCGGTTAAAGCAGGCAAAATGATATTTTTATCCCAATGAAGAAATGATTGAGTGTGAAAGACGTAATGAGTACGGTAGTCAACTAAAAAGATTTGATCACCGGCAGAGGTGAATTGGAATTCTGGCATTTCGAGCATCTTTCTTATCTATCTTCAGAGACTGGAAGGTCCTTCGCGCAGCTGTCATAGTATGGCGCACTTTGCTTGATGCGTCTCCTGTCAGTGCCAATTGTGGGCCTGCATCGAATGTGCACTTCACCGTACGATGTTGCAGCCTCACCCTACTTGACCGCGGAGATAATTTGCTGTCCGATTCTTCCGTTTCGTGAGGGTGTCCAGTCAAGAAGCATTGTGAAACCGGCTAAGAGGCGGAAATGAACTTGACTGTTAGAAAAGCAGCAACTGGACGCCGAAACTTCTTGTTCCCGTCTCGTTCTATGATCATCGCTTCGGCCCACAATCAAAATATCGTTAAAATTGAATATAGGCCCTACATGCGTGACTTTGGGTCTGACCCTCGCATGGCCCACTGATGCTCAAGCATTTGCGTTTGTAGCCTACAGCCGGTCTCCTTTACGTAGTTGCATATTCAGCAGCTACATTAAAGACGGTAAAAATCAGTCGATAGCGCTGACTGCGTCACTTACACTTTAATGTAGCTGCGGAATATACAACTACGTAAAGGAGACCGGCTGTAGGCTACAAACGCAAATGCTTGAGCAGCAGTGGGCCATGCGAGGGTCAGACCCAAAGTCACGCATGTAGGGCCTATATTCAATTTTAACGATATTTTGATTGTGGGCCGAAGCGATGATCATAGAACGAGACGGGAACAAGAAGTTTAGGCGTCCAGTTGCTGCTTTTCCACCACTTAATCCTGATTGGTGGAAATTTCTGTTTCAAGAGGCGTGAGGGATCTAGCCACTGCGTCAGAAATCACTTTGTGTACGGATTGACCTGCCTGAATTTCAGTTCAGTTTTCATTCAGTTTAGTTTTCTTAAGTCTAAGGAAGGCGGCGTCTTTGAACTCTCTATTGGTTACAATACCATAGGAAAATAAAAACACCGATACATAATGAACGTTTGACAATGAGTTATCTCCACGTAACTCTACAGGACGTCTACGAAAACATTTATAAAATAATATTACTGAAAATTAGCAAGTAATATATTTCATAACATGTAGATTTTGAGTGGGAGCTGACACTGAAAAATGCGTTGGTATCTGATGTTGTGGTAGTACCTGTGACTATACTCGTCAAACTTCCGTTTAAGTGTCAACGGATGGAGAAATGTTTGTGATGTCCGTATGCAGAGCATTCTAGGCCTAAATCACTCTGTTGGAGAATAAAAACCTTATTGTGTTCAGTCTTGCCCCAGTCCCACGTATTTTGATAGGATTTTATCTCAAAGTAGTGGTAGTGGCCAGCTAAAAGAATTCACCAGATGCAAGCCAACAGTCCTGACCCCACAGTATACGAAGCGCTTGCATTAGATCGCCGCGTAGCTCGCTGTAGTCCAAAGGAAACAGATCATGATTGGACAATTCTGTCTCGTAAAGAAAATAGCCTTGACCTCGAACCAACTTTATTGCACGTCCTTGGACCTTTTTAGGGGTGCTGGGTACTTGACAGTCCACGGTCCCCAGGCTTGAAGGGCAACTTCTAATTGTGGTCGCACTAACATCCCAAATACCTTATTACAGCACACTTCTGTGAACTTCGCAAAGCCTTGCTAAATTAGATACAAGCTAAACATTGCGGGTTTCGCAACATTTGAGCAATGGAACGATGGTTTCAGTTATGGGTGAGCAAAATCCCTAGATGTTTCTGAGCCTCTATTTCTGGTAGTGGTGTTTGCTTTAGATAGTATATCCTCCGGTGCACGGTGCTGGTTCTGCCAATTCGCAAAATATTTTAGTGGGTAACATGGAATTGGAGGAGCCAGCGGTTCGACCATTCCTTGAGTCAAGTAAAACTTCCTTTTAGCTTCTCTTCATCATTGTCATTGTGGATAACCTTCCAAAGCTTTATATCGTCAGCTAACATGGCGATGTCCCAGGCTAACGCAGTTATGCTCTGTCCAAGGAATGTTCGTAAATGACCATTGGCTAGGAAAAGCTTGCGAATAATCTTCATTTCTTCTGGTTTGACGGCTGGCCTGGTGCAATGAGCTTCTATCTACCAATATAGCGTGTAAACACTGCATCTTATGTGGTGCAGCGAAGGGCATGCTTTTTTTATTTGCAGCATTTGCGTTGGTTTTTGTAAAATGACGTCAATCATTTGCCATCCGGTTGACGGCAGACGAAAACTTCCTTGGGCGAAAGTCCTTCTCACAATTTCACCGTGTGGAATTATAACCAAAATCAACCATTTCTGCCAGCTCCATACTTCACGAGTAGACTTTAACGACAGCGGCCACTAGAAAACTTGGGCTTCCTATGGATCATTCGCATGTAGGAAAGTCCTTTGTGTAGTCTCCCAGGTGGTTTTCTTTTCATCCGCATCCCATATCTTTTTGGAAAGGTTTTATCAATATTCGGAAGTTAAACTTGTTGCTACCTCGCTCACGCCACAACCAACCACAACAGCGAATGAAGTGTCCACGAGATCGCATTCCTAACCGTGTCCAGCTATCTTACAGCGACTTCAAACTAACTTCAAAAATTATGCATCCGTCAAGTAAACCAGCTCTCATATGTGGACATAGGTGTTCAAACACTAGAGACGGTGCGGTCGGTGGACCTCGGAGTACTGGTGAGAAATCATAACTCGAAATTGTTGACCTAATGGACAAATAATGACGATAAAAGCTCAGGTCACCAGCAGGAAGCTGAAATTTCCATGGGTGCCTTTGTCAATCGGCACACATGTCTGCTCTGTACTTACAATGATTCCAGACACATTGGAAGAAGCGAAATTCAAAGCAAGAAGGAGTTATGTATATCGAGTAATCGAAACGACTTAGGAGAAAAAGGCTGCACAGAAAACGGTCTTGTGGGAATCCGTGCTGCACCAACTGTTGGTGTTGTCCACATACGCCTTCTGCGCAGTGCGCACGTACACATTGCGCCTTATAATAAAAAAATTATTCTAGGCATCTGCGGGTGTGAGAAGATAGATTTCAGGCTTAATCTCCAGGAAGATGGCCTATTTTGTCCTGATATGTGATATATTCAGATTACTAGAGTCGAATCAAGTCGTGTGAGCCTCATGGCACCGGAGTTTAAGCTGCTCTACAAACTATCTATTTTTTTTCGGAATACGTATCCCTCGCCTGGGTAAACCCGTAGTATAAATTTATGGGTCCTTAAAATATATGTTAAAGGTAGTGCGAAGTACACAGAATAGGCCTCGACATCGTGGTGGTGTCAACTTCCAGCCTTGCATGTAGCCAGAGAGAAAACTGTCACCAAACGCCCATATCTTGTTTACTTTAATGTTTTATCCGGAGCGCGATCGGTACGCATGAACAAGCTGTACAGGATATCGATCTAAAAGGCATTTCTGTTTGCATTTTATCAAACAATTCCGGTACGGAGAATAATAATCTGCATGAAACGCCGACACCAGCATCCCTGACTATGTATTCGTTGATGAACGCTCACCCATCGCGAATTCAACTCGCTCGTTCTACTCTGCATTGTGACTCACTCTCTAGCCCCATAAACAGCAGCACAGTGGTGATAAGTACAAGAAGCAGATGAAAATTGCCAGTCTCTTTTGTTATTTCCGGCAATATTCATCCCTGACTATGCTGAAGATTTCATTTAATGCTTCTACCGCAGCCGTACTGCTCACGGGTACTTAGGTATGATAAATGACGTTATGAATCTAAGGAGTTCTTTTGTCTAAACTCCAAGAAGCAAGTCTATATAGGTGCTTTGGCACCAACGGATCATTTGGTGCTCATACTTGTGAGTGCTGAATTTGATCCATATTGTTTTAAAATGTCAGAATATTGGGAAAATTTTAAAACATAATATAAAAGGTCCCCTCCTATAGGCCATTTTGTGCCCATAGCAATTATACCAAACCGCGTTGGGATAAGTAGAAGTAAGCAATAAAATGAAAAAAAGGCATCCTGCGTAATTAAGGCCCGGATTTTCAAACCGTTTCGCGGAAAGCATCCGGAATATTTCAGTTAGGACCGGGTCTTCGATGATTTCAGACACCCATTTGGAGTTCAGACAGAGAAGAGGCGATCACTGGAACAAGCGTTTTATTGGTCTGACGTTTTGGATTCTCTCTCGAAACCATCATCAAAGACGATCTCCGAAAAGGTTTTTTTAAACATTCATTTGTTTCGCTGCTTTGTATACCGTGAAAGAGTTTCAATAAAACATGAATGCCAGGTACACTGGAAATTAAAAGGACGGAAAAAAGAAAGATTAAAATGTTTTAAAAGTCATCACATGGAATAGTAAAAAAACACTGGAGTTCAATTGGAAATACTTCTTTAAAAGTCGTTTTTTCGAATCATTAACTTTATAATATAATCCGAGGTGGCAAAATAGGAGTCTAGGTAGGTTCTTTTCTGAGCGATCGTGGTTCAATACTGAGAAAATTTTAGACAGAATAGAGCGTGCCATAATGTAGCAGTTATTCTCAAACTGTGTTATAAAATGCTCAAGGAAGTAAGCACCGTTGAGTACACCTTTTGGTGTGAGATCAGAGTTTTAACAGCGTCCTTGTTTAACTTTCATAAAAATTTTGAGCAGTACCGAGCTGAAAGAAGACTGCCAAGAGACGGTTTGGTTAGCGACATTGAGGAAGTGGAGACGTGGACTGGGGCTCTGCTCAGAATAGGAGCTCAGTCGTTGACAGAGCGCTGAACGAGGTTACCTAGACACACTGTAAGATTGGGTAGAGCGAACATCTCAGAAAGCTGTCGACTTTAGCCAAACGAGGGATTTTGTGGTTTTCTTGCTACCGGCATCTTGTTGTTTAATTTGGTATTCCACGAGTTGGGGCTTCATCTTTGTCCGAGATTCGGGTCGCCTGTAAAAGGTTTCCATTTGCATCCATGGTAGCAGCTGCGACACGCTCATGACCCCCTAGATATAACCACGTACATATCAGCGAGTTTTTGCCAAACGTTTGACTGCCACATAGTTTGGTATCCGAGAGTGCGTCTTTTTGGGCCGATCGGTAGTCTCTAATGTCAAATTAAGTCCTAATATGCAATACGTAGGCATATTGTCTGCATGGAGAAACGAACGAATTCGTAAAAGAGGAATTAGTTCGACAACATCAGTAGAACGTCTCAAGAGGAGAAGATTCGATCATTGGAAGAAGAAGTTTATTGTCTTCCCGTTTCGGATTCTCACTCGAAACAATCATCACAGACTGTGGCAGGTAACGATTATAGAGGCATAAGGTGTACCATACGTAGTTTGACCGTCGTTTTGGACGATCTCCGCCGTATGCCCCACAACATGGTGGTGCAGGTATGGTGACTTGCGCTTGATTGCAGTGAGAATAGACTTGCTATACATCTATATCCTCTATAGCTGAACCCGATGTCAAGACAGAGTTCAGAAGACCGAATCTTGGAGAGGGCACAGGCCCACGCATGGTGGCCCAACACAAAACAAGAAGACAACAACACAAGGGAGGGGTGGCTCGAATCCCAATGGAGTGGTAGTTCCGTAAAGGCCACATTAAGAAGGAGCCATTGCAGCCTGACTCTAAGTCCGCCAGTTAGCCGCTCCACACAAAACACACACAGAGCTGACCACGCAGTCTGATTTATCCCGTCAGTTGGCAACTTTCCAAGCCACGGCCTTTAGTGCACCATTATAGTTTCAAGCGCAGCAGGTTGTTTCTAGTGAGGAAAAATGCGCTGAACCGTCAACATCACTCTCTCCCCTACCCCCACAATCAGACCACCGCCCAAACCAGTCGGTTGTCTGATGTGGGAGTGGGCGCATTGGCTAACCGACCGGCGTAGCCGTCTTCACGCGCCACAGCATGACCTGGTCACCATAATGCACACACCAGTCTTTACTAAACCAGGGGATATGGAGGAGCCATCGCCGTCTGATTCTCAGTCCCCTGGTCAGCCACTCAACGCACAACACACAGTTCGCCGATGGCGTGGTTTTGTACATACCGTCAGATTGACAGCCCTCCAAGCCACGATTTCTAGGAAAACATGATATTCGCAGGTACATGATGATGGCGAGGATGTTGTGTATATATTGATGGGGCTATTGTCTGCTGATGTGGTTCATCCTACAATTGTCTACCGCAATGTGACCTTAATAAACCCATGCGGTGTGTGAATGTGCGGTAGCAGTGAGGGCAGTGTAGGTGGGCGGGACGTCTGCATGTCGGGGCCCTTAGCACTGATTCGCCAGCCTCCGTGCATTGATTCACAGGTGACCGATGAGGCCGATACATGAGGTGAAATTTTCGGTGCAGTGTGTCAGGAGAAATTGGGATGGGCTGGGATTGTTCTTCGTGGAAGTGGGGGTGGCAGTGGCGTTGGGATTGCCAGGAGCCTAATTAAGGCATGGGACATCAGTGTTGTCTCCATTGTGGTAAATTCCACTGTCATGGATGTGCATGTAACCGAAAAGGCCCATGCGGTGAGTGAATGCGCGAGGGCAGTGAGTACAGTGGCTGCGGTGATCCCTGCTGCGCGTTAGTGCTTCAGACACTTGTTTACCAGTCTCTGTGCGATGGATTCGCAAGTGACCGACCAGGCCGATGCGTGTGGTCAATGTGTGGTCGCAATGATAACAGGTTATACCAAGCCCCCATCACTGGCAGTGTTGCTGGTGACGGTGATGGCGGCGGTAGCGGTGGTGTTTGTAGTGGTGCAGGTATCAGGGGATGAGTATTGGGATGTGGTTCCTACGATAGTGGGAGTGGGGAATTAGCGCCAGGGAAGACCGGGGGTGTCCGAAGGAAGGTTAGCAGAATTTAATGCAGAATTTGAAGTAGTCGAATTGTTTTTGCATTGCATCCGAAGGTGTTTGATCAGGCCACTTCGGGCGCGGAAGTTGCGTTGACAGCGTGAGTGTTTTGAGAGAACTTGGGCATTGAAGTTGTTGATCCGGTCGCTGGTGACTTTTGTGCTGGCCTTTTGACCTTGGCCGTGGCAATCCAGTTGGCTTCATACATTGTTGCTCCTGTCTTCACCGTCCTTCCCCAAGCCGGTCGCTGCCGAACGACATCCTCCCAGTTTGCCAGGTTGATCTGCAGTTGCTTCAGGGAAGTCTTCAGAGTGTTCTTGTAACGTCTCACTTTACTCCTTGGTTGACGAGAACCCATGGCGAAATTTTTAATAACGACTCGTTTGGGTAATCGCTCGTCATCCATCCTCAAAATGTGGCCGCTCCAGCGCAGTTACAGCTGTTTCAGCTGAGCGTAAACGCTGAGGATACCTGTTCTTTCCAGCACTTCTGTGTCCACTATTCTGTCTTACCATCTCAGACTTAGTATTCTGCTTAGGCAGCTGAGCTTCCGCACCTGCTTTTGGTAACTCGTCCAGGTCTCCGCTCCATACAGTGGCGTCGGCAAGATGACAACTTTGCACATCTTGAGTTTGATGCTAATTTGGAGACCATATCGATTCCACACGAAGTTAAGCATGCATCCGAAGGCTTGGCTGGCTGTTGTGATCCGGTGGGCGTCCTCATCGTCGGATTTGGTCCTGTGGTAGAGGTTTCTGTCCATTTAGGTGAAGGTATCCACGAATTTCGGTTGAGCGCGGTTAAAATTGATACAAGTAGCATTGTAGAGGTTATGTGGTGGCGGCTGATGCATGACCATCGTTTTTTCCGTGTTGATGCACAGTCCGAAGTTGTCACAAGCGGAAGCGAAGTGGTCCATGCTATTTTGTATGTCCCCTTCTGTCGTTGCATTTATTGCACAGGCATCAGCGAAGAGAGGTTTGGACATAGTGGCTGTGATTAAACGACAATGGGAATGCATCCATCGTTGATTGAGGAGTTGTCCATCCATCTGGTAGGCGATGGGGGTTCCGGGACTTTCGTCACAGTAGGCGTCCAATAGCGCAACAAAGAACATGAGACTGAGGAGGGTAGGTGGGAGGACTCAGCCCTGCTTCACCCTATTGGTCACTGCAACGGCCTCTGAGATGGATCCGTTGTCGGTGACGCGTTCCATAATGTCATCATAGAGTTGCTGTACTATGTGAGGGAATCACTCAGGACAGCTGAATTTCTGCATTAGCTTCCACAGTCCTTCGCGATTCACCATGTCGAATGCTTTAGTCAGATCCACGAATATAGTGAAGAGGTGAGTCCGCATCTCCAGACACTTCTCCTGCAGCTTGTGCGTGGTAAGGACCCTGTCAGTAGTGCCACGATAGCGGCTGAAACCCTATTAGCTTTCCGGAATGAGTCCTTGTTCCAAGAAGCCGTTGAGGCGATTGAGGAGAGTGTGGGCGAAGAGTTTCCCAGTGACTTTGAGCAGCAAGATTACTCGATGAGTATCGTGGTTGGCGGTTCCTGGGGAACCTGTCCTTGCCACAATATCACCTGGAATAGCACTGTGAGCTGTTTTATCCGTTTTGGGCCAGCGTGCTTGTAAATTGCGTTTGCTCCCGGTGGTTTCCCGCTGGAGCGTTACTGCACGGCCCCGATGGTTTTTTTTGAGAGAGGGAAGGTGATCAAGATCGGCGTTGGTTTCCACTTCAGGCAATCGGTCGATGGCTGTGTCAGAGGTAGTGGAGGACCGGTTAAGAAAGCTTCGGAAGTGCTCCGTCCAGCGCTGCAGGATTTTTGTCTTCTCAGTGAGCAGGGACGTTCCGTCAGCACTGAGAAGAGGGTTGATTCCTTTGACTGGACGTCCGTAGACAGCCTTAATTGTGACGAAGAAGTTCTTGCATTTGTTGCAATCCACGTACCCCTGGATCTCCTCGGCCTTGTGGATAATCTAGGTGGCCTGCATCTCCCTTTAGCCATTTCGGTAGAAGATGGCGGCTTTGGCAGTAGGCTGTCTTGCTTGCAGCGGTAGGGCAGTCGTTGTAGGTTTGTGCGACCGGTACTTGTCAGTGAGCAGAGTATTGATGGCTGCATCGTTGTCATTGAGCCAGTCCTCACGTTGTCGAAATGCACGGCCAATGTCATCCTGCGCGGTGGATTAGACCGTGTCCCTCAGTTGGCGCAAGCAGTTCTCCACGGAGGCGTTCTCATCGGTGACTGGAAGGTTGGCTATCCAGCTGGGTAGTCGGTTGGCCAGTTCGTTGCTGAAATGGCGATAGTGAGCAGGCACATTCAACAAAACAGTATTCACCTTACCTGGTGGTCGCATACCTTAGGGGTCTCTTGCTGGTTTGCAGACGAAACCTCATCTTGGAGATGATGAGGCTATGATCCGTTCATCCGTCGGCACCGGGGATCAACTAAGTCACCAGCACGTCCTGCTAGTTTCGCTTCCGGAAGAGGACATAATCCAGCAGGTGTCAATGTCTCGACCGGGGGTGCATTCAGGTCCCCTTCTACCGTATCGGGATCAGGTGGTGTTCTGCGAAGGTTCGTAGGAGGAGAAGATCACTGTCAATTAAGCCGGTGAGACCATGGGGGCCCAGCACTCTTCTCCGCGTGGCATGGTCTGTTCCGACGCGGGCATTTAAGTAAACAAGGGCAATTAACTTATCCGCCTTCGGCCCAATCGACAGGAGGACATGCAGATGCTCGTAGAATTTGTTCTTTGCCTCGTCAAAGCTCGGCATTGGGGATTTAGGCGCTGATTATGGTGGCGAATTTCTCTACCCGAAGAGGCAAGCGGAGGCTCATCTGGCGATCATTGCTGCCCTGCGTCAGACAGGGCAGACTTTCCACGATGTCTTTCCAGGTAGCGAAGGCGACAACAGCGTCGCGTCACTCTGCCTTTAGGCGGCCACTCCTCCAATTGCCCCTACTCAGAGAATCGGGCCTTTCTGAGAGCTGCAATATCCTTCTCGTATCGCGCCAGTTCCCGAGCGACTTGCGCCATCCTCCGTTCCGTTCAGTTCCTCCTCAAATTGTCTAAAAGGAATCGAATATTTAAGGCTGCTAGAGTGAGCGGGCTCACTTGAACAGCTCGGGGCGTAGCACGGAGGTTGGAAGGGTTAGTTGTTGGTATTGATAACCATTTTTCGACCGCATGAATTGCAGTCTGCCAGCCATTATCTTTTGCAGATCTCGTGAAACCCAACATTTTTGTTTTGGGCACCTTTTCCAGCCCTTTTCCCTGCGAGGAGGTCAGGAGTGCTATCCCTAAATAGGGCTGCTGAGTCATCCCAGGCGGCTACCGAACTCTCCTATTGGTTGCGATTTGGGTTAGTGAGAGAACAACCGATTCGCCTGGGCCGCCTACATGATTGCTGTCACGCCCGCTGTATTAAATTTTCGACCAGGCTTCGAAGAGGGACTGTTGAGGGAAGAGGGAGGGGAAACATTGGAGGGGAGAAGGTAGGGTGGGGGATAGTGGGAAGGGTAGGGAGGAGGGGAGAGGGGGAAATGGTAGGAGGAAGAGAGCAGAATTACCGGGTTCGCAGGCACACACACAACACCGGAGACCCTTACGGGATTTAGCCCACCGGTCGTGACGATTGCCCTGTAGCCCCTGTGTATACTAAACGTTCGGCGGATAAAAAACTTGTTTCCATCTCTCTCTCGCTCTCGCTCTCCCTCTCTTTCTCTTTCAGTTCACTTCACTGTTCCCTGCATGGAACTCAGTTTCGAGAAGCCACTGGTGAGAGAAGGATAACTGTCAGAGGCGGCCATAGGAGCATTCCCCACCTGTACGTGGCCGGGTGTCTTCTAATGAGCTACAACCTGAAAGTTAGCGTCTCTACTCCTCACAGCAGGCGCGTACTCGGCCAATCGCGTCCAGAGTAATCTCCCGGTTCATCCGAGGTATTTGCTTTGTCCAAGCCTGCGCCACCAAATAACCACCAGTCTCTGAGGGTTAATTTGAGTGAGAATCCGAAACCTTCGGCCAATAAATTCTGGTTGCAGTGGTCGGATTTTCTTCACCTTAACTGTTTTCCAGAACTTGACTGCTCACTCCTATCAGCCACATAACTTCTGTTGAACGTATAGGTCCTGTAATCTTGTTTACCATGCTGATTTGACTAACTAAGGATTAGGAGTTTTCATTAAAAGAACAGTATGGCTCCCAATCTCTGTACCTTGGAAGGAAAGAGTTATCCATCGCACAACCTGTCACTTAATATGCTTTCTTCCGATTGTGATCACGCTTACTGGTTGGACCGGCCAGCGCCCATGAAATTCGGACAATAGCAGGAAATGAAGTTTCCGAAAAATTAGCATAAAAAAGTTCGACCGTCGTTGTCAAAGTTATCCATCACTGCCCCACAAGCGAGGGAGGAAACGGTCAGTGATACTGCGTGAATCAGGTACACTGATATGGTCCCCATGTTGTTTAAGGGAATCTACGGCATGGCCCATTGTAGGTGCGTGATAGTACGAATAAAACAAGTTCCATGAACTCTCCTTACCTTTTTTTCGGCATTCTGTGGGACTGAGAATCGCGATAGATGCATCGGAGGCTGAAAATAAATGCTCACCTTTGTGGTGGCTACTGTGAGCCCATACAATTTCCGCAAATGTTTATATCTTTTCTGAAATATACACATTGTCAGAAATAAACGTAACTTTGCTTTCAGGAAACTGGCCAAACTGTACGAAACATTTCTACTCACTTGCCGGCAGGTGCAAATAAATAGATGAAAATTCTGTTTCTTTATCAGATATTCTTTTTCCCTCACCGGGTTCATAAAGTGCCTGTCAGTATGCGAGTACATAGGAGGCATTTGCCCCATTTACTAAGATGGGCATGTCAATCATGACGGCAGGTTACTTAGCAGAAGGG
This sequence comes from Schistocephalus solidus, assembly GCA_017591395.1. Taxonomy (NCBI): domain Eukaryota; kingdom Metazoa; phylum Platyhelminthes; class Cestoda; order Diphyllobothriidea; family Diphyllobothriidae; genus Schistocephalus; species Schistocephalus solidus. The sequence goes on along the minus strand of WEDG01000831.1, from coordinate 112,549 downwards.
TGACACCTTCTACAAGCTGGAAACAATTAATCCTGCTTTTCCGCAAAAATTACCACCGGAAACTTGGGTCATTGCCTGAGTCCTTAAAACACTTCTCTTACAATATAAATTAGTTTTAATGAATGGAAAGACAGGCACATTTACCGTCTACGTTTGCTTAGATTGGCAGATTGCCCCCTAAACGGGCTTCGTGGTACATACGCGGGGCCAAATCAGGAAAGGGCAGGCGTTATTATTATTATTATTATTATTATTATTATTCCCATATCAAATGCCGAGCTTGGGGGTACGCGTGCCCAACATGGGCACGCGTAGATGCAGGCTCATGCCGCAGCCCGGTCTCCCTCTACGTGGGAGATGATTCATCTGCGCCTGAACCCGCCTCCAGTCTTCTTGTCAATGTCTTGACACCGGAAATAGGCAAGTAAGGGAAGAGAGAGAGTGGGGTAGATGCAGTGCAAGTCACCTATCGCTTAAAACATATGCTCGCGCAATTCACCGTCCCCGCACAACACTTCCGTTGAGCATACGGTGGATATTGTTGGACTACGACGATCGAACTGACGGATTGACAGATGAGTGGCGAGAGAATAACAGGGATTACAAGCTGTAATGGAAATGTTAGAGCGAGTGCAAGTGGCATTAACCTCCAGGGGGCGTTTATGAATTGACCATATTTTACAGATGAACCCATTTGCTCTTAGGGATCGGTCACAACAACGTGTATAAAGAGTCTCGCAATACCTCCATGCACTTCACAGACTGTTGCCACGTTTCTTCGGATAAAAGCTGATGCAATTAATGATTGCCTTATTATCCTTTGCTAAATTGTTCTTGGCATTGAGATTTTTGAGAGAAAACAAATAGGATTCTTTACCGTAGTTTAGAATTTTTTCGAAAATCAGCAAGTTCTTAGCAGAACTTGGAAAATATTATTGTATTTTTGTTGGATTTCAATTGTTATAAAGGTATTATCTTTCTCGTAGAAAGTGTGACCCAAAAGGAGGCTTAAATGAGATTTTCAATAGGCAAGACTTTGATGTTGCTTGAAACGCCATTGTTTTCACACAAGTTATTCGTTCGTGGGTTTGTTTCCACAATATATTTAGGCTCTGACCTTTCCGTCTTTCTACATACTTTTTGCTGGTTTCCACAGACTTAACCAAACTGCCCTGAGCAGAACTTTTTAAGACTATCGGACTCGCAATGATTGCATAGGACGGGGACAATTCGAAAACTGAAATACGTATTGCAATTGATTCTTAAAGAAATTTCAACTCTCGAAGTACACCGTCCGTGGAAGGCACGCAGCTCAAAATATTCTTCATTAAAAGGTGGTAACCATCGAAGAAAATAAAATATACTACAAGTCATACAAGTTTGGCCGATGTTATAAAATTTGTCTTCGATCAAATGCTATAACATGCTATAACTTCCAACTCTTAAAATTGACATGTTTGAGTAAGCAGGTGAAATTGTGCAAGACAATATTCGTCAAAGTATTCTCTTCCATCGCAAAAAACCTACAAAGGCCCAATCGGATAACTGGTGAAAATGAGTGATATGTGGATGAATCATGCAGAATATCCTCACATTTGTTTTATTGAAACTACCTCTAGGCTGCAATTTAAATTTACGTAATTTGAAACTAAAATATACTTGGAATGACAATATTTTTTTAAAAAAATGTTTGGTAGTGTCTAAAACTGTACAGGAAACTCCAAAATTCATCAGAAGCCTAGGATGATTTTTGCCTGCGCTGAATCCACGAGCATGGGTACCTCCTCAACGGAAGGTCAGCAATTATTTCGTAAGATAGGAAATAGTATTTTTTTATTTATTTTTATGAGAACGATGGTTTCTCTTTAAACCTGAAACAGAAGCATCATAAGGCTTATCCTAAATTTGATTGTTCTTTAGACAAAACTTATCGTGGAATGGGATACCGCGTAAACAAGGGAGGTTATGATGGCAATTTACTGCTTATTACCTGTCGTCAGAAAGCCATGTATCATTGGTCTCTATTAGACAAACTAAATGATTCCAGATTGAGTTCTAAAGGCGCGCCATAGCAAACATATTCGTAAACTGATCGGAGATACAACGTCCACGATAGTTGATATTTATAATCGTAATCGAATGGACAGTGGTCCTGAGGTTCGAAGTTCGAGCGTTTGACAAACTAAGGTGGTTTCGGATCTCAGGTCATTTAGGCCTGTACTCTGGTATGACCTGTCAAAAACAGCAACTAAGCCAGAAATGGCCATGCTGGTCTCTCGTGTCTCTGTTTTTACTCCATCTATGCATGCTAAATGCCGCTCTGCAGCTCCGTACGACCATCGATATTACGAAGGTATATAATGGGTATACTTAAAATGCAATCAAAATTTGCCAGAACCGGAGAACTGTGTAATGTGGTAATCAGTTTTAGGGAAGTGTTAACGAAACCAGGCTACCTTGAAGCCATGGAGACAGAGGCAAGTAAACGAACCAGTAAATACTGTCAGCGTAGATCAGTTAGCTTTTGGGCTGCGTTGGATTTTCAGCCGAAGGTCGATTGACTAGAATCAGGAGCCTAGACATCAGATCAGAACATGACACCCCCTCGCCACCCATTCAACTTTGAGGAAACCGAAATTCTCGCCAGAGGCGACAATCGCGTGAGTCGTAAACAGCTCGAGTTGTTTTTTTTCGGCCCGCATTCAATTAACAGATGAAAGGATCTTCCGCCTCCATCTTCTGTGTTGCTATTTTGCCTGGACAACATTGCCAGCCACGCGGGGGGAACGCGGGTGTTAAAAAGTCCGGGTGATAGCAGGCCGAATGGCCGAGGAATCATCACAACCTCTATTTGGGTAAGGACCAACAAGCCATCATCGCATCAAATACGATCTCCGGCGAGGATGACGAATAATGGCCAATATGGAAGGCGTGTGGTTGCCTGACTACCATACCCTAAAAATGCTGAGCGCCTTGTGTCTCTGATGATAGGTTTTAGAGAGAATCCGAAACGTCAGGCTAATAAGGCTCTTCTTTCAATGATTGTGTCTCCTTCGCTACTACTTCCTGGAACTCACCTTTTCGTTTATAGTAGCAAATCTCACTAACCTCCAAAAGATGTGATGAGATTTCAGCATTGGATGACCAGGATGCAATCATCCTCGATGCAGAGGGGATGGTGAATAAAGTTTTGTTTCGGCGGCCGCATCTTCTTCACAACTACCTTCCGTTACTCACATTTTCGCTTCTATCGAAAAGCTTTACTGGTAAGTGAAGTCACGCTTCATAGTAGAAGCACTCGAAGACGATTGAAATGTTGCAGGAGTCAGAAACCAACAACGGAATATCATACTAGAGTGTGTGAGAAGTATTTAATCCAGAGCCTCCTTGGACTAAAAAACATTTTTTACGAGGTGATGCAAAAGTTCGCGTTCCAGGTGTTTTCATGAGCAAAGGAGATGACTAGTCTGGCACCAGAATGTCTTCAAACTTGTGCAGGAGTTCATCTTCAGAGATAAAATCAGCGACAAATGGCGGAACTTATAGGGCTTGCATCGCAATCAATGATCAAGGACGCAAGTCTGGAGGTGGCTTCGCAGGGCTCTGTACTCCGGCACCACATCGATATATCGATTAATTGAGTTCCCATCCGTGGGCCAGGCTTCAATTGATTCTCGACTCGTCTTGTTTCCAGCGTGGGCGATAATCTTGATGGTTAGAAAGTTGAACTCATGGCCTGTTTCATAGCTGTGGGCAGCAAATGTTGATAATTCGTCATCCCTTCAAACAGTCAGCTTATGTTAATGCATTCGCAACACGAACATGCTTTCCTTCTGTCCTGTGTAATTAAAAGGACAGTGGATGCATGGGATGCGATGCACTACTCTAGAGTGTCCTTGGGGATTTCACCAGTCTTTGATTTTCAGCACTATGCTGCGCATGGTATCATTGGGCCAGTGTGCAATTCCAATACCTAGTCTGGCAAGAATGCACTCAGTCGCTTCTCAGATGCCTAAAGCTAAGTTTGTCACATCATTGTTGGGTTTCTAGTTGGGTCCTTGGGGCTAAACGCGTAGGAATCGACATATAAACGCCTTTGGATAGCCATTCCACATAAATTGATTGTAAAAAAGCCATTCGGTGTGTGAAAATTATTGTTAGTTTTGCATAAGTTAGGTCTTAACAGAAGATGCTTTTATATTTAAAGACAATTTTTGTCTTTTTGGCAATATATGATGAAGAGAAAAACCTCCTACTAATACGTTTTCAGCAGCAAATCACATGCCTTACCATATTCGTTCCTCTGACATTAAGGCTCAGTTAATATTGCTATATTAAATATTATCAATGCGGCTTCTAGAAATTCTGCTGCATTTCGATGGCCGGAAATACAAATATTCGATACTTTGCCACTGTTGCCAAAGAGGTCATTGCCTTCTCTGGTTTATAAATTTAGATCTGCGGATCCTCTTCCAGGACTGTGACCACCATGAAGACCCCTAAACATCGTTTCAGCTGACAAATCGCTGCTGCGGTACGTTTCATTAAACAGCGAGAGTGCGCCCTACGTAAGGTTATACCATAATGAGAGCATAGGTACTGGCTAAAAGCCGTGCTAAACAATTGCATAATTAAAAGGGGATTTTGGCAGATTTTAATAATTCTTTTGACCCACACGTGAAATACTTGGCGGCCTCGGTTGGATTTGAACCCACGCCAGCGAGGGGAAGGCTTAAGGACAACAACGCTCTAACCAACTGAGCTACGAGGCCCCACCGGAAGCCGCTAGTTTAATCACACTTGGGTCAAGTTCCCCGCCCAGCCTACTGCAACGTATGGAATCCACCAATTCTGATACAGTAAGCTGACTTGACCCAAGCGTGATTAAATTCATGGCTCCCGTGGTGCCTTGTAACTCAGTTGGCTAGAGCATTGGTTGTCCTTAAGCCTTCCCCTTGCTGGCGTGGGTTCAAATCCCACCAAGGCTGCCGAAGATTTCTTATGTGTGTCAAAAGAATTACATATTTGGATATAACTGACTGCCTGGAGGCAGCTTGCGAATATAACGCAGTAATTCCACATCAGCTGAAGACTTTTAGCTCAACTATTTATATAAACTTTCAGACCGAGCCTGGAAAGTGTTATTCCGAAGGGTTTACTCGAAGTTTGCAAATTAATTTGTGCGGAACTTAAACAAAGCTGTAGTACGTGATGTATGCGATGAGTTCACTAAGAACGGTTTTCAGAAAACATCCAAAAATCTCTTCCCCTGAACTTGTCCTCAGAAAAGTGAACTTATAAGAAGACCTATTGTCCACTACATGTTGTGATGTCGATCGAGCGACACCGCTAACGACAAAAGAACCAGCTTGATTTTCAATACGTCGGAATAATACCTGCCGCTTATTTAATGCTGGTTTATTCTCGAGCTTTCTTGGGAGACTGACGGTTCAACAGATGATCAGTTTTCCTCTGCGGTTAAGTTGACCTCTCGCTCTTCTATTTGGACAGATTTTCGTAACGCAACGTCTCAAAATACGTTGACTATAGGTTTCCAACAGTTAAAGTGGCACGTTCCAGTGGAATAATTACCTCCAACGTCTAATTTTAATCTTTTTCACTCGGATTATCTGCTTCGAAATCAAGGAGCTATCTTTTATATGTAACGGTAAGTTGAAGAGTTGATTGAATAAAACGGGTGCGAACATTTCTTCAACTGTTGCATTTTCAGAAGTGTCTACCAGAAGCAAGTGCTTTGTCCTCTGTTATACTCTCACTCAGTGTGTGGCAGCTTGGAAGGTTGCCAACTGACGGGATAACTCGGACCGCGTGGTCAGCCCAATGTGTGTTTTGTGTGGAGTGGCTGACTGGCGGACTGAGAGTCAGGTTGCAATGGCTCCTTCTTAATGTAGGCTCTATGGCACTCCCACTCCGTGGGATCCGAGCCAGGTGTGGTGGCATGCCCAGGGGCGGCTCCGGTCGCGCCAGCCACCTGCGCCCTCTCCCATCTCCGGTCTTCTTGACTGTGTCATGAGACCGGGCTCAGGTGGGGTAGGAGAAGAGAGTGCGGTAACGTTGAGTGCCGTGGTTGGAAGGTTGCCAACTGACAATTACACTCAGACCTCGCAGTTAGTTCAATGTGTGTTGTGTGGAGTGGCTGACTGGTGGTTTGAGAGTCAGGCTGCGATGGCTCCTTCTTAACGTGACCTCTGGCTATCTCAATCATGTGAGATGTAAGCCGTTCAACCCCCTGTTGTGTGAAATCCTGGTGCTTGTGTTTGGGGGGCCAAGTCATGTACGTAGCACACGTAGATGAGTTCATCAGCAGCTGCGCTCGCTTCCGTATCAGACAACTGACCGGCTCGGACAGTAGTCTGATTGTGGGGGTGGGGGAGAGAGTGAGGTCGACAGCTCAGCGCACATTCCTCACTATAAACAATCTGACGCGCTTGAAACTATCACGGTGCGCTAAAAGCCGTGTCTGGGAAGGTTGCCAACTGACGGGATAACTCGGACCGCGTGGTCAACCCAATGTGTGTTTTGTGTGGAGTGGCTGACTGGCGGACTGAGAGTCAGGTTGCAATGGCTCCTTCTTAATGTAGCCTTTATGGCACTCCCACTCCGTGGGATCCGAGCCAGGTGTGGTGGCACGCCCAGGGGCGGCTCCGGCCGCGCCAGCCACCTGCGCCCTCTCCCATCTCCGGTCTTCTTGACTCTGTCTTGACACCGGGCTCAGGTGGGGGAGGAGGAGAGAGTGCGGTAGCTGCAGCGCAAGGCTACTATCACTTAAAACTAAATCACGCGCAAGTCACCGTCCCTGCTCAACTTTCCCCTGAGCACACGGTGGACATCGTCGGACTACGACGGTCGAACTGTCGTGTGGCAGCTTGCGCTAGCTGTTTGACCTTGTCAGCCACTGCGACATTTTCCACCTCCAACCTTTCTAGGTCTGGCTTGCGAAGATGAGTGAGGGAGAGGAGAGGGCGCCAGATGCTGTGCAAGTCTGGTATCATAATTAAAGCGCAACGTGCTGTTTCTTCGCCCACCCTGGTGTGGATCGCATGGTAGACCATAATCTTCGTAATGTCCTTGTTCAGGTCATTCAACTTCACAGTTGGCGCTTTCAGACTCGCTGAAACTTGATCAACTTGAGCGATGATACCCATGTAGATATTCAAGAAGTCAACGACGGCGGCAAACGTACGTTTTCGGTTATCCATCGTCGGGCAGTTGCAATAATATAGGGGAGGGTAGAGTAGCAAGAATTTAAACAACTTATAGACAGTTAGTGTGGGTGGGACGGGTCGAGTGCGTTCACACGTCTAATTCGGGCAGGGCCTTAGGCGAAGGGGGGTTTGGAGGTGGGGGGGGGAGGCGGACAGGGGAGGGATGCGTCCAAACCTCAGCTGTCTCTGTCTATTTGTTGTTCCACAAAGTAACAAGTGTGAACACGCATTTTGGGTTCACCTTCGGCTAAGGAAGCCTTATGGCCGGTATGAACGCTTGATACGGGCACAAGGATGGGTTGCCTAGGCGTTTGGCTACCGTCTCTGCCGTCGCCAAGATCCGCTGTCGAGTGTTCGCACCTGCCAAGTCCCGGTACAGCGAAGGGACAGAGGCGTAATTAATTGTCTGCGCTTCGGTCTCCGTCCCTCTCTCCTCTCACTCCCAACCCTCCTTCGCCTAAGGCCCTGACGAAACTTGATGTACAGTACGTGACCTATCTCATAAAAATCTCATGGATTTCATGAGAAAAGGCCCGTTGTGCAAAATCAGCTCGCACGGCGTCCCTCAGAGTTTTACAGCAGTAAAGAAGCGACCGTTCTTAAAACAAGGTTCTTTTGTGGTTTAAAAATTAATATTGCGTTGTTTAGTATTGCTAATTATTTTTAGAAAGGCGGCAAATTCCGAAAATGGGAAAAATCAGGTAAGCTAATTGAACTGAAGTTTAAAATGTACAGATTTCTGGTCCATGTAAACAAACGATAAAATAAAACACCACAAGTAGAATTTCTTTTGCAAATAGTCTTTTAATTTACATTCCACAGAAGTTGACTTCCAGATTAATGGCAATGGAAAATATCACCGTTACCAAACAGCCTAAATTTGAAGTAAGCTTTCCGGCACGTTTTCATGAGAATCGGCGGCTTCTTCTTCCGTTTATACAATGTTTAAGATTAGTTTGACTAAAGCAAAAATATTTTCGCTTGATTGTGGTGGCGTCACAGGAATACAATATTTTATAAGCTTACATGCTATAGTACAACGCATATAAACAAAATGTTTTGATCCGGAGCTTTAAAAAGCGTAGGAAAATTCCCGGATACATCTTTATTAATGAACAGCTTTCTGCGCATCAATTCAATCCAACGAGCAAAATTAATCCCAAAAGGTTTGTGCCATTCTACCACCTAAAATGTTGATCTCAACAATTCATGAGTTAGGAAATCTGCTGTATGAACGCACTCAACCATTTCCGCCCATATTTACCGTCTATAGATTGTTTACATTCTTGCTACGCTACCCTCCCCTATATTATTTTACACGCCTGACAATGAATGATTGCAAACGTGCGTTCACCGCCGTTAATTTCTTCAGTGTTAACTGTTTATTGGTTGTTTAAACCCGTGTTACTATACCCGTCCCTATTTTATTGTAAAGGCTTGACGATTATTAATCGAAAACGTACGTTCGCCCACGTTGCCTTCTTGAATGATTGACATTCGTTCGAACACACGCGGGGTTCCACCTCTTCACCGATACGCCATGGGACACCAGGCACGACGCCCTTCCGATAATGATACACGCAACAATTGGAGAACACTTAAACCTGCTCCGAAATCCTATAACAGCACCTCTTACTCTCTCTCGGGTCTGACTGAGTGCAGCAACGCTAACTCTGGCCTTTCCACCAGCCACTGCTGCCTGAAACAGCAGCTCTGGACTTCTGTCGTCTCCGTTTTTGGCCGGACGATTGTAGCCCTCTAGGTACAAATACTATTTAGACGCTACGGATTGAACTCTCAGCTGACACACATACACAAAACTTGGCATCTCTGAGAACCAAAAAAGTTGTAGTCTGAGTGCCGGCATAATCGATGACTTTGTGGAACTTAATAGTTTCTAACTAGTTCCATTTGTAGAAAAAGTGAAAGCCGATACTCCCCTCTGATTAAGAAAAATTATTTCTTCAGAACGAAACGTGCAAAAGTACTCAGTTGGACAGATTCATAACTTCAATCTCATTAAAAATATTTATCCACATAACCCATACTATGATGGTTGCAGGCAACATTATTTCTTCAGCGTTCTGTCATTTATAATTCTCAAAAGTAAGGTGGCACTATTCGTCATCTCGTCAACACATGCTGCTTACATTTTCCTGCCCTTTCTTCTCTAGATCACCTCCAAGCAGTGCTAGGAAAATGGTGCATTAAGTTCCATGCTCAATTACGCTTTCCTGCTACTTAAACTTCCATCTATCCTCTTGTTGATCCAGACATTCTTTCACCTACTTTTTACTGCCTTGTTTGTTGAAAAAAGGAATATCTTTTTACGTGGACGTACCAGAATATCGGCCTTAATCTCACTTCCCTCTTTCACAAACTGATGAACTCTCCGAACCGTTCTGCCAGCCAGTAATGTCGTTGACTATAATGCCCGGCATGACTTGAAAGGGTTCGTTGGTATGTCTTCTATGTAGAGGCATCAGCGGTTAAGGGACCTTAAAAAATTAACAAAACGCAACCACATTATACCACGTGACCAAACGTTTCTACGGAAGAGAAGGTACAAAAACCGGTTGAGATGCATGGCTTGCGTGTTTTGTGCGGAACTCTTTTCTAGCGCATGCATAATCCCGAAGCTGGGAGCTCCACAAGATCCTTTGTCTCAGTTGGAAAAAATGGTGGTATCTAGGACCTCTGTTTAGATAAGTGTGTGTATGTGACTAAAATTGTACTAAGTGGGTTCATTGTCTCTGACACACATGGTTGGGTCAATTGACACAAAAAACAACTCCTGGTAAACTTAGCGGACATTTTTCAGCTAGTGTGGATGTAAAATTTAAATCCGAACTCTCGTTCTGATTCGAAAATACATCAGCTGAAGACTTTTAGCTCAACTATTTATATAAACTTTCAGACCGAGCCTGGAAAGTGTTATTCCGAAGGGTTTACTCGAATTTTGCAAATTAATTTGTGCGGAACTTAAACAAAGCTGTAGTACGTGATGTATGCGATGAGTTCACTAAGAACGGTTTTCAGAAAACATCCAAAATCTCTTCCCCTGAACTTGTCCTCAGAAAAGTGAACTTATAAGAAGACCTATTGTCCACTACATGTTGTGATGTCGATCGAGCGACACCGCTAACGACAAAAGAACCAGCTTGATTTCCCATACGTCGGAATGATACCTGCCACTTATTTAATGCTGGTTTATTCTCGAGCTTTCTTGGGAGACTGACGGTTCAACAGATGATCAGTTTTCCTCTGCGGTTAAGTTGACCTCTCGCTCTTCTATTTGGACAGATTTTCGTAACGCAACGTCTCAAAATACGTTGACTATACGTTTCCAACAGTTAAAGCGGCACGTTCCAGTGGAATAATTACCTCCAACGTCTAATTTTCATCTTTTTCACTCGGATTATCTGCTTCGAAATCAAGGAGCTATCTTTTATATGTAACGGTAAGTTGAAGAGTTGATTGAATAAAACGGGTGCGAACATTTCTTCATCTGTTGCATTTTCAGAAGTGTCTACCAGAAGCAAGTGCTTTTTCCTCTGTTATACTCTCACTCAGTGTGTGGCAGCTTGCGCTAGCTGTTTGACCTTGTCAGCCACGGCGACATTTTCCACCTCCAACCTTTCTAGGTCTGGCTTGCGAAGATGAGTGAGGGAGAGGAGAGGGCGCCAGATGCAGTGCAAGTCTGGTATCATAATTAAAGCGCAACGTGCTGTTTCTTCGCCCACCCTGGTGTGGATCGCATGGTAGACCATAATCTTCGTAATGTCCTTGTTCAGGTCATTCAACTTCACAGTTGGCGCTTTCAGACTCGCTGAAACTTGATCAACTTGAGCGATGATACCCATGTAGATATTCAAGAAGTCAACGACGGCGGCAAACGTACGTTTTCGGTTATCCATCGTCGGGCAGTTGCAATAATATAGGGGAGGGTAGAGTAGCAAGAATTTAAACAACTTATAGACAGTTAGTGTGGGTGGGACGGGTCGAGTGCGTTCACACGTCTAATTCGGGCAGGGCCTTAGGCGAAGGGGGGTTTGGAGGGGGGAGGCGGACAGGGGAGGGATGCGTCCAAACCTCAGCTGTCTCTGTCTATTTGTTGTTCCACAAAGTATCAAGTGCGAACACGCATGTTGGGTTCACCTTCGGCTAAGGAAGCCTTATGGCCGGTATGAACGCTTGATGCGGGCACAAGGATGGGTTGCCTAGGCGTTTGGCTACCGTCTCTGCCGTCGCCAAGATCCGCTGTCGAGTATTCGCACCTGCCAAGTCCCGGTACAGCGAAGGGACAGAGGCGTAACTAATTGTCTGCGCCTCGGTCTCCGTCCCTCTCTCCTCTCACTCCCAACCCTCCTTCGCCTAAGGCCCTGACGAAACTTGATGTACAGTACGTGACCTATCTCATAAAAATCTCATGGATTTCAAGAGAAAAGGCCCGTTGTGCAAAATCAGCTCGCACGGCTTTCCTCAGAGTTTTACAGCAGTAAAGAAGCGACCGTTCTTAAAACAAAGTTCTATTGTGGTTTAAAAATTAATATTGCGTTGTTTAGTATTGCTAATTATTTTTAGAAAGGCGGCAAATTCCGAAAATGGGAAAAATCAAGTAAGCTAATTGAACTGAAGTTTAAAATGTACAGATTTCTGGTCCATGTAAACAAACGATAAAATAAAACATCACAAGTAGAATTTCTTTTGCAAATAGTCTTTTAATTTACATTCCACAGAAGTTGACTTCCAGATTAATGGCAATGGAAATATAACCAGCCTAAATTTCAAGTAAGCTTTCCGGCACGTTTTCACGAGAATCGGCGGTTTCTTCTTCCGTTTATACAATGTTTAAGATAAGTTTGACTAAAGCAAAAATATTTTCGCTTGATTGTGGTGGCAGAGGCGTCACAGGAATACAATATTTTATAAGCTTACATGCTATAGTACAACGCATATAAACAAAATGTTTTGATCCGGAGCTTTAAAAAGCGTAGGAAAATTCCCGGATACATCTTTATTAATGAACAGTTTTCTGCGCATCAATTCAATCCAACGAGCAAAATTAATCCCAAAAGGTTTGTGCCATACTACCACCTAAAATGTTGATCTCAACAATTCATGAGTTAGGAAATCTGCTGTATGAACGCACTCAACCATTTCCGCCCATATTTACCGTCTATAGATTGTTTACATTCTTGCTACGCTACCCTCCCCTATATTATTTTACACGCCTGACAATGAATGATTGCAAACGTGCGTTCACCGCCGTTAATTTCTTCAGTGTTAACTGTTAATGGTTGTTTAAACCCGTGTTACTATACCCGTCCCTATTTTATTGTAAAGGCTTGACGATTATTAATCGAAAACGTACGTTCGCCCACGTTGCCTTCTTGAATGATTGACATTCGTTCTAACACACGTGGGGTTCCACCTCTTCAGCGATACGCCATGGGACACCAGGCACGACGCCCTTCCGATAATGACACACGCACCAAATAGAGAACACTTAAACCTGCTCCGAAATCCTATAACAGCACCTCTTACTCTCTCTCGGGTCTGACTGAGTGCAGCAACGCTAACTCTGGTCTTTCCACCAGCCACTGCTGCCTGAAACAGCAGCTGTAGACTTCTGTCGTCTCCGTGTTTGGCCGGAGGATTGTAGCCCTCTAGGTACAAATACTATTTAGACGCTACGGATTGAACTCTCAGCTGACACACATACACAAAACTTGGCATCTCTGAGAACCAAAAAGTTGTAGTCTGAGTGCCGGCATAATCGATGACTTTGTGGAACTTAATAGTTTCTTACTAGTTCCATTTGTAGAAAAAGTGAAAGCCGATACTCCCCTCTGATTGAGAAAAATTATTTCTTCAGAACGAAAACGTGCAAAAGTACTCAGTTGGACAGATTCATAACTTCAATCTCATTAAAAATATTTATCCACATAACCCATACTATGATGGTTGCAGGCAACATTATTTCTTCAACGTTCTGTCATTTATAATTCTCAAAAGTAAGTTTGCACTATTCGTCATCTCGTCAACACATGCTGTTTACATTTTCCTGCCCTTTCTTCTCTCGATCACCTCTAAGCAGTTCTAGTAAATGGTGCATTAAGTTCCATGCTCAATTACGCTTTCCTGCTACTTAAACTTCCATCTATCCTCTTGTTGATCCAGACATTCTTTCACCTACTTTTTACTGCCTTGTTTGTTAAAAAAGGAATATCTTTTTACGTGGACGTACCAGAATATCGGCCTTAATCTCACTTCCCTCTTTCACAAACCGATGAACTCTCCGAACCGTTCTGCCAGCCAGTAATGTCGTTGACTATAGTGCCCGGCATGACTTGAAAGGGTTCGTTGGTATGTCTTCTATGTAGAGGCATTAGCGGTTAAGGGACCTTAAAAAATTAACAAAACCCAACCACATTATACCACGTGACCAAACGTTTATACGGAAGAAAAGGTACAAAAACCGGTTGAGATGCATGGCTTGCGTGCGCATGCATAATCTAGCGCATGCATAATCCCGAAGCTGGGATTCTAGCGCATGCATAATCCCGAAGCTGGGAGCTCCACAAGATCCTTTGTCTCAGTTGGAAAAAATGGTAGTATCTAGGATCACTGTTTAGATAAGTGTGTGTATGTGACTAAAATTGTACTAAGTGGGCTCACTGTCTCTGACACCCATGGTTGGGTCAATTGACACAAAAAACAACTTCTGGTAAACTAAGCGGACATTTTTCAGCTACTGTGGATGTGAAATTTAAATCTGAACTCTCGTTCTGATTCGAAAAAATACTAACGTGAGGTTGTACTATTAATTATCATGCAGCGTAATTCAAAAATAATTCAGTGACGTCAGAATGCCGAAGTTTGAACGAGCTGTGAAAGTATCAGGAAAGACAATTATTGATTTATTTATTTGAAAATATATGGCAAATACGTAATATGTGACCCAAATCAGAACACAAAGGATACGTCAGCTAGTTATATGGGACCAGTGGTAATAAGAATTTTATTGATAGAGCTAAATTAAAAAAGGAGAGTGTCAGATTTATCCCATCCCTATCCATTGCTTTCGTTAGGGTTATCGCTTGTTATGAGGTTTGTAAATTCGCACAACAGTTTGTTGCCCCGACAGGTGTGTGAATTGCGAGATCCGGTGGCTTTCCCTTACGCCGATCAAGATGCGCGATATCAATCCTAGCTGAACTATCTCGTATTTATACGAACCCTTTATGGGATTAATAATGAGACCCAATCTGCGTGATCTTTCATTATCGAAGTAAAACGGATATGTTTTGAAACTAGAGTGGCGTCCTAATAGTCGCCGCTGAGAAAGTTGCCGTTTACCCGATACTTCGATCCTTTTTTTGGCCAACGAAATATTGTGTTACCCTACTTACTCGGCAAAGAATACTAATTGAAACGAGTTGGGGTTACGTTAGCATACAGTACGGTCGCGTCTTACACGCTGACCATTCCGTTTTCCCTGAGTTGGGCCGTACATTTTCATCTTGGAGATTTAATTGTATTTGATCGAAAACGTGAAAAAATAGCATATCTTGCACGTACTTGATAGTAAGTGACTACCTCCATAACCATTTTATCCGAAGAAAGCGACTTAGGTATTTCTTATAGTTAAATAACTGAAAATACACATACCAGGATCAATTACGTAGTCAACAAAGAGGAAACACATAGTTGATTAATTTTTATATTATGGACCTATTACTTGGCATCTAATGAATGTCTAAACATCGTTAAAAAATTCTAGTTAAATTAAAATGTACTGAAATATCTGGTACGCGGCATGATAATAACTATTTAGCGATATCTTTTGATGTCTTGAGAAGCCAATAGAAGCCAGGGATGGTCTTTTCTGATTGGCTGCTCTGTTGAGGATAAAATGTAGCTCTGATAAACTGCCTCTTTATAATTTCTGCTCAGTTGTATGCTGGCCAAGTAAACAAAGTATGAAGACTGGTTTTGCTTTGAATATTCTTATCCCCATGCTTGCCTACGCACAACTGGATTACTTCAAGACAATTCAGGGTGACACAGACAGCCTAAGGATTAGGTTCACAGTTTGTAAGTGGTCCCTTTGAAAATTTGAATGAGTGGCTTTGTATGTGAATTCGTCTACTTGAAGTTATGGATAAATGTTCATTTAAACAATTTTTATTTGTATCATTTTTTAACTTCAAAATAAAATCTTAAAAAGTACTGTATATTTGGTACTATTCCCTTGTGACACCGGGGCTTTCTGCTGCTGGAAACATTTTTTTATATTCTTCTGGTCCAATGCTGTTGAGTGCCTTTAGCCCTTCTATTGTAAACTTTTCTACGGTTTGAAAACGTTTTTTTCCTTTGCGTTTTTCTTCATTCTCTGAATATTTGAAGCTGCTTGGACGTTGAGGCATGGTGCCCTTAACGGTTTACTTTTCAAGTGATGTTTATTCATTTCTGAACCACCTAAGTCAGTCCTGCATTCTTGCCTGGCTTACAGCTGACTTTACAAAGCATTGAACCTATTTCTTTGGCTGTTTACTTTAATATAAAACTTAATTTTATGTTTTACACCTAGTCCTTAACGTTTTTCATCGAAACGTCACCAAGAGCTTTGGGGGCGGGGTGGTAATAAAACAATCACACTGTCCGTTAAGACGGTTTAAAATGAATGGAACTCGACCAAATGAGCAAGAAGAGCGCTAATAAACGTACATATCGGGAAAGAGCAGCATCGGTTACCAAGTTTTCCACAGAAAGCTATTATTTTTTACGTACCCCTTTGTATCTCAGTGTTCCAGTTTCAGAAATCTTGTTGGAACGTATAAAATTTCATTCAAAAGTTATTAGACTACTGAATTAGGCATTAGTGTGAGTAATAATCAAGAGACATTGGGCTGCCTACGCCAGGCCCATTGACACTCCTATATATTTACGGGGTCCTATGAAAAAAGACGCCCAAGGCTGTTTTAATAGCAAATACGTGTTCGTAATTTGTGCCGCAATGGTCATCTTTGAATGAGAGGCACAAGTAGAAACTCCTGCTTTATCGTTAAATTAGTTTATGCACCTTTTGCAACCCCTTACTTAAAAATACACAGTCAATCTACTAAGAAGACGACTCAACCCCTGGAACATACGTCTGACGGCTCAATAAATTCGGTAGAATGCCTTGAACGCAGTTCATTATCAAAAGTATTTTTTACCTAAGTGCACACATAAAACGTTAGACTGACTCTCAATTCTGCAAGTAGCCTTAAAAGCAAGCAAATTTATTTTCATACTCTAAGCGAGTTCCGTCGACTGATTTGTGGTTGCAAAAAGGCTCCATGAGAGGACCTCAGAGACACCGATTAACGTTTTTGTAGAGAATCAGAGAGGAGATTCTGCTTCCATACGCAGAGTGCTAGAGTGTTTTAATGAAAACAACGGTAGCCTTAAGATCGTTTCAGTTCATTTCTACTGAGATCAGCAGGTTGTTGTTTTCATACATTATTACGCACGCATAAAATAATTGTAAATGAATCAATATGAACGTTTTTGATTTTATATATTTAGCTTCTCGATTTTTTATACCATTTTAGGCATAATTCATGACTATGTCTTCGATGCAAAAGGATGGACCCTTCCTGGTTTGTTACAGCAATATGCGGAAAAAATTGGTCGCGCTTTGGACATTGCGGTTCGTCGGAGACTATCAACTATGCCGTTAAAGTCATCCTATCCGAGACATGAGATCAGCTTCACCGTATCGGATATTTCTTCCTCAAGAGGCAAGAGGACATTTTAGTTTCTACAAAAGCCATATAATTGACGTTCATTCCAAGAAACGTTTCAATTTACACAATATATGATGAAGTGAAACAATTACATCAGTAATTAAACGATCTGTGCGAACAAGGCTAGTTTGTTGAAATTAATTCTATGGGTCCTTGCAGGCAAAACTTATTAATTTGCTTCCCATTATGTTTATTCGTGACGTGTGAACAACCTTATTAGACTGACTAAGAGGCTACAAAACCCAATCAATTTAAACAATCGAGCACAAATTACCCTGCAAGCAGGCAACGAAACGCCTTGGGTAATTCCCATTCATTGGCTCTTACCTACAAACGGCAATTTTAAATATATAAAGACACTGGGGCTGGGGGTAAGTATGCAAGAGCGGAAATATGGATCCAAATTTGATCACTTTTAAGTAAAATATAAATCATAACAACAGCTTTCTTCTATAGACTAGGAATTTCTGAGTTAGCTTTTAATCTGACTGTTTTCCAAATATAATATTTTTACATTGCACACCTTTTTCGTTTGTCTAGTAAATCAAGCACGAATTCTCGGAAAAAGATTCGATGCTCAATTGAATTCTGGTCCTTAAGTTGACCCGAGTGACTGCTAGAAAATATATAAATTGACCGCAAAAAATAACCCAAGAGGTCAATCGGATGTTTAACAAGCTTCAATATGCATACGCCTGATGCTCTTTTTGGAAGACCTATCGATAACAAAACTAGAGCGACCAGAAACCCCTACGTTGTGCTTTAGTTTGCATTAAATCCATTCTAGCTGCGCTTCTACGGCTGCTTCAGTTCAATCTCACCGTCTCTCTCACGTCCTGTGGCAACGCCCTTCATGTGGGTGAATACGCCAGACGCTACGGCATTCCACACGTCCACTTGACCACCTTTGCCTGCCCTTATCAACCAACTGGTTCCGTCTCCCAAATCGACAACAACACGCTCTGGTTGAGCTATCCGCCAGACTATGAGGACAACTTCCTTCACTCCTTCTTCCATCGGGAGTCCGCCACTGACGCCGTACACCTCATGCAGGAAAATCAGTTACATGGTAGGGTTCAGCTTTCTGCTTGTATCTGTGCTGTGAGTATGGACCCAGCAGTTACTCCTTTACATACGACTGGCTACCTGTTGGCAGTTTAATGCATGTTTTGCGGTTATCTCGCTGTGACCGTTAGGATTCGGCCTAAATCTTCATAGCAAATTTCAGTCTACGCCGAGAAGCCTTCAAATAGTCTGATTAACTCCAAGTTAGCGATTAATTTTTGGGGAAATTAAAACAAAGCAATTGACAGTTTTGACGAGTGGATTGTTTATTTCATGAAGGATGCTGAGCCACGTCCTGCTCTATTTGAGCTCTTTTCTTATAAGGCCGCAAAATAGGTGGTTTAAAACCCACCCAGCATAAACTTAGCAGACCTTACTTAACCCTGGTCAGATTTTTATCTCCCCTTATCGATGTAATCTGGATATCATTTACACCTTCTTTGACCTTACTTGTAGCAAAGGTCAGGTCTTGAGCCCTTGGAGTTATGCCATAGTGATAAGTTAGCTGGCAAACAACGGTTTTTTCCGTCTGAGGTGGGGCCATAGCCTACTAGGGGCACAAAATACGGATAAAAACCCTTCTGATCCCTCTTCATCTCGCAGTGAGACTCCTGGATCATGAACTGCTTGATGTGTTGGTCAAATTCCACGTCTCCATAGCAAAATGAAAACGAAAGGGATATGATGCGGTGTCGGGAGAAAAACAGATAACGCATGAAACGTGTCTTACTGGAATAGGTGGTATTAGGTGTTTTACGCTGAGGACCTTAGGACGCTGACCCCTGCTCTTAACCCTAACTTTAACGCTAACCCAAATCTTAAATGAAACATAATTTTAGCTCTAACCCCACCCTAACCCTAAACTTTTACATCAGGAGAACTTAACTGTTAAACACCTACTTAAGTAAAGTTAGTAGGGCGTATTGCAAATTAAACCCACGTCGACCATATGCATAATCTTAACATCAAAATATTTGAATCGCGAGAGATGGGCGCATTCCCCTTCCAAGTGCCATTAGCAAATTCACATTAGGAACCCATCTCAGTATTTTGATTTTTTTACGTGTACGCCTTGATAACCACATACAAGGAAGAAATGCCATCACAGACCAGAGCCATCTAACGATGCGCTGGCTACTTTTAACAAAATCTTAACCAATTTAGACTGAAGTATGCCTGATACTTATAATTCGAAATGGCTACTGCATTCACTTGTAACCTTTACGTAGTTAACATTTCATTTTATGGCCGATAGAATGTGATGGTACACGTATAGCGCCTTAGGGTAATTTTTTGAATTTCTAAACATGAAGATGTCATCATTGACTCCTGGAACCACCGCAAGCCCACGGACCCTCGAGGAGGCATCCCAGTGGTTACATTCCGCCGCAATTCCTCCAGTGACAATGGGCCACAAAACAGACGAAGCACGGCTTTTGACTTGGCTCACGTCTTCAGCGTTTGGAGTGCTAACAAGATACCCCAGACAGTATTCCTGCACACGATGTCCCCCGATGTCGAGGACATTGTAGCAGAGGTATGGTGTAACGTTTCCCAAACCAAAATTCCATATCACTCAATTGAAATTTTCTTGATATAACTGAAATTTCCTTTGACGTTTATGAAATGAGATAAAATAATTAACAGCCTCTAGTATTTTTTTAAATGCGAAAAGTGGTGAGGCAAATCCAAATGAAATTTTATATGTGGTTGTGATATCTTCAAATGACCTTCTCATTGATGATAACAACTCAGTTCAATTTCGTGAGGTCCAACGATATTGACGCTAATGGGCACGAGAGTCAACGCAGCCACCTCAGCAAGAAGTTCGCATTGCAGATAGCAGTGAAATCGACTTCGGAAGCAAGGGATATTAGAAAAGAAACATCTTAGTCCGCAAATGGCTTAAATGAATTCCCTCGAATGGCTAAAGAATACGCATGAACATAGTTCAGTTCACCCCTGACAATTGTCAAAATGAAGTCTAGAAAGTTGTGTCAACGATAACCTGTGACTGTAAAATTCAACTGCGAGTGATTTGGCCCACACTTAAGTCACTCAGTGTTTCTCACATGCCCTCTTGTTAAGATTGCTGTTCTTAAATACTTGAGCGAATTCAGGCCTAATCCAACTTGGAACCTGGCTTAAGGACCATATTTTAACGACTGAACTCCATGTCCACATGCGATGAATACTTTTGAGTAGGAATTTCAGTTATGTAAAAGTAAAAGCACATACTCCTCCATACCTAATCCATCCAAATTAATTTGGACGGTGTAGTCGTTATGCTTGAAGATATTAAATTTGTTCCAAGCCACCCCAATCATCATTTATTGTTACTTTAACAGATGAATACCAGTTTAACACGTTTGATAAACACACCGTTTATATTCCACGTTTTACTGTTGAAGCCAAAGTTATTTTATTTTTTTGTTTGCAGGCCTACGATGCCGGTTTGATCTCGCAAAACACCTTCTGGACTATCATGGATGAGGCGGGTTCAAATATGAACGTTTCAAACTTAATCACTAAGCTCAATGTTGCAAATGATGAGACCTTAAACCCAATCAAGGCTCGACAGAGATCACGACCAAATCTGGCCTTTATAAGACGTTATCCAGTTCTCCGAAATGAGGACTGCTTTGATTCGAAGCTACCTCTTGACCTGAGATCTCGCATGCGCCGACTATTTGACTGTCGGGTGGACCACATACCGGTACGATGCTTCTATTAAATGACAAAAGTCACGTTACTGTTTTAGATGTAGTAGAATATATTGTTAAGTTTTTAAAACCCACGAATTTGGGTCATAGTAATCTTCAATGCTCTTGATGACCTCCAAATATCTTGAATAATGTTCAAATGGGAAGTATAACTTATACTGAAATGGAAAAAATAAGACAATCAAAGTGAAAGATTGGTAATCTTTACAATCAAACGTGAAGTTTTAACTTTCACAATAATAACCTCAACTTGTATATATTAATTCGGAAAGTTTTTAGGTAGCTCATTGCTACACAAATTAAAAGTTACTTTTTATTGAAGACTACTTTCTCCGATATAATACTTATATAGCTACTCAAAAACAGTTAGGCTGGTTGACAATAAGGCAATTTCCTTAGCGCCCCATTAAAGACAAAAACTAATAATGCGATACATTTTGCACTAAATTTTACTAGATGAAAAGCCAGCTTTTTTGCAGGATTTTATGGAAAGCCTACCATCTCAGCTGCACTACAAGTGTGTTTTCGATTTATACAGTCTTTTGGGAAACTGGTATTATCATTAAATAGCCGAATGTTTTATCACACAGGAAAGACTGGTGGACATTATCCTTATTACCTACCAAGCTGTCAACGGACTTTCCCACGAAATTTTCCCCCACTCGGCAGTCAGACTCCTAATTAACCTTCAGAACGTAAGAGTCCATTATTTTACATACCATTACATAATTTCACATGAATTTGCATGCATTTTGCCGTTTTTAGTCTATGGGCAAGTAGGAAGAAAGGTTACCTTATCTGTTTATGCTGTAGGATTTCAGTGAGAACGGCTCATAGGACACCAAGTGGAAACTGTGGTCTCTATGATGGTGGGAGTAATGGAATTGATGCCAGGAGTGAGGGTGGGGGAGTCTGAAGGAGGGTTGGCAGAATTTGACGTAGAAATTGGAATTGTCAGATTGTTGCTGAATTACCTCCGAAGATGTCCAACCAGGCCGATTTACGCGCGAAAGATGCGTTGACAGCGCGGACATGTTGGCAGGGCCTGGGCATCGACGATCTTGGTCCGGGACGTTGGTGACTTTCGTGCCACTCTTTTGGCCTTGGAATGCCTTGAGTGCTACGGCGAATGTCTTACACCCTCTTCAGCCCATGCTACGTCAGATAAATATAAAAAACTTTTGGAGTGGTAGATGGGCCCGCAGGATATCTAAGACATGCATTTTATCTGTTAAACACAGTCTTTCTTCCTACCAGCTGTGATGGAGCCTCTTGACATTCGGAGGACATTTGGAAGTTACGTTAACCAACCCTGTCTAAATGAAGGAGGTATTTTTGGTGCGCTGTTGGGCCCTGGAAGTTCACAGTGGGTCCCATGCTGATGGCGGCCGGCTTACGAGTGTTACAACCACCTCACACTCCGCCCACACTGCTGCCAACATTAAATTCCTCCTAATATGTGCCTTCTTTCTATTCTCCCAACATGTGATTTGGTCTGACGATTGTAGCACTCGGATTTCAAACAATGCGTAAACCGATACATGCTCATAGCAGTGACAGTGGCACGAACTTGCACCTAAAAATACCAAATAGGATGGAAAAGGAACGTCTTCTCATCCCGAATGTCTGATACATCCCAGGGTACCTAGGGCACAGGAACACCACCAGTTTTGCAACGCTCTGTCATAGTAGACCACTTGGTGGGGCTGTCTTGTATGGCATGGGAATAGGAACATGGGAATAGGAACCACCCACAACGCATGTGGCTTTCTACCAACTTCTATGGAAATACGGTGTTGGTTTAATATTGGGGTTACATTTAGGGTTAGGTTTACGATTCAGTTTAAGATCAGAGTTGGGGTTATGGTCAGGATTAGGTTAAGTGGTTAAGTTTATTATCGTTTTCACTGTAGGGTCGTGTTTAGGGTAGGGCTAGGGTTAAGATTAAGGTTAGTTAGTTAGTTAGTTAGTTAGTAGTTAGTAAGTAGTTAGTTAGTAGTTAGATAGTTAGTTAATTTTATGTTAGTATTAGTGTTAGAGTTAAGACAGAGATATATGTAACCTTTCTGAAAATTTCCGCAAAGCCATCTATTGTAGGTGGGCGTGGCGGTTCATATTCTCGTGTCCTGTTTAGGCGGCCATACAGGGAGTCCCTACCGACCGCTTTGCGCATGAAGAAATGCTTGAGATCGCAGCCTCTGTATATTCGGGCCTCTGAAAAGGAACAGTCGACCACCCGATTATTTTGGGTTCTGGTAGTCAGAAAATGTTGGTTCAGGTAGTCTTCACTGCTTATTACAAGCAACCGGCAACCTACCCGGAGTTCCACAGAAATAAGCTAAGACGCTTTTTACGCTTACAACTACTCCTTAATCCTTTGATATCAGTGATGATACTAAAAATTACGGTAAGGATGCCTTGTATGGCCACGTGAACAGGATGCTGGAAAAGGAACCGTCCTCAATACATGTGGCTTTGCGCTTAATTCCAAGAAAATGTTGTGAAGGTTAAGCATGAGGTTTGGGGTTAAGTTTAGGATAAGGTTTACGTTTGATGTTAAAGGCAAATTTAGGATTAGAGCCATGATTAGGCCAAGAATTAAGGTCCTTATTTTGCTACCTGTAGGGTTTGGGTTTAAAGAATAGCTAGGGTTAATAGTAACGTGCAGTTGAGTTTTATGTTGGATTAAGCTTTAGTATTGAGACATTGATATGTTTATGCTTCCTGACATTTAACGATAGGCCGCCAATTTTTAGCGGGTGAGACGTTTGCTTTCCCTTCGTCACTCAGGACATCCATACCCAAATTGTTGTGCCTGATGGCACACTGTGAGCGTCTTAATCTCATTCTGTTTTAAGTAAAGTAAAATATCACATTTCTAAGGGAATTTGTGTGCTTTTCAACTGCACTGCTCTACTGGACAGTTTACTGATCCCATTTTGCCAAAGAAATGTGTTCTGCCTTGTTGGCGCAACGCCTTTTACGGCCACCTAACAAGGGCTATTTTTTTCGGTATATTTTAGTGGTACAACGAAACTGGCCTTCTTAACAGTCTCTGGATGTTCGCTTCGAAAACCCGGAAATTGCATGAACCGATCAAGTTCTATAGGACAGCCCAACTTCAAAGAGATGGCGACTTTAAGATGACTGATTTTGGGGCTTTGATGGCTCCCAACTCTGATATCAGTGGCCTCTTTCCGAATGCCTTTTACAGTTTCTTCGGCGAGGGTCTTCGGATTGGTTGTCTACAGGTGCATGCTTCACTATCTTTATAAAATACGCCCTTAAACCTTTTTTAGGTTTTGGTGCTCATTAATTTAAAATCTCCAATTGAAGTATGATGAACGGGTTGGTTTATCAAAATCTGGCTCCACAAAAGATAAAATATCACTGATGTCCGATGTGGGGTTCGAAAAACCTAAGAAACATGAACTTTTAGGGCTGATTAATAATACTGACTAGATCGATTGGAATGACGAATTCTAGCTTATCAGTCCTCATCAGCCAGACATAAACAAATCCAGGTGTTGCACACCTAGTCTGTGATATTAGCCGCTACGTGGTTGTTAGTGGGGCTTTAGAATGAGCCCCAAGGATCAACGAGACGAGTGTGTCACGTAACGCGATCGATTTAGGCCTCACTACCACAGAATGCAAGTGCTCTTACGTACAGCAGGACGTTAAACATCTGCACTAAAAATTGATATCGATAGCCCTCATCGCAACCCCCCTATTACAGGCTGTTTGAACTTGAAGCAATTTTGTGTGCAGTAACCTTCTCAGAGTTAAAATTTGATATTGATATTTGAGATGAAATCAATCAAGTTCAGCGGACTGATCACGTTAAATTACCGCTCAGCATAGATAATAACTGATTCGCATACCTCAGTACGAAAAATAGCAAAAAGCGCAGCCAACTGTTGCGATAATTTTAGTTTTTTCCATAGCCTACTCAAACTACTGCTATACCATGCAAAAGTACTGTTGTTAAACGATAAGAGGTAAATTAATCAGTTAGTGCCTATTTAAGCGTTTTGACTTATGTTTTTTGAAGACACCGGACTCATCATTTTGCCTATGTCATGCAGGAGTCGTTTCCTGGGGTAAAAAAGGCATTTAAACAAACAATCAAAACTGCAATTACATCGATTGGATTTCTGATTAGTTTCACGCATATTCTGTATGCTTTGGCCACAAACTAAGAAGTATATGGTATTCACACTCAAATCTTTTGCCGAGAAAACAGTTTAAAGCGTGAACACGTAATCAAAGTAACACACTCAGGACACTGTTGTAGCAAGCGCGTGATGGAAGCTGACAGTTTGAAGATCACCGATGATGAAGTCCATCGTATGTTTCGGAGCTGGACGGCCGTAGGAACAGTGACTTGCGCGTGGATTAGTTTATAGTGAGAGTAGACAAGTGCAACATTTAGCACACTCTCCACAACCTCACCCACCTACCTCAGCCCGGTGTCAAGACGGAGTCAGAAAGACTGGGCGCGGGATCGGTCGAGACAAAGCTTAACAGCCCGGCCTCTCATGACCTTGGCTGCGCCAAAATGAGTCAGATTCTTACAGAAGGCCGTGGAGGATAGACCGTGCGCGTGCTACAGAGGCGGTGTAAAGAAGGAGCCGTTGTGGAGTGGCGTTCTTCTATGAGGGAGCCAAACCTCTCCGCCGGTTGGCAGATTTTTAGGCCACAGCTTGAAGAACTCCTTGATAGGTTAAAAGAGGGTTAGATTGCTTAGGATGAGGACTATGTGCTGAGCGCCGTGGTGGCGGGGTCCCGGAGTCTACCTCACTTTCTCTTCCCTTGTTCGTGCAAAAGTCGCGTATTCGAGTCGGTCAGCCATCCAATGCATGGTTTGGGTAAAATTGGCCAGCAGAGCCGCAATAACCAATCTACGCGTGCCATACACGATCTGGATCCCCGCCCAACACACCAGACTTTCACACAAAGTGAGTGGATGACTCGGATATCACGCACGTTTGAGTGCCGTAGATGACACATTGTAGTTTACGTTCAAATTATGCAGGCATGAAGTAGCCGTGGTTAATGCCGTTTATTTAAGTAGGAATCTCCAACGTTGGGTATTTGATTTATTGAAAAACACTAAAAATCATGTTATAAAATTGCATATTTCCTACATTCGGCTTAAAGGCAAAAGGATTTGTTGAAGGCGGCTACCTGGATGAGAGCGGATTTCTGCGAAATGCCTCTGGTTTTCAAATCGACTTACTTCAGTTGCTTCAGGAACAATTTGAGTTCAGGTAAGATGCAATTGTCATGCATTATTACTGCAGTTAATTAGTTAAACACCTTTACAGTCATAAAAACGTTCATGCAGAGGCGTTCGCAGCCTCATGAACTTGCGAAAAGCCCAAAATAACAGACAAGCTGCCCGTGACAAGTGGTTTCCAAAAACCGACGATGATGAATTTTAAAATGTTAGGAGAAATTGAAATGCTCATCCGAGCTAGGTTTGTTGTTGCTTCGTTTGGCTTCATTGCAAAGAATAGCTTCCGGTCGGTGAGCATGTTCAATATCTAGCTGTTTTGCTCGAAAAGCGCTCTTAAGTGACATCTTTTACTAGGGAATGTATATTGAAATCGGATATGAACACACTACTTGCAAAACTTAAGTACATCTTGATGTTTATTTGTTTTCCGTCTGCGGACAGCTACTAGCTTGTTGCACGCAATTATACAAAAGATCTTCTTTTAAAAGATCTTTATATTTTCGCGAAATTTATTCGACCTTTTTGTAACCAGTAGGGAGTTCAAAGACTACGACCATCTTTCCCTTAATAAAACTGAACTTAAATGTTAGGTGATTTTAGTTGATTCATAGTAATGAAGTTTCGGGGAGTTCTATCGAACTCTCTATAGGGGGAACAAGGATTAACATCGAATAAGCTGTCAGTCAGAGATTCATTGGTCAGGCCTTTTTGAGTCAAAAGGGACATGTGGTCGGCAGTGAGTGCTCGTATGAGTGCCCATCTGGCGTCGATTAGAGGATGCGGAGGTCAAGGACATCAGGGTAGGATATGCATATGTTTGACTGCCACCTATGCCTTCAAACGGGTTCTACTAGATAAAGAAAACTCATACATCCATTGCAGTAGGCCAGCGATTTTATAGACTGATGTCGGAAGTAGCTAACAGAAACATATACCATTAAGAATGCCACAGAGGAGAAGAGTCTGTTTCGACGTAATACCACGCACTCCATAGCGTTCATTTTGCAAGGAAATTTCGGCACTGATTCTGCAAATCGGTATCATTTCAGTCGCCATTCGACAACTATATCCAATTCCAGGAATGCACTTGAATGATTTGTGGTTTCGAGATAATCACCTTCTGCGTTCTTCCACTACTTGACTTGTTTAAATACTTAGTAAATACTCACCAGTTGACGTGAATGCATGGCTAGTGTTTTCGTGCACACTTATGAGATTAAACTTTTCACCACCAATGGTGACAGAATCGTACAGCGCACACGACTAGACTATAAAGGTTGCAAATGACGGAAACAGTAAGGGAAACGATAGGGTATGCGTTGCCGGGAAAAAAGCCTACTTATTTGTTTTGTTAACAATAAGACAAGATCAATTGTGATATCAGCGGCTATCGTTAGGGTTGGGAGAGGTTACCTTAGGTATATAATTCTAAGGTAAGGGTTGTAGCGTTAGGATTGCGGATTGCCGTTTAGGGTTAGAGTTTTAAGTAACAAGTTAGGGTTATGATTTAGAAGTGACGATTATGATTTAAGGCTAAGGGTATGGTTATGGTTTGTGATTTAGCTTAAGGTTGGGTTTTAATGTTGGCGTTTCGGTTTCTAGGTTGGAGTTTTGGTAAGGACATGAAGCTAAAGTAAGTTGTATAAGGTTAAAGTTATTGGTATAATGTAAGTGTGGATTAAGGAAAGGATAGTTCACAAAGAAATGCATAATGGATCCCTCGCTGGTTACTCAGCCACAGATGACAGTAAGGTAATGTGTCATGGGTTTTACCGGGACCAGCTCATGAAGACACGAATAACAGTTCCAGTGCTGGTTAATAACTGGGAGGCATTGCCGTTGCCAATTATTTTCTAGTTATCGTCCATTTATTTCAATTTTGTAGGCATGTTGCTTCTCATAGGACCTGTTTCTGTATTGATTTTGCCAAGGCATTTTTTCAAATTACGTGGTGTTGACGTTGTATGTAAATTGAATTTTATAGGACTGCTGCATACAATTAGGCTTTTATTAAAACTCAATTTGTTTGATTTTTTTTAAAAAATTGCGCTCTCAATTTTTCTCTGTCCGTTGGTGCACTTAACCAAGATAATACCCTAACTGCAATTTTTCGGCATTCCTGCTTCGCGGACTATGGTGACCAATAAAACTCCGATCACCACATTTCCCAAATAACGAACGTTCTTGCTTCTCGCTTTGTGAGATATCGTTGCACATTTATTTCTGTTTCTGGTAGTTAAAACGGAAAAAAAAATTCGGCGCCTCTTCCTACCTTCCAAACAATCTTCATCACCACTCTCACCACCATTAATTACAGGAGGCTGAAATGTTCTGATAAATGGATTCGGAATGGAAAGTCTCCCAGTCCTTTTCACGCACATTAATTATGGGTGGTTTGATTTTACGCCATCCCGTCGATATGATAGGTTCGTAAGTTAACCAAACACACTTTCAGGAGTTATTCTTCTTACAGCAGTTGGCAAACTCGTCATCACTGTCATCCCTGTGCGTGCGTCTTTGAGATCCGCCAAATATTTACGGTCCTCTGCATGAATACAATTTGGCAACCGATAAACTCACCGAAACGTTTATATTTCCGCGTTGACAGGTGAATAGTCCAAAATTGATAACAGATTCCTCCCTGAATACTACAAACTTAGTTCCTTGCGATCATATCAGCAGGTAATTTCTCCAAAGGCACGCCTTAGGTAACTTCTAGCGGATTTTTAATTCCCTCATGGTCAAAGCAAAATCCGAAAGATATACGCACAGATGCAAAGCTAATGCCTACACTTGACTGCAACTAAATGTTTTCCTATCAATCCTTTCTAGTTATGAGCTTGTGATACCTGCGGACGGTGAATATGGTCGCAGACTCTCCAATGGTTCTTGGACTGGCCTCATAGGCCTCGTCGTCAGGAGGGTAGGTTTTCCATATGTGTAGTTATATCACATTCCTCCTAGGAAAAGATATTAACAATATCTACTTAATTAATTCAAGTAGACTGAGCATAAGCTGATATTCGCGAAACTGTCGTAAATATGCATATATGTTTTCAAATTTTACGTATTTATCAACTGAGATTATAGAAGTGATAAGTGATGACCACAGAAGAAAATTACATCTAACACGCCATAAATCACACTCACAAAAATTCTAAATGAACGCCGCTGGTATTTTTTATTGGTTCATTTAAGCATTCTTCCCCGAAGTGAGGCACAAATAGTAGTTTTCATGGGCTATTTTCAGCAATCGTTGTTTTAACTTTAAAATCTAAGGTATTACCGTTTTGCCTTTGAAGAAGGCATCCAAGCCCAAATAATTTAAAACGAAGTAATCTATTTTTCTATAGAATTAATTCATACGAAAGTCTCCCAGTTGTTTATCAAATATATCAATATCTATGAGTTACTCTGCATATTTTTTCAAGCAACAATAATAAATCTGACGATAGTGTAACGATAGTATAACTCTGGACAATTGCAAGGTGCTTTTAAAGTTCGAAAATGCTCTTTAAAAAAGGTTTGTGTAAAAGAGGAAGCTCCTTACAAAGATACCATAAATAATTTATAATTTACTAACCCCTTCATCGAACAACGATCGCTTTTATAGATTCAGTTTAAAAAACAGAAGACAAAAAGCAACGCCAATGTATTCCATGTTTATGAGCAGACGGCTTAAAAGTTGTTCCGTAAATAACTACCATGCTTCCCAGGAATGTACACAGGTTGACTGTTTTCACCGCGCCTGAATGACACCTTACCTTTGAAGGCGTTGCTTGAACTGTCAGTCAAACATTCACTGATCTGGGTGCCAATAAAACAAAGGAGATACTCTGTCTTCTATGACAGAATGAAAATTCCCACCCACTACGAGAAATTGCCCCACAGTCAAGATGTTAAAAAAGGTAATCATGTCATTCTTTGGGTCCTGATTCAGCATATTTGCACGTGTGAATTCAGGTCCGTTGGCATATTGCGAGGAATCCGATGTACTACGTGGGCAGCAGGCAGGTTAGGGCTGTTTCGCTATGCGTTAAAAAGTACTTCCAGCCGCATCCTCTCTCTTTCTGCATTTTTGTGTTAAATTTCGTCTAAACGCTTAGTTCTGGGCCTGACGAAATGTCAAAGCTATGTCCCTTATGGTAGTATGAAGTATCCATCCCCCATATCCCCGTGTTTAACTTATCGAAAAGGTTACATTGGAGTTAAATCCTCCTGAACTGTCATGTTATTGTTTGGCCCGCATCACGGTGAATGAAGGGGGTAACTTGCGCGTGAATTAATTCATGGTAAAACAGACTTGCGCATCATCCACGACATTATCCCCTTCTTCAGGAACCTGTGCCTAATGACAAAAATTGATCCTAATGAACAGAGGCGGGATTGGATGAAGTGCCTGACAAATTAAACAGCCCGTCTACGCGTTCCATGCCCACACACGCCTGGTCCGAGTAAGATTCACCAAGTTTATCCAGAAACATAGGGGGTGGGCGGCACTCCAGCCCGACCCTCGGTCCTTAGACTACCGATTTCTCAGCCTTTCAAGCCACGACTTATAGCACGCTGTAATAGGTTCAAATGTGTCAGATTGTTGCCTTGTGGAATAGGCTGGAGGGATTGCAGTTACAACCTTTCTCTTCCTCTCTTTCCTTCCATGAACCGGTCTCTTATGGGGTACTGTGACTAGATGTCGCTGGCTGATGAAGATAGGTTGGCCAGTCCTCAGGTGCGAAACACGACCTGTACCCATCAAAATACACCAGTTTTTCACAAGAAGGGAAGGAGGGATGTGATGGGACTGGGATCTCACCCGCACCATAGAAGCCGCATTAAGGAGGCACTGAGCCTAAGTGCCAGTATGCCACCCCAGATACACAAAGACAGGGCTAACTGCGATTTCAAGCTGAACCATCCATTGTAAGCATTTCAAACCGCGGCTTTTAGCACATCTGGTTTATTGTGGGTATAAATGTACCGAAGTATCATGGGACCGGAGTCCCCGGGAAGATGTCAACCGCAAAATTCTCCTGTTAGTCCTACTACGCCATCCCTTAGACACCTGCAATTAACAATAACTTTCCAATTAAATTGAACGCCTTAAGTCAGCAGAGTACTGGTGATATAACCCGGTCTTGGCCAATAAAATACCCTCAATTGGTTCCCTGACAAAAGCAGAGTATCCAAATTTTTAAATCATAAACGAGCTTTTTATAGACGGTCGAGCATATTCTTTGGTCATAATTAACTTTAAGGGTGTAAACAGTTTGAGCAAGACGCAAATTTCAAACATCGAAACGAGCGATTAACAGTCAGCGACTTGAGCGGGGCCCATGAGGTAACGGAGATTGCGCGGCATCTGAGCGACTTAATCGGTTTTGCTGGCAGCATAGAAAACCAAAAACAGAGGAATGACATGTTCCAATAGAGTTTACGCTAGTAAAGCGTTCTCGGGCTCCCGGCGACCTCGAAATGAAAAAGTAAACGTTCAGTGGTCTAATTGGCATCTCATTTAAACATTTATGCTATAAGGGTTATAACATTTGCTTAACACGCATAGTAATATTTTGTGGTTTCTGAACAAGAAAGTTGACGCAGTCGGCAAGGCCAAATTTAACGCATCTGCGGCCCAACCCCATTCCAGGGCGAAAGTAATGAGGCCCTGTGAGGCCCTGTCATTCCCTGAGGTCCATGGTAGAAATTAAATATTCCTATTGTTGTACTCGAGTCAAAATCCATCACACCTTTATTTAGATCCCTGTAATAATTGATGTTTTATGCTTAACTTTCATCGACTTCATTTAATTGTAGAAGGTGGAGTTCGCCGTAGGTCCAATCACCATCTCCGCCTTGAGGGCGAAGGCAACACAATTCATGGGACCATTTCAGAGCGCACATTTGACAGCCTTTTATAGAACTCCGGCTGAGAGCTCCAATCTCGTCCGCATGGCCACACCATTTCACTGGCAGACCTGGATGCTTATCATCTCATCCATCTTCTTGAGCTCTGGGCTGATTTGTTGTCTGAGTCGGTTCAGCCCATATAGCGCCTGGAACTTACGTCTGTCCGGGGCCATTTCAGACGAAATTAACATCTGGGACAACCTGTGGAACGTATTTGAGGGTTTTGTAATGCAAGGTGAGGCATTTTTGCAAACTTTCTGTGAAAAATAAAAAGTCTGGGCCAGGCTACGGTGTGTAACCCCACTGGAAAAATTGTCAACTAAAATTCTAACGCCAAGCATGGTAATGCCTGTAACGCGTATTCCTAGGCCTTAACACTTAAGTCTTTCAGGAAGCCCAAAACATAAATGCAATAATAATTCAAGATTAGAAGACTGAACGTTATCCAAAACAACCGTGGGGACACATGCCATAGCCACACTAATGTCTTTATGTCAATTCCTTACCACCCCCTCTCTCATTCTGTTTTCTACCCACGTCCACTTTGCAGCACAGGACTTCTATCCATTTGCTTATTCATCCAGAATACTCATGGCCAGCTGGTGGATGTACGTTGTCCTTGTACAGGCCGCCTACCAAGCCGAGCTTGTGGCATTCTTGAGCCGTAGTGAAATTATGTCGCCTTTCGAAACGCTGGAGGAGCTTGCTGATGACACAACTATCACACCCCTCATAGCGCGCGGTTCTTATGCTGAATGTATAATGGAGGTAATATTTCTTATCAATAAAAATTATTTGGACAACGATCTAACAAGCCAGTCCTTAGATTTTATTAATTTATCATGCCTGCTTATTTGATTTAGGTAAGCATATTAGAGTAAATATAAGTTGGTGGTTGAGCGTAATAAAACGCTTAAGGGATGCTTTAGGGTTAAGTTAAAGTTTACGGTTGGGTTAACTTTTAGGGTTAGGTAAAGATTTAGGGTTTGGGCTTAGGGTTTGCCTGCAATCTTCCTTAACTATTAGCTTTAAAATTGCCTGCTTACCGCCCGTTTACATGCCCCTTGTTTGTATATATCATATTGCGAGTCTGTTCCAGTATCGCCCTGCAGTAATATAAAAAAAATATTCTAGAAATGCAAGTATTCTCAATGTCTTCCGTAGCCGCCGTCAAAAGCATCACTCATCTGCCCTACTAATAAAAACTAACATTACCCCGATTTCTGTTGTGGATGAGTCTCTGTGCTCTATTTCCTCAGTGAAAGCCAAGGTCGACATGGACATAACAATGACTTTCCTGCATGCTTGCACTCCTCAATAGATGGACAAGCTTCGCAGGCAGCCCAAACAACGCTTCCTCATTCTATTTGCAGTTGATAAATGGATAGTTCGTTAGCAGATTTCTTATCTCACCAAATATGAACGGAATTTCTGAAATCTGCATGAGTTTCCAAAAAAACTACTTTAGCAAAGTTTTTAGATGAAAGTTGATTTATTTCAGTCACGTCTGAATGCGGTCTTTTGAACGGGCGTCTCTCGTACTCTAAAAAATGCCTGTTTAACCAATTTGCATTTTACTCGTTCATTTTCTAAGCACGTA
Organism: Schistocephalus solidus; assembly: GCA_017591395.1. Classification (NCBI taxonomy): domain Eukaryota; kingdom Metazoa; phylum Platyhelminthes; class Cestoda; order Diphyllobothriidea; family Diphyllobothriidae; genus Schistocephalus; species Schistocephalus solidus. Next base: position 78,992 of record WEDG01000831.1, on the reverse strand, counting down.
TAAATTCAAATATACTTTATGGACAACATGCAAGAAAATGTACTTCCTTGTACACATTTGGTAGCAACTTACGTTTTCTTTTGGTTCTCTTTCGATTTAAAACTTTGACAATTGCCAATAAATTTTCCACCCAAACTGCCGTCACACTTACCTTGAGGGTTTCATAAACAAATGTCGTATATATTCTATTTGAGGAGAAATCACAAACTTGTCTACGCTATAAGAGAAGAGGTTGCATAGTGGTCAGAACATTTGTAGTGTATTTGGACCATGTTATATACGCTATGGGCAGCATTAATAAATAAACAGATATGGTGCTTCATGAATAGACACTTCGCGGTCTTAATGAATTTCATAGTCAGGACAATTTTAAAACCGCATGCCACACCTAGTTTAAGTGCGAAAAGTTATAAACATGTAATGGACTACGAAATAAGCACAAGAAACCACATTTTCATTTACGATTCCCATAAAATAAATTTGAATTTATAAGGGTATCAAAGATCAATTTGAAAACGTTACGCTATATAAGTTGTCATTTTCTATAGAGTGCCATTTTTTCAGTCGACCAGAAAGAAGCTCCTTAAAAAGCCGACATTGTGACGCAACTAAAATAGCTCGGGATTAGGCTTTATGCTGATTAATGTACCGATTCTACTGAAGCACATTTCAGGATTTCGGTTGATCCTTCGTGAGGTAGAAAAATCGATTGTATGGCGTTCATACACAACAATCCTCCCCCGTTAAGGTCGTGGTTCCCATGCTTACTGTATATGAACGCATAATTTTTTACCGATAAAAGTTATTTGCTCGACCAGTGAAAACTTGCACGATAATTATAAGAATTCAGTCCAGAGCAAAAGTTCGCTTTCCGTTAGTTATCGCCAGGACTGTGCGTAATCTGATCGCTACAAATATAAAGCTTCACCTATGGTAAGTAGGCGCTAACCGATCGGTTACAGGACTCACTCCTCCCGTTGGGCCTTGGCGCTCACCCTAGATCACCACCAGCATGTACACAGCGGTTAGGGATATTGGCAGAGTAACACGTTTGACAAAGATAACGGAGACTGAAATAGCCATTTATGGCTTATTAGCCGTCATCAGCCAGCCATACCCAACCCCAGGTGTTGCGGCTTCCGAGGCCTGACCTCACGACCTGTTGTTTAGAAGGACAACGCTCTAACCCACTGCTCCACGAGCTCGTTATTCTGTCGGATTCGATCGCAAATATTAAGTATGGTAAGTAGGCAAGAGAATGGGATTATGGAGTGGTTGGTTAGAACGCTAAACTTCTTACCAACAGGTTGCGAGTTCAAGACTCGGGTACTGCAAAACCTGGAGTTGGGTGTGGCTGGCTGATGACGGCTCATAAGCCAGAAATGGCCATTCTTTTTCTGTCGTATTATAAACCTTTACTATTGTTATTAATAAACAATAGGATTTTACATTTTTCGCGGGAGGGGGGCAAGATCTCCTAAAGCCCTTGGGGCATGAAAGTCAATTTTTCAGCATCAAACACCTACTATGGCTGTTACACCACCTCTGGCCATCAAGGTCACCAGCTTTGCTGCGAGCCTCAGCGGCCAATCAGCTTCAGGGTCAACATCGACGCAGCTAAGACTTTCATATGCACTACTATTCATTAACATATATGCACGCTTCACGTGCAACACACGCCGACTATTCTTTAATCTTTCTGCACTGGATACGACAGTATCGTTACTGCCGTCTACGTCCATTAATCTAAACTTACCTGATCACTCTACTGATTTATGATAGCATACCCAAAATTTTACCTGTTCCCACAAGTTTACGTGTTGTTTTGCCACTCTTCTTTCAGAAGGCCAGTCCGGAAAGTACGTACGCCCGACTCTGGAAACGAACTCAACTGGTCTCCGAAGCGGAAGGCATGGAGAAAATCCTCGCTTCTCCAGAGTTCGTCTACATTGACGATGAAATCACCGCAGGTGCTATAGAGAATGCCGCAAACAGACGGATATCAAAGTTGAAAAAGACATTTGCGCACTCATTTTACGGATTTCCAATCGTCACAGGGACGGAATATATGCGGGCCTTTGACTCGTAGTAAGTAGGATTGCGTCACATTTGGCGTTACTAACCAACTTGTTGAAAACTAGTCATATTACTCGGTAGGGATACCTTTTATGGCCGCCTAAACAGAGCCCGGGAAGGGGAACCACCCAGAATACATGTGGATTTGCGTCGATTCCCGGAACATTAGGCTTAGGATTAGAGTAAGGGATAGGGTTAAGTTTCATTTAAGATCAGAATTTGGGTTGGGATGAGGATTATGCTAAGGATTAAGGTTTGGGTTCATGTTAACTGTGGTGTTTACGCTTGGGGTAGGGCTAGGGTCAAGAATATGGTTACAGTTTATTTTACTGTTAGGTTTATTGGTAGGGTTAATCCATGGGCAATTTGTCTTTCCAGAAATTTATCGCAAGGCCATCTATTGTAAGTTGGTGGGGTGGTTACAATTTCCGTGTCCTGTTTAGGCGGCCATTCAAGGCATCCTTACCCCAAAATCTTTCAACAGCACTACAATATGCGCTATTATTCGGGCTTAGCCGCCTTAGTGTACTCATCAGGTCAAGTTGTAAGAAAAGATAGAAGATACCTGTGGGAGGAATTTATTCTGAACAGAACTCAGAGTTGCTCTCGCAGACAGCAGTGGTCACCAACGACACCAAGGCTAGTGCAGTTATGTAATGGCACCATGAACTTTTATGATCTACTTCTCAACTATTTACAGTCATCGCTTATTTCTGAAATGAATGGTTCAATATGGAAAGAGCTTAGGGCGATCAAACGGCATGCGCTCACAGAGAAGTCGCAAAAAAGGTTAATCTGACATGGTGCAAACAAGAGAGGTAGTGAATTGTTTAGCCGAGCGAGTTTGCTTTAGAGGGAAATCAAGTCAAACGGGATTACCGGTGTACAGCATGAGACAGTATTCAGTTCTTTGAATAAGCAATCACGGAATTGTATGATGTCACAAACTTCTGAACACGCGGATAGGTACAGGTGATCATGCGCTAAATTCTAAGCGGTAGACGTACGCTTGGGATTATAGTTAGGAGAAGGGAATAGGTGCTCCCTATAATTTAGCCCAAGACCACTTTTCATACAGGAAGTGACTTTTCCGGTGTCCAAGGCATCATCTTTTCCTTGTTCAAATGCATTCCGGACAAAAAGTTCCAACTTGCTGATCATTCCTTTTAGTTTACCTGCTGTTGGCATACTGACAGCCGATAGTCAATGCTACTAATCGGATGAATGCTCACGTGTTATTCATTCATTCACCACACAGCATCCATCGACTCAGAGAAACCGGGATTATTCAGAGGCTGTACAGTAAGTGGCTGCAAGCGCCGGAGAGACCCTTTGGTACGGCAGCCACTGGAGCATCCATGAGCATTGACATGAGCCAGAGTTCGGGTACATTCATTCTCCTCGGCATCAGTGCTCTCGTTTCACTCCTCAGTCTTGGAATGGAAAATTTGTGGTCCTATAATTTTCCAACACTTAAAGTCAAGTGGGATGATTGGAAAAACCGTCAGTCTGGAGATCAGAGCTGATTATTGACGCAGAGAGTCTGCAGAACTATGATTGTGCCTGATTTGTGCAAATGCCAAGGTGGAAGCACAATAGCCGGTCCCTCCAGGATGGTTTTTATTTTTGTGCTTCTCAAATTGCTTTCGGTAGACAATTAATTAAAAAACCCGGGATTGCTGTTCATTTATTCCCTAACTCCTGTCCATTGTTTTAGTCACTCAGTAACACGCAGTGGCCCCCAGAAGGGGCGTCTTGCTGTATGCCGTCCCGTTGGGCCATTTGGCAAGTGTCTGTTCACGTTGTTTACCTTTTGAGCTGGTGTGGCATTTTGACTTTTTTCCCTTATTCTTGTCCTCTCTCTGTTCCCCGTCTTTATACCACCCCCCCCCCCCTTCTTAAAACCATATAACCACAGTTCCCATAACGCAGGACGCATTGATTTGACTACCGTGGTCAAATAGAAAGGTGTCTTGTGAGGCACCAAGTTATTTAATGATTTTTCAGGAACCAGAGCCAGAGCGAAGCACATTGACTGAATGGTCATTACCTCTATGTTGCGCCACCAAACGCCAGCAGAAGTGGTATTGGACAGTAAGCATATGAGATTTAGCCAAGATTACAGTAGAACAGGGCAAATTTTCAGCAGCGACATGGTGACAGTTCGAAAATACGACGTTCACCAACAGTCCCATAGGGTAAATGAAACACCGGTGGCGTGCGTATGAATTTGTTTCTGGGTAAGCAGGCCTCCGACAACTGACTGGCTCAGAAAGTGCCTGGGAATGGTAATAGAGTGAGGTTGACTTCTCAGCACATTTTCCTCAATCTAAGAAATCTGACGGGCGTGGATCTATCACAGAGTGCTAAAAACTGTGGCTTGAAAAGGTCCCAACTGACCGGCTAACTCGGACATCACAATCAACTCAGTTTGTATTTGTGTGGAGTGGTGGACGGAGAGTCAGGCTGCAATGGCTCCTTCATAATGTGGCCTCTAGGGCACGCCCACTCCGTGGGATCCGAGCCAGGTGTGGTGGTACGCCTAGGGGCGGCTCCAGCTGAGCCAGGTACCTGCGCCCTCTCCCATCTCCGATCTTCTTGACTTGTTCATGAAACTTGACCCAGGTGGAGGGAACGGAGGAGGAGAGAGTGCAGTAGATGCAGCACAAGTCTACTACCACTATTGTCCAATTCAGGCGCGAGTCACCGTCCCTGTGGCACCTTCGCCTTGGGTACATGGTGAATGTCGTCTAAACCGACGATCGAACATTAGGGTAAGCAGAACTGCGCTGCAGCACAGCACTCTGTTCGCCCACCTCCGATGGCCATAAAACGTCAAGGTGACCGCAAGAGGGCTTGGTGGACAAAACATAACAGCCCGTTTATGCATGCAGCCCAAGCCCGATCCCGGTACTTGTGGCCGGTAGGATCGGATCTCACTAGCATGCAGTTATGGGCCACTGCGGACTCTAGGCTGCTTGATCAACAATGGCAGTGAGTCAAGCTGACAATCACTTTGGTCCGGCACGTCTACATTAAATCCCGCCGTGGGGATCAGCGACTCTGATACTGCAATTTCGACACACAGATGCGGGCCTTCACCTGCTGCAGGTTCTCATCGGCAGTCCTCGCCACAACCCAAGCAATCCAGTGTGTCCGCCCTGTCCTTGCAGTCTGTAAAAGCGCTACAGCAACCCAACCCACAGTGGGCGTCCGTCAACAGAACCCGATGTCGATAGTGGGAAGAAGGTCTTGCAGAAAAAAAGTTCCCTAGCCTCTGAGCTTTAGTCCCAATTTCACAGAACGACGAGCTTCGCCGCCAGAATGGCTGTGAGAGCCGCATCCGCTGAGTGTCTGACATACCTTCCTTACGTCGAAACCGCAAAATATGCCTATCAGTGTGTGTGTGCGACAGGGGATACAGCTACTGTAGATGAAAGATTCAGAATATGAGTTGGCGAGCATACACGTGTTTTCTCATCGAGCCAGTACATTTATATGGGAATGGGGTACAAACTTACACCTGCAGTCAGTAATGTTCGTATCGTCATACAAGTGAGTCGTGTGAATAGGGGGGGGGGGTGGCGATAAGAGACTGCTGGTTATGCGACGACGGTTTAGTGCAGCAGTTCGGGGGGGGGAAGGAGGAGAAAAGAGAAAGAGGCGTGTATGTAGTTAAATCATCGTTGGCCATGCTAAGCGCGGAGCGTGTAGAAGGTCCTTTTGTGCACACAAGACCGGCTTTTTCAACCTGATGGCGTTAGCTTCTACTGTTGCTAGCAGCCGCTGACCCATTGACTTGGGTGTAGTTGGGTGGCACCTTCGTGGCAGGCTTCGTTGGGGTCTGCACGATGCTCGGAATCAAAACATCTGTGTGAGAATAGCACTGTTTATGCTTTTAACTTCGCCATGCTGGGAGGTGTCCCCTTATTCTTTTAGGATTGGCGGAGACTCGTGCGACCGATATAACCTGTATCAAAGGAGCGAATAAATGAGTAGATGCACATACAAGGTGGTCTGAGCTGTCAACCGAAATGGTACAGTGTGTTTTTGTTTCAAAATTATTATTTAAGTAGTACTGTAACAGTAATTCGCATACAGCAATAGTCCCAAGATATGACAGTCGCAACCACATGCAGGCTTTTGAACCGGCAGCCGGCAAAAACTACACTTTATAAAACGGAGTACTAGAGTGGTATTATTTTTCTCATTGATTTCCGATGATTCAAATATATTTTATGCAAAAACTGTACGCATTTTGGAGCCAATTCCATTTAAGTCAAATTTTATAGCTTAAAGAAAAGGTATCTATAGGCTATATAGAAGTTTCTAATCAAGAGATTTATTAAGACCGCAAAATGTTCATTTATAACACATCGTATCTGATCATTTACTAATACTGCGAATGAGATAAGAAAATGCAAAATTTTATGAGCACGGTTTGATAGGTAGGTAATTTTGTGATTTTTCCTTAAACGGAACGAACATAGCAGGTATTTTGTCAACACTGAATACGCGTCCGACGACACGTCAGGTTTAAAAGTAGTCCCGTTTGAACAAAAAGGGTTTTTTTGTAAAACCGAAAGATGCTCCTTCTTCGAATATAAAAGTTAAAGGAAACGCTATGTGCTACTACATGAGCACAAGAAAGATTATTTTCGCACATCTTTTTTTAAGAAAAAAATCTGTCTTTAAATTTATAAGGGCTTTGAAAATCAATGAAAAAACTGCACCTCACGTAGGTAAGCATTTTTCAGTGTAGTTTTTGAAGGTGGCCGGAAGGAAGCCTGTTGAAAAACCGGCATCCCGACATGACTAGTATATCCTGGAACTACGTTGCACGATGATTAATATAACAAGTGTACTCAAGTATGCCTTTCGAAGCGAAAACTCCTTTACGAATTCCGGTAAACATTTCATGGGATAAAGAATAGCATATTTGAACGTCAGGTGAGTAACCAATACTCGCGATACTCTCGAAAATGTTTAATGTGTGCATTAGCAATTTATGTGAGAACAGCGGTTAAAAAATAGGCACGCTCGTCAGTCTTTGCTCCGAAAACCGATCAGTATCTTAGCCAGGGGAACTGTTGTTAAAAAGAATAGTGAAAGTGGTAGAAGTAATGGTTTTGAGAATGGAAGTTTCATCGCGAGCTGTCGCATGCAAAATTCGGATGTTCTGTATGTATGGGCATGCATAACTACGCCTCCTTTAGCAGGCCTAGCAATTTTCTTCGATGCAAGTGCCATTAAGAGAAAATACACGAAACGGCTACCTCAAGGATAAGAGTGCAGATTAATAATGGGCGATCGTATCAAAGGGAGGGCTGTTTTTCAAAGACTTAATGATTGGTCGAGATCCTCGCAGCTACCCATTATACTTAAACACGATAATTCTGAAAGTTCTTGTGTCGGATGGAAGGCAATCCCACACCGCTGTTCGGATACTAGAACTGGGAAGTGATATTGTCAAGCTTAATGAATGGGACCAAGGCAAACTCAACGGCAGGTAATATGAATCAGACGCATTTGTGTTATTGATATATAACTCCAACGCCTAAAATGGGATCATCTGGAAGCGGTTCCATTCCACGCAGGGTTTAATGGTTCCCAAAGGTCACGTAAGTCAAGTTCACTCCCACCTCCATATCTCCTGTTCATTATGTTAGGCATACGGCAATAGACTTCTCTCACTCCACCCTTGCTGTTAAGTTCTCACTTGGGATTCGGTCAAGGCATTGTTATATGGGTGAACATCAAGGTTTGTGTGCAAGAACATAACAAATTGGCGACGCAGGTGAAATAGGAACATAACACATTACGTCTTATGTCCTTACGTGTCCATTTAACGCGTTACCGGCCCCCTAAAAGCAGGTCAAGCGGTAAATGCGCTGAGCCAATCAGAACACAGTAGACGTTATTGGTGATATGTACGAAGGGAGGCGCAGGCCGCACTAGCCATCCGCGCCCTCTCTTGCCTAAGATCTTAACTCTATCATGACCCCGGTGAATGAGGGAAGGGAGTGCGATCGGTGTTGCGCAAGCCTACTGTCACCATAAACTAAGTCACGAGCAAGTAATCTTCCTTGTGCCCACCCCGCTGCGGGGACACACGGTGGACACCGTCGGAATCTACAGCCTAGGTCCCTAACCAAACCTCCCAACAGCTGTTTTCTCACAGAAAAGTGCCTATGAACCTAGGTGTTTTTTTTTTCTGGAAGTCACAGTGATGATCTCGTTTATTTGCATAATATTCCATTCTGCTGCCAGAAAAACTGTTAGATTTTCTAAGCCAACCAAGTAGGTTAGAAAGTAATAGCACAGAGCAGATCCCAACAGATAGATAACATTTTGTGAGCCAACGGGGTGAGTTTTGCTTAAATCGGCTTTTGAACCCAGGCTAAGTATAACCTTGAGAAAGCAAAGAGAGCTTAGCTGCGAGTTCGAAAAATAAGGCCAAACCATCGCGTTCGACACGTTTTGCCTCTTCAGCAATTGGAACCCACAGTATTCCTCGTAAATGGTGTGGACTGAGCGCTTGGTAAGCTCGCAGACTTCATTCATGAGACAGGGAACCGTATCAGTGCATTGAATCAGACAATCAGCTGAAGGAGAGGCCACACTAGTTGGTTTTTAACCATTCATTTAAGGGCGAAGAGGCAGACTAAGGAATTATGCGATTTTAATGCTTGTAAATGAAGGCTTCTGAAAAAGGGAAGAGAGCCGAGTGCGTACCGGTCGTGGCAAGTGCAATTTAAACTGGTTGAATTAATGGAACCCACTATGTTCTTCAGTCTAAAAGTTAGGCTTAGAAAGATGAGCAGGATAAGAATGAATTAAGTCAACGTTTGGGCTTTATTATTGGTCTATGGAAAATGAGTTAAAGGGATCACTTTGAGCTCACAAACCGCGAAGTGACATCAAAAACTCCGACACACTGATCACCGTCATCGTCGTAGTCAGTCCAATCCTAAAAAAAACGAAAAGACGAGAAAGACAGATCTGAGCGGGCATTGCATTTAAGCCACAAGTAGACATGAAGGTTCATCATAACTGAGACGATCATAATGGAATAAGTAATCACTGAAGATGTCTAGCAGCTCTGAAGCTAGAAAGTGCTGCAAAAGGCCCTATTGAATGTTGCATCTACTGGCTTACATGAAGCACAGTCAAGGAGACGTATTACCTCGCGGCCTGTTCCGGATGTCGGTTTGCACACCTACTTCCTGTTAGTGAATTTTGGCGTTCTAATTGACGCCCCGAACCCGAATCCTCCAATGAAAAATGTATAAGCTACTAACCTGTGCCCTGGTTGTAAAGTTTCTGAACTATGGCAGCTTTACGCTGTACTGTGAAAGTTGCAAAGTCCCCCTCCCAACAGACGGTTCTGTACGACGCGGATGCGATAAGCAGCGAGTTAATCAAACTTATCTCACGTAGTCAACTCACGCTTTGACCAAGATCCACGTCATCAAAGACCCTACTGGAGGCAGACGAGGTGACGCGCCAACCAACTCTAGGTGAGAAGGCCAGGGGCTGGAGACCACGACAGTCTAGCCGCATAATTCTGCTAAACTTCTCGGAGGAGGCATCGGTGTAGGGGCTGACGCTCCCGGAGACGATGTCTGCAAACCGAAGATAGAAAAGGGCGTAAGACCATCCACAAGTGTTTTTAATAAGCCTAGAATTAAGGCATTGACGCCAGAAAGCACAGGCATTGGTACATTTTCTGAAATGTCCGAAAATGCTATGGAACAGTAAAGGACATTAAAAATACTCGGTAGTAGCTAGTGACAACTCCAGGAACACCCTATGTCCTGTGCCGATGAAGCATACAGTAAATGTGGTAGGTGATTAAGATAAAACAGAAATTCTGAACTTTGGTTCTGTTCAGGAAAATGTTACATCGGTAAAGTTTTAGTATTGACGATATTTCGGTCTCGTCAGGATGCCGGCTTTTTAACATACTTCTTTTTGGCCATCTTCAAAAAGCACACATTATTAAAAATTGACAACTTATGTCGTATGAATTTTGCAATGTTTTAGGATACCCCTATTAATTGAAATATATTATATAGAACAAATCCATAAAAAATACTTTTTCTTGTGCTTATTTGGTAGAAAATTTCGTCTTGTTCAGATTTAACACTTGAGGAAAGGGCAAATTTCGGAATAATTTTAAACTCCAGCTGCTACATGATTTCCAAACTAGAAGATGTACATTTTCTATGTAAGAAAACTCTAAAGTTTACATACGTTATTAAGAGGGAGCAATATAGTGCTCCTAAACTTTTACATCTAACATGAATAAATGCGATGCTTTATGACTCGATATTTCAAGGTCTAATTAAAAACTTTCAAAAACAGAAACAAGCCCCTTGTTTAAGGATCATATTTGAAGAAGATGCAAATCGCTACCAAGTAAGCACCAAAAAGAATATTTTTATGCAGGTCTTCTATGAAATATACATTAACTTAGAGAAGTATTTACAATTAACGGGAAAATGCATACTGCATGAGTTATCACTCTTTAAATAGTGTAGTTTTCGAAGGCAGCCAAAAAGAAGCTTTATTTCAGAAACTAACATGAAGACGTGACTAAAATATATTGAGATTATGCTGTACGAGAATTACTATGACAACTAAATTTATGTAATCTTTTGTAATCAAGAACGCATTTAGAATTGGGGCTAGCATTTCAAGAGATAGCACATTAACCGTATATTAGGAAGGGCGATACAAGCCGTATTTCAATGGCATTGCCACCTTATATATGAAAAATATAAACTCGACACGGCAAGCACGGGAATAAGACTTCTCGTACGAAAACAGACCACGACAGCATCCACTGGTAACCATATCATCGTTTATATAACGAAACATAGTGAAGTTTTCCGAAACCTAACATGCAATGAGAGGCCATTATCTTGACAAAAATATCCAAATAAGAGCAGTATAAGGAGCAAAAGTTGGTTTGGACCGTAAGGTCTATGGAGAAAGGCAAAGGTGTACCGGCGGAATTTTCACGGCTGCAGAATTTACATTTCAGCTTTAGGTTTGTGGAGCTCCTGGAGCCCTTCAGAGGAACTCGATCCTGTGGAAATAAATGTGATAATTCCGATTTTCTGAACTTACGCCCTCACATAGGTATACCCAATCTTCATGAACCTCGTTACAACTCGTACATTTAACCTGCAAGTCGAGGGGGACACAACGTAGGACCTACCTGGATATACCACCGAAAATCGGCTCCGAAGGGGACAACTTCACTAATATTTTCCAATTTCGCACTGAATTCTAGGTCATATACCTAAAACGTAGACAACCGTGTTAGTGCAAGCGTATTAGCACTTGTCTCCAACACATTTATGTGAAAGCATTCGGTTTACCGAGTGGTTTACGGTACAAAAGAACTTATCGGATATGCTTTGTTATGAATGAACTCTTTACGATTTATCAACTTTTCTGTAAGTTGCACGTAAGAGTCTTAATGACTTCCTTCTACTAGAGCTGAATCGACAGAAAGTAAAGGGTATATCAGACAGAAATGTATATAACGCCATGAACGTTTGTGCACAATAATTACATGAAAAACACAGTCTTGATCGGATATACCGTTAGAAGAGAGAACAAGCAAAAATATGCTACAAACAGCGGAGGAATAACTCTTTCGGTGAAGTTCAGACGCAGTTCGGAAAATTTTCGCCTAAAGCTTGCATGACAGCGAGTGGCTTTTGTCACTACCTAAATTTAGCATTAAACACGAATATACATGTTGGACGGCAGGGGGGATAAGGTGAAAAAAACGTTCCGAGAATAAAATCCAAACCCTTATGTCGTGCGACTGTCAGGACCACCGAACAGTTCTTCTCGGGCGTCTATTTCAAGCATTCGCTCTGTACTCGGTTCAACAAGACGTTCGACCTGAAGAATGAATTTAAGGGTGAAATCAAGGTGGATTATGTAGCTGCAAGCGGAGCATGGCGCAATTTAAGCTTTATCATCAGAAGCTGTGTCGCTAAACTCTAGCGCGCAACACCTAATCTTTACCTTCGTGACTTAGACTTCCTTATTTTGCAAGAATTCACTTAAAAATGTTGCGCTCTAGCATGCTAAGCCCTCACTCCCACTTTAGATGGTGAAACATCAGGTTAGATTTAACATGGCCTTACCCTTGTCTGTTCATACTTTCCCATAGCATTCCAAATAGACACATTCTCCGTCAGTTTCCGGAATATCGATAATTTTGATATCCAGCTGCAAACCAACAGTGGAGACTTGACATACGGGAATGCCGAAAAACGAGGGAATAAAGTCACCTCGGAAGAGCTTTTTATCCTTGCCAGTGCCAATGAATCAGCTCTTATGACCGGATAAGATTCTATCTGCTAATTTCGCTCAAGAAACAATGTTCAGAACTGCAGAAACCTTCAGCGAGTGTAGCGGAAACATCGGTAACTGCAGATACATCACACTCAGAAGTGTCGATAGTAAATCAATTTACACGCAAGACCCTTCCGAAGGCCATCCTATCTGCTATGATCGTTTTCCCTTATTTCCTATCCAACACGCGGACAGTCGATGCCATTCATACTTATTCAGGCTAACCAAGATGCGCAAAATGCCTAAGAATAAAAGTTCCTTAAGATAGCACTGGTATGCAGCCAAGAAGCTATAACTGGTTAACAGCACGACTTTATTCATGACCGATTTCAACCGCAACTCCAACACTAAACTGCAAGCGCTCTCTCGACAAAACTATTCGAATCAACTTCCATGATACTGCGAATTATTGGCATTGACTGTTGACAGAGAGGTAGTCAGTACTGCAGCCGGCGCTGCGTAAGGTACAAGGAGACAACGCGGTTAAATCCTACAGGATTAAGAGCAGAACCAGTAAGACTCCTCAATCCATAGAGCTGCACCGAAGTCCGAGCATCGGAAAGGAATCTCGAAAACCAGTGACTAAACCAAGTGCCAGCGGAAAAATCCCTGTATGCCAGAAAGGGAATAGTTTACAATACAATATGAAGGTTGGATCTGATGCTATCACAGATACCTAACTCTGCTAGACCTTAAGCAGATAAATATAATGACCATATCTGTAATAAGAAGAACAAAGACTAGTTGACAACTTTACCAAGGATAAAGCAGTTACGACTACATGACAAACGACAAGGCGACCGCTTCTACACTTGCTGTGCAATTTACTCAGGCATTTCATGTAGGCGACCGAGCGCGTAACCCCGTTTGCATCTCGAAGAGTTTGTTAAGTGTAATTTTGACAAATGAGTCAACCGGAGTTGAAAGGCATGACCGCGCACAGGTATCAACAAGATCTCAGGACTGGATTTCTTACAAATAAACTTATTGGAGCCCCATAATCAACTTTAATTTTAACTTCATGCAGTTCTTCTGATGATAGCTCCATAAGAACCATTTAACTTCAGAACTAGAGGGAATTCCTAGTTAGCTCTCTGTCCAAAAAATGGAATTGCCGTGGTTGGTCACGAAATACCGTGTCGACAGCCAATTAATAGCGGTGTCAGTCCTTGTTTCTTCTTATCCTACCTATCGCTGTTGTCGATTGCTTCGCAGTCTTCTATTCAATGTCAGCGCTCCCACGTCCCACCGCTCCAGTTGCCCACAGCACTGCACTCCCCACCCACAGCCCAAGACATATGAGAGCATACATCCACACCAGATGGGACAGTGCGTACGTAACACACATTTTTGATATATATTTAACATTAACTATGTATTTATACGCCTATCGTTAGTATATTAGTTTTCATATGTTCCTACACTTCCGGAAAATAGGAGTAAATGTACATTATATAACAAGGAAATGTGTGCTACATATGCAACGTTCCAGCTGAAGTGGAGGTATTCTCTCTTATTCTATGAGCTATCGGTGGGGAGCGCAGTGCTGTGAGCAAATGTACGGTTGGGAGGTGAGAGTGCTGAAATTGAGTATACAAATGTCATAAGGCCAAACGAAATTTGTATACGTGTGCTTCGCACTGTACTTATCGACGATGTTCTGCACTCGCATTTAATGGAAGCGACCAAAGGTGCTGTAATGATCTGCGTGCGTACTAATCTCAATGTCTTCGGCAACTGCTCAGGGAAAACGCAGATATTTCGACATCTACGCGCCCAGTCCTAAACCACCCTCTCCAAAATTCCTGGTAAATACTGCAGAGTTTATTTTAGATCTTAAACCCCAAGCTATTGCTGTAATTCTGTTTCTGAAAAATCAATTTTCTTCTTAAAGCATAGCAATCCGAGAATGACAAAAATTTACAGGCATCTTTTAGGGTATAGGTGACTTCTGCAGCTGCCTGAAACTCTCTAGGTCAGGGATAATTCATTTCCTTCATGCTCCAGCGATGAACGTGACAAGGGAGTTATAATGATTAACTTAACATGCAGGATCCCATTATCAGAATTATGTGCACTGATCGCGCCAAGAAAGGAACGTAAAAAACACGAAACACGGACCTACACGAGGTTATACCGAAAATTGCAAATAAAATAACTTCAATCGAAGAATTAAGATTGAATTAATCAAATACATATAGGAGTTGATGGCAGCATCAAAGTGTAGCTAAGATAACGAGTAATTTTCTACAACAATTTCTAACAGCAGGGTACCCATTATTTAGAACAATTGGGACGAAAAATACAGCGGATTGCCGTAAAAATAGTAATAATTGTTTTCAATATCTTCTTGGAAGAACACCTTGAAAGACAACTGACGCCGTTTGGTACGCTTTCGGGTATCTTAATTAGTAAAGGACCTTACGTCCTTTGAAAATAACCGTGAGAGGTAGGCATCAAGCAACCTTCGCATATTATTCACCTTGGATATCGCTTCAGGTGACAACCTGAAATGAGCTTCTCTTGGGCTTTTCAGCCACAAGTTTAGAAGCCGACGCACAGCACTAAGGATAACAAAATTAAAAGGGTCTTTAATTAAAGGAAGTAATGAGTCCCACCTTGTATGCTAACAATGGGGAAGTGCCGATACGATGGCAGTCATCTTTGACAGAGAGGACATCGGCATCCATCCTCAAACGACCATAGACGCTACCTTATAGTACTCATTCTACTTATTTAACTTTAACACAACACTAATCACAGCTAAAATATGCATTCGCATTCTTACTTTGCTAGGTAAAAGTTCTCGCTGGAGCATCGCAAATTATGACAGATAGACGAAACTCCACCCTTCTGTAAATATGTTCGACACAAAAACCCTCCCTGGACAAACACGATGACTCTTTAGCCAGTGGCCTACAGAAAGTTCGTACATCTGATGGCTTTCCACAGACACAGTTTATTCCAACAACAAATAATTCACTAACAAAGGCTCCATAATTCTACCTAGGATAGGCCAAAACTCGGTCTTTGTTTTCTTATGTATAGGGAGCCCATCAGTAGCGTATTCGAATTGGCTCTGTTTATTGTTTCACAGGTCCTTAATGAGCATACTCACGTCTGCACATTGTCATTAACGTCAAAACATCACTTGTTACACCCAAAAGCGTTCGTGCGTCTGAAGGTAGGTTCGAGGTCAGCCATCTGATTAGCTTCAGAAGACTTCTCAGATGAATAATTGGTATACGCGAGCGTATTGTCCATGACCTGAGAGTCTCTCGTACAGTGGTTTCCTCTTCCATTCGAGGATAACATGAAGCGTCATCGGCGGTCACGTCAAATGCCATAGCCATCCAACGTGTCTACTCATCAGCAGAGGATATGGCAGCGTTGGAGTCAGAAAAGAGTAACCTAAAGGTGGTTTTGCGTCTGCGTAGTAGCCTGAGAGTGCAGAACATGGCATAGCAGGGTGCGCGCGCGATTGACAGCCCAGTGTCCCATCGATTTGCCAATAAGAATGCGCGTTGTCTTCTGCGCACTTTGCATCATGTAATCAAGGGACAATGGCAACCAATCAAATTCCAGCTAAGATTGAGGGACGACTGGTTGAGCTTTGAATCGTATTTCATTGCTATTAGGGAGGCAATACCTCTGTGGTACAGTGAGTAAATGTAATAAACATTACAAAGTAATTAAAACGGATCACAATGGTGACCATTTAATATCAATGTAAGGAAAAGAGCCCGCGAAAAATAATCCAGAGTTTGGTACAAATAACAATGCCAAAAATGAATATTTCCCAGTTGAGCCATCGCTTTTCTACTTTTTGAACATTTCTGATCATAAAGCTTGACTCTCACTGAATTTATCCTTCTCAGTCTTGATGGAAAATTTCCAGGTTGGCTTAACCATTTCTGACAAAATGCAGAATTTCAGAATAATAACATTTCTCTACCATAACTAAAACCATTTACATAATCCTTTCGGATGGTCAGCCGTCTGATTGTCAATGAGTCTTGGTTAGTCTGTTTGTGACATATTCGCATTAGAACGTAGTAATAGTCTTTTGTTATTAGAATACGTACCCGTAAACCGTTCTAATGTGTCCGAATGTCAATTTAATTTATGAACTAACCTGCGTAATAGCAAATGTGATTTACCAAAATAACCACTTTTTATCATCTTTTGTTAAAATTCACACTTGTTCATATGTCGCTTATTCTGACCGATCAAAATATTTTAAAAATTTGTAAGCATACACTGAATCCCCCGCCAGGTTGAGTCACTGTAAACTGTTTGCGCCAGTTTTTCTATTCCTCTTGTCCATATAATTAAGTATAATTCAGTATATATAAGGGAGATAGGCAGAGCCTTTGAAAACCCTATTTACAGATAGATGCTAGCAAAATAAGCAAATGTAACATGGCGATAGTCGTTTAAGTAAATCGATAATTGCTGTCGACTAAATATATGTCCATCAAGTAAAAATTCATCAAGTCTTCTTTAAAAAATTCAACGCATTCAGCCTGAACAACCGAAGTTGGCAGTTTGTTCCATTCTTTAGTCACCCGTTGGGAAAAGAAGTTGGCCCGCAATTCAAGTTTGGCGTGTTTTCTTTTCAGTTTGTATTGGTGACCTCGGAGACTTGTCTTGTTTGCCAGTTCAAAAAAGTCGGCCATTTGAAGAGCACGACTAAGATCATATCCCCCTGTATTGCCTATAAGAGAGAGGAAAAACTTTAAGCCTTTATAGTCAACTCTCATAGGATAGGCATTCCAATCCGCTGACTAGTTTAATCGCCCTCAATTGAACTTTCTCCAGCAGAGCGTAGTTATGTTTACTCAAAGGGTGCCACGCCTGGACCCAATATTCTAACACCGGCCGGGTAAATGTTCCAAAAACGCACCCATACAGCTCTCCATCAAAATTAACGAAGGATCTCCTGATTGCGCCCAAGATACATAGAGCTTTCTTTGCTATATTCGCACAGTGCGACGATGGTTTCAGAGTGGGTGTTATCCATATACCCAAGTCCTTTAGAATATTTACATCCTGGAGTTGGTGATCACTGATGAATTAATGATATTCAACCAATTCATTCTTCTGGAACTAGATCGCAGTTGGATTATTTGGCATTTGTTAAAATTGAGGTTCAGCAGCCACTCATCACACCATGTTTGCAAGCGATCTAAGTTTTGTTTTAATTTTCGTGCTCCTCCGCTTTTTCAATCGAGTACCATAACTTCAGATCGTCAGCGAACATTACCTTCTCACATGTCAGACAATCAAGGCAATCATTCACGTATATCAGGAACAAAATGGGACCCGGAACGCTGCCCTGCGGCACTTCACTGTGAACGGTTTTCCAGTGAGATTTGGCGTCTCCAATACAACACGCCGGCGCCTGCTTGTGAGAAATTTGGCCAACCATTTGAGTAGGTTGCCAGTCACACCAATTTGACGCAGCTAAATTCAATTCAATTCAATTCAATTCAATTTATTGAGGGAAATAGGCATGGGCCTTTGAGTACCCTATTTGTAACGTAAATTAAGTGCGGTATACAGAGAAACCGTGTGGGTTGCCAAGGTACAAAAGGCGGTCATAAAATTTGACAAGTGGTGCACGACTCTCGAGGGTTAAGATAAATGCCTCATCGCTCAGGCTCGTTGCGGAACATAAAACTGTCAAGGTTCCTTTTAAAGCTTTCCAGCGATGGTGACATCACAACGTCTTCAGGGAGGGCATTCCATGGTTTAACCACTCTGACAGAGAAGGAGAACTTGCGCACATCCAGTCTCGCCTGCTGGACACGCAGTTTCAATGGGTGACCACGGAGATGGGTCGTGGTGGCAAATTCAAAGAAGTCCGAGAATTCCAGGCAACAATCCAATCCCTTCACAATGCGGAATGTCTGCAGGAGATCACCACGCATTTGCCTATAACTCAAAGGGAACAGATTAAGATTCATTAGGCGGGTGGGATATGGCAAGGAGCTTTGACTTCTAACCATTTTGGTGGCTTTCCTCTGGACTCTTTCGAGGCAATTCTGATCTTGAACTGTCCAGGGTTTCCAGGCGTGCATAGCATATTCCAAATGTGGCCTAATGAATGTTCCAAAGGTCTTAGCAAAAAGATCTTCATCGAACTCCAAAAAGGCTCGTCTGATGGCATGCAACACCGAAATTGCCCTCTTCGCCACTTTCGAGCAGTGAGACGATGGTTTTAAGGTGGTGGTCATCAGCACACCAAGGTCCTTTTGGGTTTCCACGTCTTTTAAGGCTTCACCGTTGAGAAAGTAACTTCTACTTTCGGCAGATCCAGACGGGTTGCCTAAGCGAAGTATTGTACACTTATCGACGTTGAATCGCAAAAGCCAATGATTCGACCACTCCTCCAACCGAGTTAGGTTGATCTGCAGTTTATCTTCGTCAGCAGGGCTCTGGATTACATTCCAGATTTTAATGTCGTCGGCAAACATTGCTGCTTCACAGTCGAGATTCCTGACACAATCGTTCACGTATATTAAAAAAACAGTATTGGCCCTAGTACTGAACCCTGAGGAACCCCACTCTCGACCGCAGCAGACCTTGACCTCTCTTGGCCGATGCACACAACCTGGCGCCGACCCACGAGGAAGTTTTTCGATCCACTTGAGGAGGTTACCTCTGATTCCAATTCTTTCTAGCTTGTAAAGCAGTCTCTCGTGCGGCACAGTATCGAAGGCCTTTTGAAAGTCAATGAAGGCAATGTGAACCGCGTGTCTATCTTCAAGTGCTTGGGTCCACCTCTGGATCGAATACAGCAAATTCGTTGTGCATGATCTTCCTTTTCTGAACCCGTGTTGACAGCTTGATAACAAATTATGAGTCTCTAGGAATTTCACCAATTCGCTCTTGATGATCCTTTCCATAATCTTACCAAGGATGCATGTTAAGCTTATGGGCCTGTAGTTTGTCACTGACGCCCGGCTACCGCTTTTGTACAAGGGAGTTATATGTGCCAGCTTCCAATCGAAAGGAAGTGTTCCGGAGTCAAAGGACTTTTGAAAGAGCACTGACAAAGGTGCGGAAAGTTCATTGGCGAGTTCTTTCAGAAGCTTTCAGATGTCTGTGTGGAACCCTGTCAAAGGCTTTGTTAATGTCAATGTAGACCACATCGACTGACAAACCCATTTCTAATAATTTTGTCCAAGTTTTCATGGATGAGAGCAGGTTTGTGAGGCAGGATCGACCACTTCGAAATCCATGTTGATATGAACTAAGCAAGTTAATCTCTTAAAGATGCCCCATCAGTTCTGATTTGATTATCTTCTCCATAATTTTGCAACAGATACTTGTGAGGCTGACTGGTCGGAAACTGTTTGGTTATGTCCTCTCTCCTCCTTTATAGGTTTGGGTTATGTTGGCTATCTTCCACTCGGTAGGCAGAGCCCCCGCCTCCATCTAATTTTCAAATATCTTCGAGAGCGTAGAGGCCAGCTGGTCTGTGAGTTCTTTGAGAATTTTTGCGGATATACCATCTGGGCCAGGTGATAAAGTGGGCTGTAGCAATTTCAGAGTTTTTCTTACTGTGTCCATTGGGAAAGACACCGTGCTTATTTTGTTTGTAGATGTGGCAGTACTGTAGTATTCTTCTTCGTCAAAAGGTGTTTCCTCTGTATACACAGACATAAAGAAATTGGATAAGAGGCTGGACTTATCAGAGGTATCCGTTAACCTGTTTCCCTGATAGTCTTTTAGACAAGGAATGGAGTCCCGATTTCGTGTTGCCTTATTTACGTAGGCAACAAACCTTTTCGATCTTTGACTGTTTCTGACTCAAAGGCTGATCTTTCTTTTTCTCAGAAGATTCCGACACCGATTTCGCTGTTTCTTAAAAGCGGAAAAATTTTCCGGTTGTTGATATCTGGCATATGTTCTCCACAGTTTTCCTTTCCTCTTGAGATTCCTTTTTATTTCCGATGTCACCCACTCGGGTCGGGAGACGTGCGATCACCTTTAAGTGGGCAGAATTTCTCTACCAACTGCTGAATCAAGTTACTAATGGAGAATCAGGCAGCGTTTGGGTCAGGTTCATCTGCAGGGCTCCAGGCTATCCCATTCAGTAATTCTTTCATTTTGGGATAATCCCCTTTCCATACATTTCTCTCCATAACTGCACGACGTTTAGGAACAGAAAATGACTGCACTCCCAAGGAAAAACACAATGATTACTTCGACCAAGCTGCACGTAAGGACTTAATGCAAGGATACTATTGTCGTCTCTTCTTAGGATTATGTATATGTATATTTTGAAGGGTTACAGGCATTGCCCTTGATGACCCTATTAATGTTAGGTTATCATTGCATGTGTACAGTCAATATAAAATGTTGTACATTTTATAATGTTTGAGTCAAAGCATCAAGATAACTTCAAATGCGTTTTTCACAGCCATAGGCGAAACATTGTGGAAGAAAAAGTAGAGCCCGAAAAGATTTTAAAAATGCTGGTTTTAAGAAATCATGCTGTGACAGTCGTCTTTTGTCAAATACAATGCAATCAAGCCTTCTTTTAAAAATCAATAATGCTTTCAGAGGTAACCATCTCACTTGGTAACGAGTTCCAAGGTCGAACCACTCGTTGGCTGAAACAAAAACTTTCTGAGGTTCAATTGCGTGCGTTCGCTATTAACCTTGTAAGGATGACCCCGCAGATGAGTTGTGCAGGCAAAGTCGAAGAAATCCTCCGATCTCAGGGTGGAATCATGGCCCCGGATAATCCGGAATGTCCAGAGCAGGCTACACCGTAAGTGCCTGTAGGAAAGAGGAAATAAGTCAAGCTTTTTCAATCTGTCTTGGTACGGTAAAGTCTTAAGACCGTCCAAACAGCTCGACTGCTGCCCATTTCGGAACCGCATCTTCATTGTGACATGTTGGGAAAGAAACTCGTCATTTAACAACTGAAGTAATTTATGCTCGAATGAATATTCCGATTGCGAGCAGTACATTGACACTCAATTGATATCGGGAGCGTTGAAATCTCCAAGTATTAATAAGTGTTTGCTACGGCAGATTTGCTTAACCTCTGTGATAAGTGCTTCGTCCGTGTCCGTTTGCTGTCTTGGGGGTCGATATACCATGGTAATATGGAGGTCTGGTTGGTTTGAGACTTTCAGTTTACAACAAAGTATTTCGCAAGATGAGTTCCTATTTGGTGAGGGCACATCCGGAATGAAGTCAATGCCTTCTCGTATGAACATTGCGATTCCACCACCCCTACATCCGTTTCTATCCATGCGGATAAGCTGAAAACCATCTATCCTGACTTCTGTGTCTGTAATTTGTTCATTTAACCATGTTTCAGTTAAAGCTATGAAGTCAGGTTGTAATGGTCCAAGACCAGTTTGATTTCATCCATGTTGTTCAATAGACTCTGCACATTTGTGTACATCATTTTAATCTTGTTTTGTTCCCTCGCTTTCTGAAGATTTTTGGTTCTTTCTTCCACATGGCGATTATTGCGGGATATTTCACACGATATATCCAGTCTCCTGTCTGAGTTCAAATCTATAGGCATTTGGTAGAGCTTTTGACCAGCGTGGTTGCCGTCAATTTCACCGGATGTTCCACTAAAAACGAGCGCACCGTTTTGACGATTTTGTTGTCTACAATTTTCAAGTTTTGTTCCCCCTCGTATTGACGTCTTTTCAATTCTGCCACCAGTGTCCTCATTTTCATCCGATCGGTGGGAGAGTAATCCGGCTGAAAAAAACTCTACGATGATTCTTACGTAGTCGGGACTTACGAGAGAGCAATAGATCTACCTGCTGTTTGCTCCCCAATACGACTTATTAACGGTCTTGGTCGAACCTCATGCGTTTCATTTCTAACGAGAGGCCCCAATCGAAAGATATTTTTGATTTCGACTATCACAACAGTTTCTTGCGTATCATTCAATAAATTTTGAAATGTCAGCAGATCCTGTTTTACCCTTTCTTTTGGCGTTTCCCCAGTAGCCTCTGAGCCTCCCTAAACTACCAGACAAAATGATCTGTCAGGGAAAAAACTTATTTTTGCATCCTGCTTTCTTTGAGTGATGGAAGGTTGAATCATGCTCTTTGTTACAGTCTTTAATACTGCGTTCAAATTGGTCTTCATCGGTGAGCCTACTGGTTGATTTGCAAACATTTATGTGGATCTTTAAACAGCGTGAGTTCTTCTGATACTGCGTTTGCTCAAATAGCATATGAAAAACCTGAATTTGGGTTTGTGGAATCCAGGTCTGTCGATAAGTCGCAGGCCAATTTTCCGCCATTACTTTGCTGGCTACCATGCCTGCTCCATTGTAGTTCGATGAAAAAGTATAAAGCATGCTGCTGTCGCTCGTCCGTGGCATTAAGGATACCTAACGATTACTGTTTTTCGACTTTTCAGAGACGTCGATCGCTGATTGACTATCGTGCAGTCGGATTCTAAGTGCACTAGATTTCCCGAACCTGGGGAAATGCAAGACAAATTTCTTCCTCGCTTATTTTCTTTCTGGTCATCTGTATTTCAACTGACTCAGAGGTTTTTTATAATGACTTTGTTCTTTTTCTCTTTTTTTCCGCTTAATATTGTGTCTATTGACCTCTATAATTTCCTTGCGATGATTATGGTCTAGCTTGCTGATGTTTTTCAGCTCATTTGCATTGTGTTTCACTGAATTTATTTTGTTATGTTTGAGGAGGACTGCTATTATTTCCGATAGGAGATCGAGGTCTCCTTCTAATCTCAAAACTCTGGTTGTGAGTCCTCGGCATCAATTACAGTGTGCCAGCCCTTCACTGTTTCGCTTAGTTTTGGTTATGTTCAGTAGTGCACTGCTTTCTTCAGTATTGCTGCGTGGTGGTTCTTCTCGGTCTGCTGAGAGAAACTTGAGTATTTCAGGTAAGCTTTTGTCAGATGAAATCGAAAGCGGTTACCAAAGGTAGGAGACATCAATATTTTTGAAGGATATACTATTTTTTTGTCTGCTGGCTTCCCGGGCGTGGCCGAGTGGTCAAGAGCATCGGTCGCTAATCGAGAGGTTGGAGATTCGAATCCTGACCGAAGCGGTGAATAATTTTCTATTGTGGTCGGGACGTGAACATTTGCGTTTCCCATGCCAGCAAGATCTTTACGAGGATGCATTAAGTTTTAAAGAGCAGCTTAAATTATCAAGCGAAAAGTTATCTGAGCACAATTAGAAGTGCATTTCCGAACCGAATTCACTATCAAATGTTAATACGAAGCAAAGAACAATGCAGCCTTTGAAGTGAGTTTGCCAGTGGTTGTCCGTTCCTTTCTGATGTCAATTCCTTTCCTGGCGAGAGACTGTTTTCTGAATCCCGTAGGAGGCAGGATCCAAATAAAGCTGAGTTAGCTTATTTTTCCCAAGATTCAGATATCAATTTTTGTGTGCCTGACTATCAGAATGTATATAAACAATTATAGGCTGATCCTGATAAACAGACAATATGTGATCATATGGCAACTTATTTGGTTGAGTCCTGACATTGGGTACAGACTATTGGCGAAAAATTAAAAGCTTGGAGACGAGCAAATTTCAAATGGAAGTCCAAAGATGGTCGAAATAGAAAAAATATGAGCAATAAATGCGTCTATTCGTTCAAAACAGCTTTAAAAAAAATATAGGAAGAATATTCAGGAACGACTCAGCCGTTTGTAGAGGTCAAAGGTCCTGGATAACTTCAGATCTTCATACGGTTTTGCACTTTTCGTTCACTGAGCGTTTGTCAGTATTTTTGGTGTAGAGGCTGTTTTATCAAGTCGACGAAGGGATAAACGAATTTCCAATTTGATGTCGTTTTGTGAGAAAATTCGGCACAAGAAAAATTCCTGAAAATCCCAGAGAGCAATAACGTACGTGCAGGATCAGAACAAGCAAAGGTTTAACGGTTTTCAAACTGTCTAAGCCGGAAAACAAATACGATACATGGTTCCTATGCACACGATGACCTTGACGGAAGAAGACTGGTTTAACAGGTTACCAAATGTTCAGTTTGTTTGAGCCTTTTAACTTGTGTATTTGCCCGTTGTGAAAAGGAAAATTAACAGCAAATTGGGCAACACTTAATGATGTGTTTTCATTTCAACGAAAAATGACGCTAGTGTTGAGTTAACTGTGTACGGCTCTGCATGTTGGCCCAAAATCAATACATCAGTCAACTTACTTCCCCTCCATGGCCCGTGAGTTAATTTTATACTTGGCGAATATCATGGTGGTTTTGAAGCTTAGCATGTTGTCCCTTTCGAATTCGTGGTCATCCGAGTGTGATGATGTGAACTGAGTCACACATTTAACTTTTTGTTCAATTATGCACATTCCGAGCACGCTGTCAGTCTGACCATTGGAATTAACAGGAATATTTGGGCACGGAAACCAATCACTCAACACACTTCTCAACAATGCGAGAAACGTGGGCCGTTTATAAAAATGGTAAGTACTGAGTCATATGATCG
This sequence comes from Schistocephalus solidus, assembly GCA_017591395.1. NCBI lineage: Eukaryota > Metazoa > Platyhelminthes > Cestoda > Diphyllobothriidea > Diphyllobothriidae > Schistocephalus > Schistocephalus solidus. The sequence continues at coordinate 54,050 of WEDG01000831.1, read as the reverse complement.
GCATAATAGAAGTATCAACTGTCTTCTGAAACACGTCCGTAAGGGTAAAATCTCCCTGGACGTCACATTTCCTTTTCTTTTTCTCATGCGACTTTAACTTTAAAGTCGCAGAATCGAATGGGGTGTCTTCTCGTAGCAAAAACCCACCGATCCTGATCAAACATTTTTCGGCGATTAAAGTGGATGTTATTTTCTCTAAGCATGAGCACTCAGCTCAATATTTGAGGAAAATAATTGTTTATCTACAGCGATAAAACCGCAATGAAACACAGTGTTTCACACTTATTAGCAAATGAGAAGCTTAGGTCTACACCTTTAATACGAAAAGTTATCTCAGATGTTTGCCCTATGGCTAATGCAAGCCCAAGGCCCTCCGAGTCAACAGGAATTCGGATTCCACCTTGTTCTTAATTCGAGTGAAATCTTGTCAACGCCATTTCTTTCCCCTCACAAGCAAAACTTAACTGCTAAAGCTGTGTTAATCTTAAAAACCCCAGTAAATCTGGGTCATTTGCTAAGCCAGTCATCGAAATATGTAATGTCATTACCTAAGTCAACTTCTGCGATTGCAAAGGAAAGAGTAGAACACGGCCTGAATCTGCTCCGTCAAATGCCGTCCTTCATGATGAAGAATGCCTTACCATGCACAAAGCCTTCCGACTATGGAAAGCAAATGCTTCTCATGAACTTTAGCCGCCAAGTCCTCTTAAAATAATTCTCGAAAATAAATTACAGGCCGCACGCCTTATAGAATGGAGAATGGCTCTCGGTAACTCATATAGAGATGTGTTTTTCAGCCGGATTACGAACCGGCGCAAAATCACAAAATGAGGCACCTGAAAATCGAACTAAAGAGGTGGACAGAAACGGGGGAAAAATGGCTCCAATAATGGGACAAGATAATCATAGTGATGAAGAGGTCCTTCTTTTGTCAGACTCCACATATCATTAGAGCTGGGCCTTTTCAATAAAATGTGTGACATCCGGATGTTAGTTGATGAAGAAATAGCAGAAATAATTGCTCTGATAGAAACGTGGCTCTAAGAAGATATTCGAGAGCATAAAGTATCTCTATATGGTTATCAACACTTACGAAGAGACAGGAGAAGCCGTGGCGAAGGAATCGTTTTTATGTCAGCCCAAATAAAACTGTGATTTCCGAAGAAAATCCATGGCAGAAGAATTTGAAGTTTTAGCTTTAACTCTTGTAACGAAGTTCACCCAGCCACTGGCATTCACAGCTGCAACCCGTCCAATAAACCAAAATATCGAAAGCGATGTCATTCTCCTAACGGAGCTGGCCAAGATTTGCTTGAACAAAGATGTCCTTATCGTTATAGACTTTAATGCTCCTAAAAGTGATTGGCAACCTTGGACTGTTTCAGGTCCAGCGGGTACACTCGGTCATCATTTGCTGGAGATGGCAGGTGAAAAATTACTCTTCCAGAATGTACCTTTCATGACATGAGTTAGGGAAGGGCAACGTTCCAATTGTTTAGACCTCGTGTTCACCCAAGATGAGGAAAATATGCTGAATTTACAAGAACTACCATCACTGAGTGCTAGTGACCACGGTATACTGCCCTTTGATTATTCCATGTACTCACAGCCTGACACAATTAAGCAACGGGAAACAAACATCTGGTAGGGAGATTTATCCAGCATGCGTTTGTAAATCTCAGAAATACCGTGGACAACCACATTATGGGGAACCGTAGACGAATACTGAAGAACGTTCAGCTCGTTGGTCAAAACAATTATCAGTCTTAATTTCTTCTTAAACGAACGGAGACAAACAATCGTTGGTTCTAGATAAACCGCGAACGTCAGATCTCCTTAAAAAGAAGAAACCAGTTGTGAAAATGGTTTCGACTAACGGGGAGTGTTAAACACTTGCAGGAATACAAACGACAACGGGGTGTCTGTAAGCTTGAGGCAAACTGATTTCGAAGGAACTATGAGATTCACATACTAGAGAACTCTTTGGAGCATCCCAAGATCCTTTATGGTTACCTACGCAATAACCAAAGAAATCACGACCAGATTTCCGCGCTGGACCATCCACACCTCATGCAGTTTTGCGCCAGGTTTCGGTGAAATTAGTTTTAGTATTTAGATAAAGGTTAGGGTAAAGTATAAGGGTAGGTTTGAGTCAAGGTTTAAGGACACAGTTTGGATTAAAATCAGGATTCCGTTGAGTATTGAGGTTTTGGTTCGCATTAACTTTCGGGATTAGGTTAAGAACAAGATGAAGGGTAAATTTAGTTTTATGTTAGGCTTAGTGTATGGGTTAGACCTGTGAATGTATACCCTCGCTGAAATTCATCACAAGACATCCTTTTTTAAATTTGGCAGAGCGTTCCTATTCAAGAGCCCTGTTAAGGCGGCCATACAAGTCATCATTACTGCAAATTTTGTCAGGTGAACGAATGATGCATTTAGATATCGAGAAACTAGATTTAACCACGGCTCTCTGACTGGCAATGACAATAATAATTTATTAGGTTATGGTGTAGATCTCACCTTCCATGTACGCTGAAATGTACAAACACAAACAAGGAATCACGTCAGTTCACCTGTTACTTTTTCCATGATATATTTTCATGAGCTGAGAAAGCTATTTTCCGCAGATCTGTACATGCAGGGACATGTTAATAAACCCCCAGTTTGGCTGTTTCGTGACCTGAGAGTCTGTGTCAATTTATTTTAAAACTGCATGAAAATGCCAGTAAATCGGCTATGTATATATACAAGCTATATATGTAGACACACATATTTTTGATGTTAACTGTCACGGTAGACAAAATGAGAACATCGTCTGCAACCCCTGAAACCACTCTTTGTAGTCAGCTTTCTAGTGCTATTAATAGTTGGTGAAAAGTTTTTACTTATGAACCCTTTACTATTTCACAATGTGGTGATACATTTCTTGGTATTCGTGCATACCCAATAGCATATTTTCATATTTCAGAGGCGAATCTAGAAAGACTTTACCCCTTTTCTGCTACAAGCGCGGAAGATGGGTTTAAAAAAGAATGTGAAATTGCAGGCCGATGAACATAATGTTCCAGAGATCACCTTTTATTCTTCGTTTTCTTCGTTTTCTTCGTCCAAGCAAGATGCCGTCATACACAAGGCTACATGCCGAATGCTAGGGAAATCAGGTTAAGGCCTTAGGCTAGAATAAGTATTATGTTTAGGCTTTAATTATGTCTTGGTGTTGATTATTAGGTGAGGTCTAAGATGACGTCGATCCCTCTGCAAAGTGTGCAGTTCACATTTTCGAGAAAGTCTATGCAGTATTTTATTCGTTCCATTAAAAAATATATCATTTCGGAATTTATTATCCTGAGCCCTTAACTTAAAATATCATTGAAATTCTGCATTTATATGTAAAAATATCAGTTTTGTTTGCCACATGTATTTTGGGATTTGTAGCTTCACTGGGTTTGAATGCCAACCTAGATATATGGGCTTTATTACTCAATTTATTTCTTTAATATTAGCCTTTGCCTTCGCAGAGGAAGTGCGTATGTTCCTTTTCGTTGAAAAGGTTAGTACAGATTAAATGCAAAATGTTGTTTAATTTTTAAAAACTGGTAACTATCATAGGTGGATGGCAAATAATCGATTGGGGGGGGGGAAAACATACACATAAATGTCTATAGATTTTTTCCATCCGTTGCATTCACAGAAATCAGAATATACGTCATTTCGCCGTTGTGAATATATATTTGAATGCAATCATTTGGAGATTTAGCATTAGTGTTTAAACTTCAGTTTACACAATGCTTTTACTTTTACATGTTTAAATTATTTGAGGTTTCAGGGCCACGTGGTTGAGAATGTGTAGTGGGGATATAAGCTAAAATTAAAAAGTTCAAAATTCTTTCCAACATCTGATATTTTCCTGAGGTTTAAATTCTTTCTGGGTGGTTGAGAAATAACGCCCGAAATGAAAAGTACTTTTCGCTTTTCCAAAAAATATAAACACTTGTGCGGGCAGGCAGTAATCAAAATCGATCAGTTGTTAAAAGCTCATCACTTACTGACACCCCATGGTTAATAAAAATTATCGTCGATTAATTGCTACTCTCCAAGCGATAACCTACATGGCATCATCAAAAGGCCCAACTATGTCCCATGTGCATGGAGGCCTGGATAAAATATATTGTAGTTTTGGAGATCTAGAATCAACAAGTATGGTTTAAATTCGTTTACAGGCATAAGTATAAATATTTTTGCAGTCTAACTGGGGTTTTTAATTTTCAGATATTGCTTATTCATAAGCTTACGACATGCTACTCGCAAGATTATAATGCGCACCTAAAATATTTACGCATGCTCCAAAATAAGTTTTGCCATGGCATGTAATAACGTCTACAGCATCCGAAAAATCTATAAAAGGTGTGTTTTATTTCAAAGAACGCGTTGATATGATCATTTTAAAAATCCAGTACTAACTTACTATAAACTAATTACTTAAAGAAAACAGTTTTCCTCGTGAATATATCCAAGACGCAAGTGTTTGGGCACTTTGATACATAAGCTTAATTACTTGAGCCATGCATCAAAATTAAGTAAAAACCATTACGTCCTTTCGTGCAATGCATTTTTCCCGAACAACGCCCAGCCAACATGGTAAATGTTGCGAATACCTTTTGGCAATCTTTCGAAAGAAAACATGCCTCTTTCGAACCATACTTTAACGTCTTAGTTGGTTTTCATGAGAAGCGATAAGAACTCATGTTGATCTTGCCTTAAAAAGAGGCGGAATATTTAAAATTATATGCATTACTTGGTTCCTCAGCGGAACCACACGATTCAAATTTATGCTGAAAAGTGAATATATACATCAAACACTTGTAAGTAAAATAATAGTGACAATGCAGGCTACAATATCCACCTAGGATATAATTCTAAGTAAAAATGATACCTTTATGCTTTCTATGCACTTTTAAGCGACAGCATATACAGTAAGTAATTTGAAGAAGAATGTAGAATACTATTGGTCAAACTTACTATTTGAAGTAAAAGTAGCAAGTAAATTTTAATTACTTCAGGAAGAAGGCTTTTCTGCCTCTGCGATTAAATACTTGAAAGAAAGTTTTGCCAACGCTTTCATTCTGTGCAAAATTAAGCTTTTTCCATAAAGCAAGAAGGCGTATATGGAGTGCATCACTAACCCAGGCCAACGAAAAAGGGGCTACTTGTATTCATAACTCCGGTACCCTCCTACTCGATGAAATGTGCGCAAATAATTGTTTTACTGAAGCATAAATTCAATAGTTGTGCAATTGCTTTGTAAACCTGGCAATCCTTTCTCATTTCAAAAGACGCCTACCTCTTGGATAACGTAGCGTGTGCTTTTCAACTCACGTTTCAATATAGTTACTAAATTTCGAATAGGTCTTTGTAAACTTTAAATATGTATGTATTTGTTTTTTATATTACAAACATATTACAGTGTAAACTGAAAAAGGAAAGAGTTTCTGATTTTGACCCGTGATCACATGAAGATTGAAAATATAATTTAGAGAATGGAAAATTAAATATAAACATGACATTTAAGCTCTCTCCCATTAAACTCTGATAGTTACAATTTGAGCCCTATAGAATTTGATGCAGTTAGAAACAAACGATTTTGAAAAATGGATTACTACATGCAATCAAACCAAATTGAAAAGCATAAACAGACAACTAGTCCATGGTGTCGTGGCGTAGAGTGTTAGACTAATGATCAAATGTCACCGGTTCGAGCCTAGGTAGTGCGAAACTTGTGGTTGGGTATGCCTGGCTGACGGATGACGGCCAATAAGCCAGAAATAGCCATTCCAGTCTCCATTATCTTTATTGGAATCTTTCGTCCGTTTGTATCAATAGACTCTGTTCGGCTGCTTGCATGGTTTGAGTGTGTGTCGTAAGGCACAACGGAACCAGTCAGTCCCATTAGCGATCGGTGAGCGTTTATTAACGGATGAACAGAAATCTGTGCAAGTGTGATAGTTAATTTTAATTGTGTACTGCAAGTATTTAATTCAGTTGTTCAGTTCAAAATGCATTGTATTACTTATTTTGCAGATTTCTCATGATACTACTACGTGTATTGGAAAGTGTGCATTCAAAATATTATATACAGTGGCGGCATTAAACGGTTTGATTTATAGATGAGTAATTTTCCAAGAGGTGTTTATCATAGAAATCGTGGTTTTTGATGAAGGATTATCTTCTATGTACCTAACGCTAATGCTAACTAAAAGATTGTAATTTCAGACCAAATCTTTCACTGTAGTTCAGCAAATGCTATGAAGTAAATAATTAAAAGGCGCACCCGTGCAATGGAGAGCATTGTTTCATAAAAAATAATTGGGTTCCAAAATGCAGCAAAAGCTCACTTATTAGACAGTTAGCCCATATTATTTAATTCGAGTTTTTATGGTAACTAGGGCAAGACGATTTTCTGCGTTAGTGAAAGTCTACGGATTTAAATGGACCCACCTAAATGCTTCGGTAGGATTAAAGGTCAGTGCTGTATACCGAAATCATAAACGTTGGGCCGTAATGTGCGATGAATGTTTCGTGAGGGCAGTGCATGAAGGCATATGGCACACCTATGCTGATTTCTGATTATATCCAGCTGATAGCTTATTTCAATTTATAAGGGTCCAGAATGATACCTTGCATCAAATTTTCAACTATTCTACCTAGATACAGTTAAATTCTAAAAAAAAAAATAACAGATTTGGGTGCAAAACGTCTCTTGAACACATTCCTGTTAATTTTGACATTGCTAGTGTTATAAACTATGCGAGAACTATAAATGCCACAGAATACGCAATAAATTAGCCCGCAACCATTAAGAACATTAATTCCAACGCTGGTGTCTTTCTTAGTACTTGCATTTTCTTGAAACTATATGTGCAACCTAGAAGCAGAACTTTCCCTTTCTTTCATGAGTTGTGGTAGTCGGGAATTACGGCAACCTAAGCCAATATTTCAAAGGAAAAACGTAGGAGTAGGAGGAGAGCTGCATTAAAAAGCTATTGGGTTTAAGTAAGCGGTAAGAGATAATCACACGTGTGATTATGGAATCCTTTGTAACACAGAACATTGAAATTAACACTTCTTTGAAGAAATCGAGAGTGCCACAGGGTAAGATTACTGACCACTGACATGCATCCTCACTACCTGACTTTCATTAGCAGGATTCAGACCCCTGTTAACAATGTTCATCAGGCAGTTCAATCTCGAAACCTCATGGTAAGCAACGGTAACTCGTTTTAAGTTTTTGAAATGAAATCTGAACGAGAGATGGAGCCCGTGGCTTCCTTAATTGAGCTTTTTATGAGTTCTACTGATGGCGTTCACGAAACATCAGCTGCAATACGTCAAAAGTCTTCTTATTACAAACTATATACTTAGAGTATTCCGTATATAATTGCTTTAAAAAAATAAGCTAAAAGCCTGATCTCATTATCAAATCTGGAAAAGCATTTTTTAATGCCTATTTGACAGTAACTAGGCTGACGTCAAAAGCTCAATTACACTCACATATGTATTTGTTGAGTTGTTGTCCGATAATTCAGAAATAGCCATTCAAAATTCCCCTTCTCTTTCGCGCGCATAATATTAACTGATCTATTATTTCCAACCAAATAAACGCCGTTGTGCTCTGGAATTCTCAGCAGCAATAATATAAGTGATTTTAAATCGCATGCAAAAAGTGACTGATCGGTCAATTTTCGTAGTCTGAAAATGAAGTAAAATATGTTTGCTTTTTGGGTCACGTCTGTTCATTTGAAATTATGTCGGCTTCAAAATTGTGAGCTATAATTCAAGACTTTGAATTGTGCATGTTTTTGCTCATAGTTTTCAATTCAATCTTATTGGGACAGTTGTGAGAACTGCTTGACATACATGCAGAGCTATGCAATACAGCAAATGTTTGCCACAACATGAATTATCACTGGACATATCCTATGATAAAAGGTTGTTGCAAATGTAGCCCGCGGTATATGTACCCTACTCAGTTCAACGGGTGCAATACAAATCGTAAGGTTTTGCCTTATGAACTTCTGGATACACTAATGTTCATTTTGCCGGAAAGCCAACTGGTTTGATTATTTGATAGCCGCATCATTAGGCTAAATGAATGTAAGTCTCTTGCGTTTGAGCTCACAAAGTACGCTTTTTACATCAGATAAGCTCTTCTTATCTGGCCTGGTTGAAGTGTTAGTGCAGAGCGCACGGGATAGGGAGGGTCTAGCTACACATTTTGGGGCTCACGTATATGCTTAACGTTATGAGATTTACAGTTTATCACCTGAAAAGCAGTGCAGGCCAATCGGTAGATATTATTCGATTTCTCCAGCGATTCTGTAGTCCTCAATTTTGAAATTAAAACGTCACCTACTCAACGGATAACCTTTAACTCCATACATTTACGAAATTTAACTGAACCATTGTCTGTAATCTTGTATTTACATCACTTCACCACTTTCAAGTCATACATTTTATTTAAGACAAACCGTTCGTTGTCTCTTTATGTATAAAAACCCAGCGAGTTGAAGTGGGCGGTAGCACGAGATTAGTAACTTTGTGAGATTTCAGACCAATTTTTTTTCAGTTCAGTTTTATTAAGGGAAAGATAGGCGAACGCCTTTGGGCTTCCTATTGGTTACAAAGCGGCTAAGAAATAATCGATACATAAGGAAGTTTTAAAAGACTTTTCCAAAATGACATGGGAAAAAACAAACAGCCGTCAGCTAGTCAACAAATTACACAGGAGGCGTTCGTGAGGAAAGCTGTCGAAAACCTAATGGAAGTCGATGTAGCTGGCATGCTCCATTTTTCCTTCGTCGCGTACAATGGTCCAGCGTTCAGGTGAGAAGCGTAGGTTTGTAAGACAAGACCTACCATTGCGAATGCCATGCTGGGCATAGGGGAGGAGGTGATTCTGCTCAAGGAACTGCATCAACGTTTTCTTGATTATTATTTCCATGATTTGAAACAAATGGAGGTAAGCTTAAACCGATCTGTAGTTATTCGCAGACGCTGTGCTTCCATTCTTGAAAAGCTGAATTTTGTTGAGCGAAATTAACGCTGAAATAGCGCAAGAAAAATTAAAGAAAGAGATGGCTAGAATGACCATATCTGACTGTAACCTGCAAAACTCCAGCTGCTTAACTAAATTCAGTTATGCTAGCCTGCAATTGGTAAAGCGAGAGAATTGTAATCAATACTATAGTTATCCTGCAATTTTCGGTTACTGATTAATTGCAGCTAAATAGCTGTGGTAAGAAAATCGATCGTTTTTTTCTTTCCCAAGATTCCTCAATGTCATTTCAAGCGCCTGGCGAATGGGGCACTTATTCTAACTGACCGAACCCTGGGCGATTGGCTGCGCAGAGTTGCAGTCACCAACTATACGAGAATAATCAGAGTCAGCCAAAGAACCACAGAGTTCGAGACTGATTTCATGAAGCATTGACCGACATTTGGAAATTTATTTTTGACTAAGAGGATTACTTAAGGGCAGTTTTAAAAATCGATCCTCTTCCTGAATAACTGCATATTATTTCGGAAAAGCAAAAATATTGGCTTTGAATGCACTTATTTCAGCCACGAACAAGACCCACACTTGGTAAAAAATTGGGAACATTGATAGTATACTTTTTGATCTTATAAATTCAATTTTATATAGAAAACATATTCACAAATATTCTTTCGTGGAATCATTTGATAGAAAATCACATCTTCATAATGTAACCCCTGAGAAAGGAAATTTCTGGTGTTATAAACTACTACAAGTAAGCTATCTTTAAGACCGAAAACTGTCCATTCAAATATCATTGTTTCTGTCGGTTTATTAGAGTTCTTCGTGAGCTATAAAACATAGCGCGAACCCGACGAACCCTTTTAATGAACTCTCTTTCAATGGCATATATGAATATTATTTTTATCGTTACATGTAAAGCATACTTCATGTAGACTGAAAACCCTAAACGCAGATACAACGGCAGTTAGGTCTCATAGTTTTTTTAGGAACTGAGAATTATTTGGAGCCTAAATGTAGCCTACTTTTGAGGTTAAAAGTTGAATACAATGTGATTTGCTTCCAAATGGTTACAATAAAGAAAAGATAATTTTATAAAATATGCCTGATTTTCTAAGGCTACTGCAAATTAATGAAGAAATAACATACTTTATACGTTGCCATGTTTAACCGGGTGTGGTTTCCGCTGACAGCTAGAATTAGGTTTTAAGAAAGGAAACATCACAGCGTGTTTAAAATATAACGGGATATTATAACGCAATGATCAAAATTGCCACCGAACTTACCCAAACCAAAACACGTTTCAAAATTTTGCTGAAGCTTTTATCTGACCTTTAACTAACTGAATCTGCTCAGGGAGCTAAGGCAATCAAACTGATCTTAGAAACGAAACAAGCAATGTGAGGGTAAGTGTTTTTGAATAAATGGTTGGGAGTAGATACATACAGGACACGCGGAATGACTGCAAACAAAAATAGTAGTAGAGACTTAGCCCATCCTCCTTTGATACATCAATGCCATCTGTAACTCATATCCCTAATGCTTTATTTCGCTGTTCCTCATCCGATAGCCCTAGAAATAATGGCATGGTCTCTGTACTCTGCACGTCTCTGCGGTTTGTCTTATCAACTTTTTCATGAACTTGTTGAGGTACTTCTTTCTATAAAGCTTTAGCATTTTAATAGATTTCGCAGTGTTCTCGTACGCACAGAATTGTTCAGATTTCATCTAATCTATGCAAAGCATTTTCGTTGCAATTTTGATTAATGTTTCTTTCTTCGCTGCCGGTTCATTCTGAGCGTGGAAATTGCCGAATTCTGGACGTTACTGTTTTATTGCAAAGGACGAGTTCAGACACTTCTTTCCTCACATAAAATTTATAAGGTAATTCAATGGGTTTCTGAAATCTGACACCGGTCAAAAGGTCATGGATCACAGTGGTTAAAGTGCAGATTCGATGCAGCCGCGTTAATGTTCTGACGGTGGTCTAGCCGTCGATTGGTGATCACCAAGGTCACGTACCAGGTCTTTTGAGGTCTGGCCGAAAGAGAGAAACTCCATTTGGGCGGCATCTGACCAAGAGGACGTGCTGGGTGGATTCGTATGATGACTGTCGGCAACAGCGCTTATGCTTTCTTCTTCTATGGACTGCTGTGTCTCGGAATATGCGTAAGATGGTAAGAGCAGTTGTTATTGGCATGATTAAATAAAGTTGGGATTAAATTTTCAATCAGGAAGGAATATGATTTCATTCTTGATTAAAAGGCGCATGATCTGCTTGCGCAACGCTGAAGGTAGAATATGTTTAAATGCGAATATGCGTATGTTTACTTAAATTTATTTGGTCAGCATTTATACGAAAAAATAATTCATCGGAAAAGAAATGTTTTTTTAAGTGAACTTTTAATAGTCCGGTTCACAAAAAGGATTTAATAATAAAGGTGAGGCCAAGTGACCTACGATTAGTAAAGCCTATTATATCGGAATACTTGGCTATGGTGTCAGAGGAGATGAAAGTGACTTTTAGAACCTGTAAAGTGCACTTCCCGCAGTACGCCTCGCGGTTTATTTAAATGCAGCGGGATCGACGAAAATTATGGTTGACTTTGCCTCTAACAATTATCTTTTGTCAGGATCTACTCTTATTTGAGTTAATTTGCTTTGACAGGCGTCACAGAACCCCATTAACTTTATTTTTTGGTTGAATTGTAAGACTCTCTCAAAACAATGGAGCAAATGGCTGCTTGGTTATACTTGCCCAAGTGTCGTGAGAAAAATATACTGTCAATAATAATTGATTTACCTAACATCATATGAACTTGATGATACTTCGTAAAAGCTTTCATGTAGGCCTTCATCCTATAATCTATCTGTTTTGACACCGGTGTACTGAACGGCTCCCCATTAGCAAGAACAGACATAGTCTTTCTATTGTGTTTAAGCCAGCTGGTTCTATGGGAAGGTGTTTTAATTTCGTGACTTAATTGTAGCAACTGAAAATACGAATCTTTGTGTTTACTTGATTCCATGGATTTAGGTGTCAAATGCATACACTTAGATGTGATTTTCTTGATATTTTTAACTTCAAAACTAAATATTTGACGTTTTCCTGTATAACGTTTTTTTAGGATTTTAAAATGCAATGCCTTGGAATGTTAGTTATTTAAATAAACGTTTTCGAATTTCCACTTTTTTTGGACATTTGTTTTAAAAACCCGTTTTTGGAATATTCAGTTTTATCCACTAATATTATCTGGCTCCTGTAACTCTTATGCGTTGGCAAGCTGTGTTTCAACGAATGCTTTTAACTATTTTTGGTTTTCACAAATAGATTTTATGCCTTGGGGAAAATTGTGTTTAATAATACTCATTTATGAATAGGGCAGCACACATGGGAGTAGCACTTTAAGAATATTTTAAAGGCGGACAATGTACCAAAATATCTAAAATAATGAATATGTCATGCAAGCTAACATCCTGCAGGAGTTTGGAACCTATGTGGCGATAAGCAGTTTTTGTACAATTAACCGAAGCAGAAACGGTATAATTACGAACATAACATCGCGCGCGCTTCGAATTTAGGTTCAAATTTCTGACCTCTAAGGAATTTATTTTCTTCAAGAATTGTGGCCTGCTGTCCACTCGATTAGCTTTCCGGTACCAGAAACTGGATTCCACTAAACGATAACTTCGTCCTCACAACTTTTCAACGGATTTCACAGAACGCGGACTTCCATCGAGTCGGCTCACCCTCGTGTCGACTGTTTGAGAACCGAGACAAGCAACTTCTTCAAAGGCTGAGTTACTCTACTAAAATTATTCGTTGAATGCAGCATATTTCGAACATACTTGATAAAGATATCTCTTCCGAATTCATCTACTACTGTATTAGGACGAAAATATACAGCCTTTAAAGTCATTATCTAATAGGAGAACGACGTAACAGGCTTTTCCCTCAAACATAGGACGAAAATTCATATCTAACGTTTTTTTCTTGTGGATATATTATCTGTGTGCAAAATGTTGAAGGCTGAAATTGAAGTGCAAAATGCTGCCCGGGGCGGGATCGAACCGGCGACCCCACTCCTACAAGACCAACGCCTACCCGACTGCACCATCGCGGCACACTCGGAGGGGCGCTCTAAAAGCCTTATAAATTGGTTACAGCCAAAGTACCAGGAAAACTATTGTGGCGGTTGTCAAACGCTGGCCTCCAAGTTAAATCAACTGGAGGAAGAAATCAGGATTATGAAGAAATTTATACAGCAGACCCTCGTTTCAGAGGATCGATTGCCAGAATCAACGCATAGGATAACACGGAGTAGAGCACGAGGTAACCTACACAACAAATCCCCAAATATAAAAAACGTGGTATCTAAGATAACAGTCAAGAGTAGTGACGCAGAGCCTCCAGTAACACTGAAGAATAAGAAAAAAAGGCGAAAGGTAAGACCACAGGGGACGGGTACCAAAAAAATCCGAAGGGGATGATTTCAAACTCACCAGAAAAAGCGATCGAAGGTACAAAAATGAAATTGATCAAAAATATAACAATGAACGAACTAAACGAAAAATAGTCTCCAGGCCACGCGCGCTTCATCAGAGGCAAATATAGAGGAGCTGTTGTCCACCGAATGGAGGACACAAAGTGGACCCACAGTGGTTATACCTCCCAAAGCCAAAGACTTTGAAGCCAGTATTGGGGAAGCCCCAACATCAGCCAGACAAATTATTCAACAGAACCCCCCTGGATAGAGGTGCTGTGGACAGGGTCACAGTGCATAATCGTCCATGGGATTCGTGAATCAACCAACGAAATCCCCAGGTGTAGAATAAATGATGATATCATGGCCTTGCAAGAGTGTTTGAGTGAAATAATAAGAGAGGATGAAACAATTAGGGGTTTTTAAACTTTTTCCGACTAAATAGTAAAGATAACACAAACCTTCTAAGAAATAAATCAAGGCCTTTAAAGGTAATTTTTTTTAAAACAAAATTCAGAGAGACCTTCTAATCGGGCGAAAAGCAGGGGGTCCCTGGTCACAGAGGTATTTTTTTCAAAAGGACTAATCCGTACGAAAAGAGAAAGAAATGGAGGGCGCTAAAAAGCGGAATTGGAGAACTTGAAAGAACAGGGAGAGAAGGGACTTGTAATAAGGAACGGAGTAATTGTTCGAATACAAAAACCCCTTCTGTGGAGGACGCCCATCATTCTGAAAAAAAGTCTCACGGTTGAGCAACTAATCCAATGCAACAATCTACACAAAAATCCAGTTCTACTGCGGAAATATGCAAAGTCTCTTGAATATGGACTCGTCCTGTGCGAATGTCGATCCAGCTGCCTCAATTAAAGAAGGCAGCGACATAGCCGGCTTAAAAACACACAAATAAACTAAAAATGTTTATATACCAATGCCCAAAGCCTACTCCCTAAATTAGACGAGCTTAAGATATACGTGTGCCAAACTTCACCAGATATCATCTCCATAACTGAAACGTGGCTGACCGCGAAGGTGGACGATCGTGAAGTTGCCATTCCAGGTTTTCAGTTATTCAGAAAGGATAGAACAGGACGTCATGGTGGGGGTGTGCTGACTTATGTCAGATATGGCCTGCTCGCGTCAGAAAAAAAGGAAAAAGCTCGCGTGCGAAACTGAAGCCATCTGGCTCACCATCAGAACGCCGGGGTCTCAAGCACTTGAGATCCTAACGGTCTACCGACCACCAAGAAACGATCCGCAGTCAGACAGTAGACTGATAGATGATTTAGAATCGTTTGCTAGTCGATCCGAAGTAATGATTATGGGCGACTTTAACGCTCCAAATATCGATTGGAATCTGAGCTCGGCACCAGGCTCGGAATTAAACTTCGATCGCCGCCTCCTAGAAGCTATACACAAACGCTTCCTAACTCAACACGTCCTGTCTCCGACCAGAATACGCGAGGGGCAACAAGCTAATTGTTTGGACCTTGTATCGAAAAAGGCGCCTGACAGCGTAGATGTTGTGAACTGTCTATCCCCGCTGGGCAAAAGTGA
This sequence comes from Schistocephalus solidus, assembly GCA_017591395.1. Taxonomy (NCBI): domain Eukaryota; kingdom Metazoa; phylum Platyhelminthes; class Cestoda; order Diphyllobothriidea; family Diphyllobothriidae; genus Schistocephalus; species Schistocephalus solidus. The sequence goes on along the minus strand of WEDG01000831.1, from coordinate 38,957 downwards.
TCACGTAGTCCTACAATGGGAATATTCACTCTTCTCTGTCCCCGATCGAAGCATCACAGTCAAACGCAACCTATGGCGTGGAGACTTTACCCAAATGAAAATTGATGTGCGCCATTTAGATTGGAATGAAACATTCACCGGGTGTATTCTCGAGGATTGGTTTGCAATTTAAGGCCGTATTACAAGGACTTATCACCAACTACTGTCCTAATTCGAAAAAAAGATCACCAACAGGCCCCAGTGGCTAACGAACACACTGAAGAGTGAAGTAAACCGCAAGCGAAAGCTTTGGCAAACTTATCTCAGGGGAAAAAGACCGCCGAATCGCTGACGAAGTACAAGACGCAGAGGAACAGGTTAAAAGGCCTGGTTTATAAAGCCCGCCAAAGTTTTTGAGAGTAACTTGATAAACCGTGCAGCAGAAAACCCGAAGCTCTTCTACAACTACATTAGGCAGTGCACTCGAAATAAAGACCCCATCCCTTTGTTAAAAACGGATGAAGGCGTCGAACTTTGCAAGGACGAAGAAAAAGGCTGAGCATCTATCTGAGTTCTTTCAGTCGGTTTTTACGAGAGAAGCCAATCTAACCGCTGATAACTATAGTGCGGAAGAGGTCCCGACAATTGACTCAGTGGTCATAACAGAACCTATTGTTCTGCAGGAACTACTGAAGCTGGACGAAACCAAATCGCCAGGTCCTGATGTAATACCGGCAAAGTTGTTGAAGGAGTTGGCCGTAGAGTTGGCAGAACCCTTGTGTCTACTCTTCCAAGCCTCCCTCGCTGCAGGCAAATTGCCACCCGATTGGAAGACCGCGTGGATTTCCCCAATACACAAAAAGTGGCAGCCGTGCTTCCGCAAATAACTACAGACCGGTAAGTCTCACCTCCATATGTTGCAAGATTATGGAGCGAATCATCAAACGTGAACTGATGCAGTTTCTGGAGCGGCATCATCTTCTCTCTGAAGCGCAGCACGGATTCCGCAGAGGAAGGTCCTGTTTAACTAATTTGCTCTACTGTCTGGAACGATGGACCCGAGCGGTCGATGAAGGAAATGTAGTGCACGCAGTGTACATAGACTTCAAGAAGGCCTTTGATAGCGTGCCTCACCAACGTCTCCTATACAAACTCAACCGTATTGGGGGTAAGGGGGCAAGCTTTTTGAAGTGGATCGAAAACTTCTTGATTGGGCGATCTCAGATTGTCCGTCTTGGCGATCAACAATCGGCGGAGGTGGCGGTTGAGAGTGGGGTTCCTCAGGGCTCCGTCCTGGGCCCTATCCTCTTCCTTATATACATTGATGATTGCGTAAGTGGCTTGGACTGTGACACCGCCATGTTTGCTGACGATATAAAAGCTTTGGAAGGTCATCCACAACGCAGATGATGAAGAAAAATCTACAGGCGAACTTGCATCGACTCGAGGAATGGTCGCACAACTGGCTCCTCCCATTCAATGCTACCAAGTGCAATATTCTGCGATTTGGCAGAACCAGCTCAGGGCACCAGAGAATTTACTATCTGGACGACACACCGCTCCCAGAGGTAGAGGCTCAGAAAGATCTAGGGAGTATGGATCACGCCCACACTGAAGCCATCGTTCCATTGCTCAAAAAGTAGCAAAATCTGCCATGTCAAGCTTGTATCTTATTAAGCGAGCGTTTGCAAAGTTCGACAAAGAGTGCTTTAATAAGGTCTTCGGGATGTTCGTGCGACCACAATTGGAATTCGCCATACAAGCCTGGAGACCGTGGTCTGTCAAAGACCACAACACCCTTGAGAAGGTCCAAAGACGTGCAACCAAGCTTGTTCAAGGTCAAAGCTGCCTGCCTTACGAGACACGATTGTCTAATCTTGATCTGTTTCCTCTGGACTATAGACAGCTACGCGGCGATTTAATACAAGCCTTTCGAATGCTGCGGCTTCAGGATTGTTGCCTTGCATCTGGCGACTTCTTTGAGCTGGCCACTACCACTACTTTGCGAGGGCATCCCATTAAACTACGAGTGACAGGTGCAAGACTCGACACAAGAAGGTTCTTCTTCTCCAACAGAGTGATTAAGGCCTGGAATGCTCTGCCGGCCGACATAATCATGTCCCCATCCGTTGACACTTTTAAGCGGAAGTTTGACCAGTACAGCCATAAGTACCACCACGACATCTGAACCTAACACATTTCCTGAAACATATTCCCATCCACAATTTTTGCGTCATATAACATACTACTCCCTATTTTTGAGTAACATTATTTTATAATTGTTTGTCCGATGCCCTGCGGTGTGTCCGTGAGATAACCCTTTGTCCAACGTCCATTATATGTCAGCCTTTTTAATTTACAGTGTCACTGACATCAATAGGGAGCTCAAAGGCTTCGCCTATATTTCCCTCAATAAAACTGAACTGAACTGAACTGAACTGAACAAACAAATGTATTACGCAAGCTGAGTTTAGCAACCTCTCCCCACGCTGTTTTATACTTCTACATAAAATTTGTCATGGTCACTTTCAACGTTTGGTTTTCCAGTTAACAAGTGTGTAATGCGCGTTTTTTACATGCGGTGTTTGTTCTCGCTGTAGAGCAAAACTGTGGGGCGTATAGATTTACATTCCTATATTGCGTTTGTCTTAGCTAAACCTAGGTCCCAGCCATACTGTCGTATAAAACAAATTAACTTAATGATTATTAGCCTCCTAATTTCCTTCTTTTATGTACTAAGTTGTGGCCTGACGATTTGTTCTTCAAATAACCGAATCATAACAGTTGATGATGGACCCGTCAACCTAACTACCATCGTTCCGGGTGACTTTTACGTAAGTCTTGCCAAACTAGCCTATCTTTAATTTTGTTAAATTGCTTTATTAGTAGTTCGGGTGTTGGATTACGATGAATTTCAGATCGTCCTTGAAATTGCGGTAAATACTTTACGTTTTCGTTTGTTTTCTGTCAGTTGACCATTAATTTAGATTCTCCATTATGCGCTCATTAAAAATTTCTAAATCAGGTAGTTCTTAAAAGCAATTACCGAAATAGTGAATTCTGAGATATTTTTCTGATGCAGATGGCCATTTGGGGCATATCTGTAGACTCGCTCAAACACGAAAACTCGTTGCCAAGAAGAATAAACGCCCCCAGCATAATTTGGCAAGTAATATGCTTAAGATTTGTTTGAAAATCTCTTAAAATAATTCAACTCTTTAACAAATACTTTACTGAGATATTTTCGTTGCTGAATTTCTGCGAGCTTATCCTTTTTCAAAGATCAACTCAAGGAAAAAATGGGAACGTTCGACCGGTTTTTCCATTTCGCTGAAAATAAGGGATACAGTGTCTTCTGAAAATGAAAAAACTCACTTATTTCTTTCTATCGGGGCATTTGTTTGCTAAATCTCGTTTCTGTACAATCCCACTCTAAGCTTGCAAATGTGCAACCGAGTTTCCGAATATAAACTAACATTTTGCAAAGAAATGCCAATTCTCGGCTTTTCCGTTTAAAGTTTCCGTATTCTTTTCATAGTCAACTGCAAATATAAATCTTAAGATCATCTTTCGCGTACACCGTAACGGAGAGCATTGACGTCATGTTGCGGCTTCTCATATATATGCTTGTTTAAGCTTTTCATGATCAGCGAAGTAAAACAAGTATAGTCATACATGTATAAAAATTCACAAATTTGCAAAACTGATTTTTTAAACTGAATGTGTCCTTTTTTGGGAACAATGCGAGTTCTCATACGTGTATTTACCTGAGTTTTTTTTAACTAAAAACTAAATTTCCGTTCTCCGAAAAGATATATTGAAACTTTTTCTTGCTTATATTAATGTTCTGTTATAATAAAACACATAGAAAAAACTGTTTTTTTATAAGGAGCTTTTAGTAGCATAGGAAAATTTCTGGACAGCAAAAAACGTTATAGTTGGCCCTGTTTGAACCCGTTTTTCCTTAAATAAACAGATCCGAATTGACCTCCTCATAAGTGAACAGCTTTCTGCGCATAAATTCCATCTAAAGAAAAAAAATAATCCAATAAAATGTGTGTCATACTACCACCTCAAATTTTGCTCCCGACATTTCATGAGTTAGGCAATCTATTGTATATATGTATATAAAGAAAGAAGTTTTGGCAAAAAATTGAGTTTTTGGTAATGACGAGCTCCAATGCTGTCATTATCCTTAACTATGAAAGCAATCGTCGGGCGGAGCATTAAAGGAGTTGCGTCTGAACCCTTTTTCACAGAGGTATTAGCTATTGTAGCAGTTACAACCTTCTTAAGAAGGAACTCGCTTACTTGTATCGGTTATTCCAGCTCAATGGATGCCCGGCCAGCTTTGTGAAACACTGTCTCAGACGCCAGAGTCAACCACAAAGCGTCAAGTCTAATGGAGAAGCAGTGTCGCAAATATTTTACTGTCTACCTTATATGCAGGGATTTTACGAAGTAATCGCCAGACAATTAAATCGGTTTGGCATCTGCATCGCCTACAAGCCTGCGTTCTCCCTGCGCACAGCACTAACGTGGGTTAAAAACACATAGTAAAAGAGCAGCAAACGAAGGTCATTTCCAACATTCCGTGTGCAAATCGCTCTTCCGCTTACGTAGGTCATACAGGTCAACAACTTGGTACCCTCATAAACGAAAATAAACTGGCACGCCGCCAACAAGAGCTCTTGTCTCTTTTGTTCGCGCACGCCGTGCACTGAGACCACCGCTTCAATTAGAACACAATCGAAGTTGTCGGAATGGCAAACACCAAGCAGGCATGAGCATTCCTAGAAGCGTGGCACTTCGACACAAACAGCAGCAACCGCTATGTCGATCGGGATGCACATTACGAATGCCTACGTGCATGGTTCACTGACTCAAGTTTATCTTAAACCAAAAATAGCTAATGCGTGTTTGGTCAAGTGTAAATCCACCGATTCGTTATTCTCCACCATCTCCCCGACGTGTGAATCACAATCGGGATTTTAACAGCCCTCCCCTCACTCCCGCCATTTATCTTATACGTTTCTCGCCCCCCCACAGACTTCTTTCTGTCTACCCCCAACAAGCTCTCTCCCATTTTTTATTTCGTGTGACACCAGGCCGGTGTAACCTGCTTCAAAATTCACGAGTAACACTCGATTTTTCTGACGATCCTTCTTTCTTCATTATCATCTCGGAATGCATACTATCGCAGTTATTCGATATATGTGTATATATCAAAGTTAGTAATGCCGGAATTATGATCCTGCCCCCACAGTACTCCAGCAAAATTGTATTGCCACAGTTGAACCCGTGGTAAGGCCACAGGAACGTTTCAGTTCTGTAGAACGTATTTACACTCAAGGCAACGTTTCCTGCAATATCAGTAGCACTGCGAACTCCAGTGGTTTAGTATTCTGTCTTTTTCCGGACACTTTGGTCTTCTGGAATGTCATTCTTTTCGGGAAAATGGCTAACGCTTGAACTACCTTTGTCAGGACAGTGATGCATACGCAACCCCCGAATGTCTGAATTGGCAGGGACGAAGAGTGCACCCGCAGAACGTAATACATTGGGGAGCTGGTCACTCAGCTGAAACCATTCCACGACAAAAGATTGGATTAAAGTGAATTTTGCATTCCAGACGTGTGTTTATTATTAAAGAATAAGGCGTTTCGCTCGCCAGAATCCTATCTTTATTTATGTGATATTTTTTGAGCTCTTGCTGGAGTCCATCTTCAGAGATATAAGTGTCAAAGCTGTGTGCAGAAGGAGATACGATCACTGGAATCAGTGCTTAATTATCTTGTCAGTTGCAATGTCTCTTCTGATGTGTTCGAGAAAGAGAATCCGAAACGTTATTCTAATTAAGTTACATCTCCAGTGATCATGTCTCCTTCTTCGCAGCTTCTTCCTAAAACTCATCTCTTGATTTCTATTATCAAAGCTGCGTGTTGGATAGCTGTCTTAAGGTATGCTTACATGTCTGGACCACAAGTCCACTTGCATAGAAATCAAACCCATGTTGCATACGTGCGTTTCGATGCGTAACGTAGGGTCCATCCTCTGCACCGTCCGTATGTGCTCGAGACTCAACTTTTACCGGTGTTAAAAACTTTTCTTTCTAATTATGCATTTAAATCCCTAAAAGTCGTTGTAGGTTTGGAAACACGTTTTTTGCCAGGCGTGATAGTGGCTTCCTTTCAGGAACGAGTTAAATGTACCTACCGTCTTTGCTATACTACGCCATGAATGTAGTTGATAACTGCCTTCAACCCTGTCTTCTCGGCTGCACACAACGTGCATTCCTGACGAGTCCATAACTCTGAAGTACTGCCGAATAAAAACTCTTTTCCATCCGAAGTACCTCTACAAAACCCTACGGTCTGAGTAAATCTGGGTGGCCTAAGATAGCCTTCGCCTTCATGCCGGTCGACCCAGGTCATGACGCTGAAGTACTTTCCGCAGCTACAAGTAAACAGAGGTCAAAGAGGGATCAGTTTTTTATTTAAAAATTCCACGCACATACAATTTCTTTTCTTTACAATTGACGACAATTACGTTTCTGCCAATGAATTTTACTATTTTACATATAGCACATGTTGTCGCATATGGCCTAGCCATTGATGTGTTTAAGGTATTGGCATTATTTAATCGATAATTAATCAAGTCAACCGAAGCAACATTTCGGCATTTAGGAAACTGCATGCAAGGCGTGTCTTGAGGTTGAGGAAGAACCCAAAATGGTTGATTTATCAACAAACGTAATAAATTTCGTCCGTATAGTGGCTATTTGTGTTCTGAAAAATCGCCGAGTGTAGTCATTAATTGAGCAATTAAACATATTCCTACTAACTATTTTGCAGACAGGCGCCATTGGAACGTACATGTTTCAGGCGCATAAACAAGGAAACAAGCGTTGCAGCCTTCAGAACACGCGCTTTGATTGCAGCTTTGAGATAGGTAAGTTCGAATCACAGTGTTGTGGTTGGAAAAGTCTTTTTTAAAAAAGAAATCAAACATGAATTGGCCTGCAGTTCGTTACCTCAATGGTTCTGCTGTTTGGACTTTTAAAATGTATATTTATTGATTATTGTCAAGGTCATTAAGCCCGGATTAATGCTTTCTTAAGAGCATATTATTGAAAGACTTTGTATTTCTATATGCTACATACAGTAAGGAAGCTTTTGTCCAACGAAATGGATCTCCATTTTTTTCCCATTAAAAGCTGCGCTCTCTTGGGCACTAAAAATTGATTTCAATGGTTTTTAGTCAACGAAACCGGCTATGCTAAGCTGTCCATACCGAACGTTGCAGGTGTGGACTACATATCACTTGTCTCAAGAACTGGTATTGGAGACATTCCCGTAACTCTTCATCGGACTGTGGCAGCCACGCGGCGACGCAAGAAGCGTACGTTGTCAGCTCTTTAATCGATAGAAAATACCAACAAAAACATATGAACATCATTCAAAATGTCTTCTGACCCCTTCGTTTTCTTAAACCTCTCCATTGTTTCACTTCTCTCTCCCGTCTAGCATCATCTTATTTATTATTTCTCTGTATTTTAATGACCAGTTGATGTGTTGATCCGACTCTTGAGCCGAAAACATTGGCTCGAGGTTTTCCTTCCATTCCGATGATAGAAACGCTTTCTTTATCTTCTTGCAAACCCTAGTTACCTGGAAGCCAAGCTTTCACCTCATTAATAATATTTTTCGGTCATTCGGCAGTATGACACGAGCAGAGGAACCCCGTACTACAAACGGCCTTACTCTAAATTCCAGGGTTAGGTTTAGGCTTAATGTCAACATGCTGGCGCCAAAAAGAGGGGGACTGAAAACGACCTAGAACGCTTGGTAGTTCGACCGTCGCAGAACACTTTTCTGAAACGCAAATACGTCCACCTTTTGTTGATGCCATTTTGCCTAAAAAAAACAGTTTTATTGCATTGTAGCCTACTTTCATATTGATACATCGGAAACCTTCGACAAATGTCCCAAAATCAGCAAGGTCAGGCTTACGTGGACAGTGTTTGGAGCTGACGAGGAAGACCAGGACCAGGTAAATCCTAAAGAGTTATCGCTTTGATAATTCTTGAGTCAAATCTAGTTTAATTGTCCCAATCCAACTTCCGGAAAAGCATTCTACTCGTGCAATTTGCGGTGTCAGTTTTCTTTTAAAATATGGAAGTTTGAAGGACTATACCGTATGGCAAAGTCAGATCAATAGTTGCGGATGTAAATGTCCGGCTAGGCCCAACAGTGGTGAATTGCACTTGAATTTTCATATATATATATATATGATAATGTGGAACCGACAAAGACAAGGGAGACCGGAATGGCCATTTCTGGCTTATTAGCCGTCATCAGCCAGTCATACCCAATCCCAAGTGTGGCACACCTTGGATTCGAACCCGCGACATTTGGTATTTGAGTCGAACGCTCTACTATTGAGCCACGGGCTTGTTGTATTGTCGGTTCTGATCGGGAATATGATGATAGTGTGGTGCTTACCGATCTGCTTCAGGAACATGTTTGTTCCGTTGTGCCCTGGAGCTCAGACTAGAGCCCTCGCATGTGGTCGCATAGCGACGTGTAGCATATGTTGATAAGGTGAAAATGACAAAGACAAGGGAGATCGGAATGGCCATTTCTGGCTTATTAGCCGTCATCAGCCAGTCATATCCAATCCCAAGTGTGGCACAACTTGGATTCGATCCCGCGACCTTTGATATTTGAGTCAAACGCTCTGCTAATGAGCCACGGGCTCGTTTTACTGTCGGTTGTGATCGGGAATATGATGATAGTGTGGGGCTTACCGATCTGCTTAAGGAACATGCATGTTCCGTTGTGCCCTGGAGCTCAGACTGGAGCCCTCGCATGCGGTCGCATAGCGACGTGTAGCATATGTTGATAAGGTGAAAATTACAAAGACAAGGGCGACCGGAATGGCCATTTCTGGCTTAATAGACGTCATCAGCCAGTCATACCCAATCCCAAGTGTGGCACACCTGGGATTCGAACCCAAGACCTTTGGTATTTGAGTCGAACGCTCAACCATTGAGCCACGGGCTCGTTGTTTTGTCGGTTGTGATCGGGAATACGATGATATTGTGGGGCTCACCGATATGCTTAAGGAACATGTATGTTCCGTTGTGCCCTGGAGCTCAGACTAGAGCCATCGCAGGCGGTCGCATAGCGACGTGTAGCATATGATGGAATGGAACCGACAAAGAAATGGGAGACCGGAATGGCCATTTCTGGCTTATTAGCCGTCATCAGCCAGTCATACCCTTATTCCACGTATGTCACACCTGGGATTCGAACTAGCGCCCTTGGTTTTTTGAGTCAAATGCTCTACTATTGAGCCACGGGCTCGTTGTTATGTCGGTTGTTATCGGGAATATGATGATAGTGTTGGGCTCACCGATCTGCTAAAGGAACATGTATGTTCCGTTGTGCCCTGGAGCTCAAACTAGAGCCCTCGCAGGCGGTCGCATAGCGACACGTAGCATATGTTGATAAGGTGGAACCGACAAAGACAAGGGAGACTGGAATGGCTATTTCTGGCTTATAAGCCGTCATCAGCCAGTTATACCCAATCCAAAGTGTGTGCAGATCGGTGAGCCCCACACTTTCATCATATTCCCGATCACAACTGACAAAACAATGAGCCCGTGGCTCAATGGTAGAGCGTTCGACTCAAATACCAAAGGTCGCGGGTTCGAATCCCAGGTGTGTCACACTTGGGATTGGGTATGACTGGCTGATGATGGCTAATAAGCCAGAAATGGCCATTCCGGTCTGCCTTGTCTTTGTCGGTTCCACCAAGGCTGTTGCACGTGGCTGTTGGAATCCTATGTTTAGATAACGTGAAATGTAGTTTACTAATTGCCCGGGATTATGCTTCTTATTAATTTTTTTCTTAGTTTTCATAAGAACTTACGTCACCTAACGTAATTTAGCACTGTTTCAATATTTCCATCGTTTTTCCCTTGTGAGCACTTTTTCTTTCATCTAAATAATTTATCGGTTAAAGTCATCATTATGTGTGCAGTGCACGAAGTCAATTATAAGTCTTGGATCTAAAATCAGATTGATTTGTAGGACGTCATGCCATAACCTTCACTGCCAGCTGGTTTTAAGTTGTGTACTATTCAATGTACAAGTTAACTTTTAATTACGCTCACATCTCTCTTTCTACATTTTCTAGTTTGAGTGCTTTGTGAATGGCCGCCGTAGATGCAAAAAGATTTCAGCTCTACCCAACGAGGAGGGAAAATGCGGTATATTTTTAGGGAACTGTCAAAGTGTCTTTTGTTATGTACTTTATCAACAACTTATAGTCTTTCTAGCCAATTTTCTAGGGTTATATTATGCCATAATCCTCTCCTATGACTTTGAAATCGAACAGTTATTGTTCTTAGAACGTGTCACGTGGAAGTAAGCAAATGTTGCAGAACGAAAGGTGCCCGTATTTCGTCTGTTCCTTCTTGACTGCTCAAAACGTCAAAAAGCCTTCACCCACCGCATTACTAGTCAAGAATTCAATTTCGCTCTGGCCCACCATCAATTATAAAATATGCATTGGTTAAAGTCGATTTGGCGAGCATATGCGCTGCTTTCGATAACTTCTCTTCAGGCCGAAACAGTATAGGGAAACGTTGAAACGTAGTAGAGATTTAAAACATGAAATCGATAATCTTCATCCGTTTGCGTGGGTGATAGGCGGCAATGAGTGTTCAGTACACTTCTGCATCAGACAACTAACCGGCTCGGACAGTGGTTTGACTGTGGGGGTGGATAAGAGGGTGAGGTCGACAGCTCAGCGCATGTTCCTCACTATAAACAATCTGACGCGCTTGAAAGTATCTCGGTGCGCTAAAAGCCGTGGCTTGGAAGGTTGTAAACTGACGGGATAACTCGGACCGCGTGATCAGCCAGATGTGTGTTTTGTGTGGAGTGGCTGACTGGCGGACTGAGAGTCAGGCTGCAATGGCTCCTTCTTAATGTAGCCCTTATGACACTCCCACTCCGTGGGATCCGAGCCAGGTGTGGTGGTACGCCCAGGGGCGGCTCTGGCCATGCCAGCCACCTGTGTCCTCTCCCACCTCCGGTCTTCTTGACTCTCAGTTGAAACTGGGCTCATTTGGGGGAGGAGGAGCGAGTGCGGTAGCTGCAGCGCAAGGCTACTATCACTTAAAGCTAATTAACGCGCAAGTCACCGTCCCTGCACCAGCTGATGTGGAGCATACGGTGGACATAGTCGAAATCGACTGTCGAACTATCGTGAGTGTTCGGTAGAGCCGTTCTAAGGGAAGGGGAGGAAAGAGATGGCGCGGTGGAATGCATGCAGTTAAGCGACTGTGGGCCAAGCTGAGTGCGGAGCTTGTACGAGGTTCTTTTTTGCGCACAAGACCGGCTTCATTAACCTTATGGCGTTCGCTTCTGCTGCTGCTAGTAGACGTTGAGCCTGGGGTAGTTTGGTGGGACCTTATAAATTACACACCTGTTTCTTCTCGACGGCCATGGGGAATAGCCAACTTAAACTGCTTAAAACATCAAAAAGCTTTCACACACCACATTACGTGCCAATACTTCAATTTTGCTTTAGTCCATCATCAATTATAAATGGTGCATTGTTCACTTAAAGCATTTGGCAGACGCCGATGAGCTGATATCTAGCAAATTTTCCTCGCACTGGACAATTTTAGTTTTCTTCCCTACGAAGGGTTCTCAGAAATCAGACAGTGCTTCGTGACACAATGGAGGAGATCAGATAAATAAAAAGAATTTTCCGGTAAATAAACGAAAGCGACCGACAGTTTCGAAACCTGAGCCCCTTCAAGGGTTTTCGGGATGAATAGACAGAGTCCTCTTCTAATTTTTAATTCACCCGATCTAATCTGATCGTACTTTTTATAGCCAGGGAGACTTTTCTTTGGTATTTGCCTGATTATGCAGTTATTATGTCAGTGACTCCTATTTTCGGTCGTCGAATGGGCAAGCTATTCAGTGTTTCAGCGAGAGCTCACCATTGACCTCGTCAGTTATGCTGTTGCTATTTTACTTTGATCTCGATGGCGTTAATTCTGCAAGACCATATAATTAGGCATTGACCCATTTGGCCATCAGTTGAACTGTTTGCCTACAAGACAGCAGCTTATTTTCGGAGCCTACTCAGAGGATCAGGCTGTGGCTTTTTTTTCTACAGAAACACAATAAGGAGTACTGGCAAAATTATGCACAATAGTATTTGTGTGAATTGTTCACTGTATGCTTCAAAATGCTCCCTGACTGGCGAAAATTAGCAGGTCGTTTGAATTATGTTCTTCCGCCAGAAGCATTTGTCTTGATTTACGTCGCGTATTTTATGCGAAGTAATGGCGGCTGAAATCTTAACCGAATAAAATCGCCACAAATTAACTTGCTTTTTGGTTCGCTCGTGAAAGACCTCGTGAATTTTATTTCAGCGTTATGAATTCATAACGATGCCTGTGTCCGGTTCTCCATTTCACGCTCATGTCCATGTAACTTGTGAAATGTTGCTTTCGGACGCTTTTGCTAACAAAACTTACAAAACGGTGGACCACAGAAGCAGACTGCACAAGCCTCAGGTCTCCGGACTGTGTATTTACTCTGCTGTTATTTATATTTCGTCAGTCGGTATACTGCGATGGAAGAATGAAAATTTGTTTATGAGTGGGCGTCAAGAACCAAATTCTTTTTCTGTTTTCCTTCGGCAGCGTTAAAGTCCAGAGAGCAGTAAATCTAGCTATTTTGGAGTCTTCAAATACAACCGTGCAGTAAACTACAATGTATTACTTCTGAGAAAAGATGACCGCTCTGAGCGTTTCGCTATTATTTGGGCACATTTCTGGATCCAACACAGACGGCTACGTGAAGACGAATACTCAATTAGGCACTGCAAAGTCAGGCAGGACATTAAGAAATTCCGGTCGTAGGCGATGGAGTGAATTTGGTTGATTAATATTCAAATGAACGACAGTTAAAATGTTTGATTTTCCACACCTTGGTTAAAAAGTATTTAGGGAATTATAATTAGACCCAGCAGGTCATAGATAGTCTGGATATTTGGATCAGGTAATTTGAAAGCTCAAAAATGCACGTGCAGCTTGCAAAGAGGGTTAGGGGTGAAAAGTGCTGGGTTTACGGGCTCAAAGATGAAGACCACAGTGGGCAGCGGTTTCGGAGAGGTGAAACTGTTCTTTAGCTACAGCCAAATGACGATAGAAAGCTAACTGACGGGCTCGTTTCTGTGATGTTAGCGGATCGTACAGGTTTTGGGCCTACCTAGACTCGCCCTCCGTCCAGTGTTTTGGTTTTTACCCAGTGGGCGGTCTTCCCTGCCGCGGATGGAGATTTTGCCGTTGCCAGGATATCTTACTGCATCGACTCCTTAGGTAAGCTGGAGTTCGAATGAGGCCTAGAAAGGCTCAATTAGCGTCATTTGGATTGCAAGTTACAACCAGATGTTGCAGGAGAAGTATGAGACACCCCTTGGCGTCTTTTGCTGTCCTGGTTGACCAGCGTTTAGCACTGCCCAAACAAATCATTTCTGCTCTCCATCCCATACATCTTCGACCAGAGCACATTAATTTCTCGTGATTCAGAATTGGCTCAAGTCGTGCCTCACCAACTGGCGATTTTACGCTACGGCTTTGTTGAGGATGGTGTCCTGGAGTTGCCAAATGGAAGAAGGGGAATGCATACTGGATCGGAACAAAGATAAGCCATGCTGCAGAGGTTTTCTTAACTGTTATTTCTGGTGCGTAACCGACCTGCCTGACCAGGAGTTGCTAGCCATTTTTACGTTAGCTACTGCTGAATTCTTCGCGACTTCATTGCACTTTTCAGTCAGGGGTCGATCTCTTGAACAGTTAACCAAAATATGTTTTGATTGGAAGAGTAGGGTTGTAATATCAGTCATCACGCGGCATAATAAAACGATCTTTGGCAAATGCCAGGATACCGGCTGTTAAATGTATTTTTTCTTGGCCTCCTGTAAGAACCATACTTGGTAAATAAATGCCTACTAAAGTAGTATGTATATTTTTTTACTTTTAGTTGCTCTTATAAATGCAAAGGTATTACATATAAAAATGAAGATAAACATTCTTTCGTGCACCAGTTTGATCGCAAATCATGTCATCATCAAAATTTTACAATGGATTTCGGTTTCTCAAATGTTTGCTAAATAACGAATGATTTTGAGTCCAGTCCGACATTGCAATTCCGTTTAGGGGTTTGAGACTTCGTGGTATGTTTTACGTGTAGTGAACAGCAAACATTCCTTTATGTCATTTGGAGGAAACAATACAGTGCTAATAAATTTTCCCACGGATGTGCGTTATCTAGCGTGTTTTATAAGGAGCATTCATCAATGAAAAGATGTGAGGTCATTCAAATTGACGTTTTAGGTCTTAAAAAATATCATTAAGAGAAACTTTTAAGAGTTTAATCTTCCCCTCCTTTGAATATAAAATTATAATATTACGCAATTTTTTATTGGATGAGCGTAAGAAATCAAATTTCTACTTTTATTTTTAAAACAAATGTATTTAAATCTACAGAGCACTTAAAATCAAGATAACATCTATACTACTTCAATATTAGCATGCAAAAGTTTGATCCTCACTGCAAGCAATTTCTACTTCCTATAAAAGTGTTATTTACCGTTTGCCCTGGTCTCCTGACTTTTCATATTTTCTGCCTTCTTTATCCCCTTCCATAACATCAAGCACCTTATTAGGCTTTCAAAGCTAACTTTGTTTGCTGCAAAGTCCAGATCTTTTCTATTGACTCCTTATAACATCTAAGAGAATTTTGTGTTCTTCAATCTGTAGGAACGAGACAAAGTATTTCTTTAATTTTTAGTTGTCGTTTTTGATGGAGAAACATTTACGCACGCGTACGTTGCTGAGAGGCCAATCAACTATTCTCTATCCTTCCATCACTGCTTCATTAAAGACCATCTAATGAGGAGTCTCACCTACTTAATCGATTGGAGTGGTACGTTTTGATATATTGTACTTTTTGTTGACATCGGTTGTTTTACTGAACTCTGTATGCTTATGAAATATTTTAACGCCCTGTTCCTGAATTGGTTCTCATCTACAAACAGCAAGAAAACCGTGAATTTCTATTGAAGTCCGTAAACATCTCAAATAAATGTGGTACATGTTCATTGTCAGGAAATATTGATTTTCCAAAGTACTAAACTTACATTGGGCAAAACAGTGTCCTGTAGTTTATTATACTGGCTCGCTAGCGACTAAAATGTTCACTGAAAAGTAAAATGTTAAATGAATATTGCCAACAAAGACACTGGAGTCTTGAAAGGTCGTTTCTGACTTATAAGCTGTCATCAGTCAGCCATACCCAACCGCTGGTGCTGTAGCACCAAGAGCTCGAAGCAATGAGCTGCCAATTATACATCTAAAACTCCTAGCTTCTGCTCTACTAAATAGCAGTTAAGGGACTACCCTTGAAGTCAACGACCATAGTAACGCCTAGTGTCCTTAAGACTGCTTCTGAAACCAAAAGTGCATTCATTGCACTCTTTTCGGGTCCGCATTAAAAATGAAATTAATTTTCTGATTTTAAGGCATAGAAAATGAACAAACTCCTTCCAAGGAATCCAACTCTTCACCCACGCAAGGTATGTATTTACTTTGGAGTAAAATGTTTGTGAAATTTCTGGTAAACGTGATTGCAGAAAATATTTTACTCTTCCTACAGGCACGGCATCTCTCGCAGTTGGCGTTCTATTTTTCGCGCTGATCTCAAAAGCATATAAATGAACTCGGACAGCAGATATGCCTCAACCGTTTTTGCTAAATATAAGTTGGCCCAGTTTAAATTGCGTTCAGTTGCGGTCCCAAAAACCTTCTTAACGCACTTTACGATATTCACTTAAAAGGAATTTTCTAAAGTTTAAGTAGTTTTCTTTCTCAATGAAAATAAACATTCTACGAAATTCTCCCTTCAAGGTTCGCTTGCATGATAATCCTTCCGACAAATTCGTTTCATGTTAACCATTAAATTTAATATCTGTTAACGTGGATGGTTAGAAGTTCAAGTAAAATGAAATAATTAGAGAGATAGAGATAGAATTTATTACTAGATGTTATTTTCAAATGTGCGATGACCGAACCTGAGTTGGGTTTTCTATATTAACCTAGAGTGGGGTGCACAAGCATATATAATCTAGACTGATATGGGCTTAAAAAAAAACCAAGAGGCCAATAACACTGGTATTATATGGAAGTACGCTGGTGTGCACCCTCGATGGCGGGAGTTCATAATTGGATTCGTCAATGACATGGCATAGGATCACATGGACAAGATGCACTATCTCCTATGGTTCCAGTTAACAAAATGTTTTTCTCTAAATTGATATTTATTCCCATTGAAAGGTTTAAATCTCCATTTGGCAAATCTTACTTTATAATATATGCAAATTGACTTTGTGTAATTATAATAGTAGTTACATTTTCGAGTTCGTCTTTACAAATGGATTGCTGGTAAATAAATTAAAGAATTGCGGTTCCGTGCTCTTGAAGATGCCAACTTCTTAATGCGGCACAGTAATCCATGTAATCTTTGTAAAAGGTGAGCGTAAAAAGATTCGTTTCTTTAACTCCACTTTAAAGTGTTATCATAGAATACAGAAATAGCTATAAAATAATACCTGTAAAGTGAAGAAGAAGAAGAAGAAGAAGAAGAAGAAGAAGAAGAAGAAGAAGAAGGCTGTTTATTCACCGGAATCATGGGTTTATTTGTCTGATCTTTCGAACTCTTCTGGAGTCCATCGTCAGAGATAAAACAGCAACATAAACGAGTAACATTTATAGGGGGGCAGGGGCCAATCAGACACCAGTGGCGCCAATCCGGAGGTGGTTACGCAGGGCCCAATATGCCGGCACCAGATCGATAAATCGATTTACCGAGTTCTGATCCAAGGCCCAGGCTTTAATCGATTCTTGGCTTGTCTCGCATATGGCGTGGACGATTATCGTCCTGGCTGCAGCATTTCCATGATCACCTTAAGTCGAGGGAAGAAAAAGAGCAGCAGCTCTCCTGCCTTGAGTTACTCGTCAGGTGACGTCCCAACTGCGAAATAGAAACGGCTATCTACAGGAAAGCGACGAACACCACGCAGCTTCTCAATTTTCACAGCAACCATCCAGTGGCTGACAAACGAGTCTGTGGGAGAACACTGTTCAAACGCATCCAGACTCATTGCAGCAACCCGGCAGCATGTGAGTCCCGTTACCTCCGAGAACAGTTTATGCAGAACGGACGGCATTCGTAAGCCGCTACCTTCGCGTTCGTCCACGGAGTACCCAACAAGAGCCAATACCTACGGTATGGCATGCAACGCCATGCATCAAGGACGTGTCAGAAGCGACCGAGCACATTGGTGCGGGACTTGGTGTCGGAATCGCACACGGACCCAAAGCTACCATGCGCAGTAAGCTAAGAAGAATCAAGGACAAATTAAATCCTTATAAACAGTCTGGGGTATTGTATCGCATCCCATGCCAAAACTGTTCCCGTTACCACACCGGACAGACTGGACGTATGCTAGGATTGCGCATACACGAGCTTGAGCTTGCTGTGAGACGGGGTGACGGTTTATCGCAAGTGGCTGCCCACACCTACGAAGTGGGTCACGAGTTTAACTTCGCAGCCACGAAGATAATCACCCACGCCAGATGCAAGACAAGCCAAGAACCGATTGAATAAAGCCATAATTCCGATGAACCAACAACCTTCTTCTTCTTCACTTATGCACACACCTGCACTTACATTCCAGGTATTTTATTTTTAAACACCAGAAGTTTCATGCTTGGGAAGAAAGCGACTGATAAGTTAGGTATACGCTCCGAAATAAGGTGCTTTTGATATTTGGTTTTCAGTATGATTATTTTGAACACATAAACACGAAAGTTTAAGGGTTGAGCAAAAAACTTGTGCGCTGATCATGTACCTATGTTCTAGGGCCGATCAACTGCTGTTAGGGAAACGTCCTCTGGTAGAATAACCCTTAAAAATTCCGAAGTTGCTTAGGTCTTTTTGGCATTCTGTATAAGACCAAAAGTGGACAAAAGTATTCAAAATAGGAGAGGAAATTGGCTGTCTGGTCAAGCAAGTGGCTCCTTACGTCTAATATACCCAAATGTTTATTCTGACGTTTGGAATCTGGGAGAAGACGTTTCTCCAAAACCATTCCTACCTGAACAGAATTCCACATAACTAAATAGATACGCACAAGGGTCAACGTATCTCGATAGCTACAAAACTAATGCCCTCCGCACAAAAAGGCAACGAGCAGCATGTCCATGATCTGACATGCTCTCATAGTTTGTCCTCCGGAACTGTTTCCGCGGATTTTCATTAGTTTCGTTTGAACGCATTCGGAATACGGAATTCCAGCATTGATGCCCTAGATGAAGAAAGACAATTATTCTATCGAGCAAGTTCAAAGACGGGCAACAACAGTGGTGGATGGTCTTAGGACCCAGTTATATCGAGAAAAACGTATCAAGCTTAAAATGTTTCCAATATCCTATAGAAACATGAGATGTGGTCAAAAAAGGCTACACAGATTTCTCTCAAAATAGGCAATATAAGCCTAAGTCTAACCTTTTGAAGGGAAACTCCTGCAACCTAAGAGCATATATCTGCGCAAGCTCTGTAGAACGTCGGGCTGGATTAGGTGAGAAGGCTGGTTTATTCTGTTAACTGAGGCCATCAATGATGATAAACAGTCTAAGCTTGGATCCTTTTGAAAGATTGAGTAGCCAGAAAGTTTTGGCGGGCCGGGACATGTGAAACTTCACTAGGAAGACGAAAATTTAAAATACTAAGTCCAATTTTCTTTTCACAGCTAGGACAGAGCTGACTTTCAAAGCATAGACTTTTCTGTCGTTTGAAGATGCATCCGCACACCAGGGTCATAAACATAAGTAAGTATTTTCAAATTTCTGATTATGGTTGAAATGCCCTCAATGCAATAAAGGAAACATAGCAGACTCAGACACTTAGCTGAGAGCATGCAACTGGTGATCGGATTATCCTTCGAGTAAAAAGTACTGACCACGACATTCTGATATCTATTGATTAAGTAGGACCCTACGAATTTGAATAGAAGACATCAAATCCCTATTTTTTCCAGTTGTAGAAAAATGTTTCTGTGCAGTATTATGCCGAAGACTTAACTACGGTCGACGTAAATAATTTCACTGACGGCTACTCATTGTGAGGTATAGAAAGTAGGTAAAAAAAGCTAAATGGCAGGTTTCACTAATTTTTTTCAGGTAAAAGGCCAATTTGAGTAGAGCTCAAAACTTTTTTATCTGACAGAGAGCAAGAATCTCCTCAAAAATGATCTTTTCAAGACTTTTTTCTCCAAACGGCGTTTTATACACGTCCCGATAGTTCTCAACGTCTGCCAGGGATTATCCGTGATTGAAGGAACAAAAGACTAAAACGTAAGCCTAGAAAACTTAGCTAAGTAACCAGAGGAAGTCTGATAGCTTTCTCATGTTTGAGACTGGAAGTCTGGGAGGTCTCAAGGAACGCCAATTATTTAAATGGCATCGTTGCGTGTTAATAATTCTCTCTAACTTTCGCACACGTGACACATCTTCCGAGATAATTCAAAAGAGTCTGTTACTCGTGGGTGGACGGCTAAATAACTGAAGCTACTTGTCGCATATCAAGTGCCTGCATAAGTAGGGAAGAAGTGTGTTCAATCACCGGAATCGTTTCTTTGCTCAACTGAGTTTTTGACTCCTACTGGAGTCTACCGCTATAGAGGAAGTTTAGAAGGGTAACCTTTGATTGGATATCTATTTAAAATTTTATTATTGCTACTGTTACTTTCAATAAAATGAAAACCTTTTTTCACTGTGTACTCATAAATACTGATATGGTATTTCACGAAGCATGGATCGAACTCAGCTACTGGTATGAAGGTCATATCTGCAACGATATGGAATACCTATGCGTTGCCTGAAATTACACTTACAAAGGTGTTGTTTATCGATTTTTTTAGGAAGAGTACTTCAGTCGGATACGAAGAGGCGAGAAATGGTAATTTCATTCAGGACTCCAGCATTCCTAAGCATTTCGCGAACGTTTCGCAGTTAACTACTCATGCATGTATGAGTTTTCTGTTTCCAGTGGTTAACCTTGGCGACAAAACAAATAAGAAGTCATCGTTCGTTTTTCTATTGATGCTAGAATATTATCTGCGACATTGAAACAGACCAACAGAATTACTGTCGGTGTGATTTCCGAGTCTATGAATCAAGCGCCGACAGGAGTTAACACAGCTTTTTGCTGCATCCGCCAGTGGCCTCTAAAAATGAAGGCAGCCTGACCTAGGGGATGTTCATGCAATATGAAAAAGGGACCGTCTGCGAAGAGGTTGGGCCTTGTTTACATAAGAAACGGACGATAATTCCTTTACAGAGCTGGTTAATCTTGTCTAAAACACAAGACCTTTCCTCGTCGAATTTGAACGTATTAGTTATTAACACATTTGGCAGTGGTCGTCACCATTCACTCCGATGAGCCAATAAAGGGTTAAAAAGGACAACCGG
This sequence comes from Schistocephalus solidus, assembly GCA_017591395.1. Classification (NCBI taxonomy): domain Eukaryota; kingdom Metazoa; phylum Platyhelminthes; class Cestoda; order Diphyllobothriidea; family Diphyllobothriidae; genus Schistocephalus; species Schistocephalus solidus. The sequence goes on along the minus strand of WEDG01000831.1, from coordinate 18,352 downwards.
GGAATGGACTGTCCTTGCAGGCATATTAGCATTTGTAACCAGCACTACCCAATCTCTGGTTTGGAGCATCCCGAATTCGAACTCTGAACTTTCATCATTGAGATCAGTGTTCTGCTAAAGGTGCTATCATCCTAGAAGCATGCCGTAACAAGTGATCTTTTAAAGTATGTTGATTTTTCAGGATTCATTCTGTAGGAAATAACTAAGTAGCCCCTTGGTCTTTTAAGCATCCAGTTTGAAGCGTTCTCCTCGCTGCTTACAATTATAGCCGACTATGCAATGCTTTGAATATGTTTTAAGCACTGATAAGAGATTGTATAGCCCTAAGACATTTAAAGAGCTGTTGCATACACGTTTTTTTCTTCGTGTTGACCTTCTTATGCGTCCCCTTTCTTTAGCGCTCGTCAAATCAGCCTCATTTGACTGATTGGTAATGAATTTCTTTACTGAAATTCAAATCTGCAAGGAAAACTAATTAATTCTTCTTGGGCTAGTAACTACTAATTTATATACGAAACAACGCATGCTTTTCAAGAGCAGGCATTCATTTACTGCTGTAGGAGATTGGGGGATGCAACGTGAGCTAATTTTGCGCAGCAGGGATTTTTGTGCAATTTAAAAGTTTTCATGAGTTAGTAAAACTACTATATAGGGTTACGCTGATTTTAGACAAAATTTCACTTGACGAAGACCCATCTTAAAGGACAACCAATGGAAAGTCTGCATGGGTTCGCGTGTGAGTATTTTGATTAACGCCGCAGGTGCACCATGGCAGATGTTTGTCTAGCGTTCCATTTCTTTTGTGTACAGCTTTCTCATTTCCCTCAAAATAATTGGATGAACTGAATTAAGGACATTAGAATGTCTGAACATTGCATTAATTGCGAACGACGTAAAACAATTTTCACTGAACACACAACACATGAATTAGTGTTGATGTGTGGGTATGTTCCTTGTTAGCACGTGGATTTCTCCGAAGTTCGTGGGCCAAACTAGGATGAACAAGGCCATTGCTCCGTCCGAGAGGCCATTTACGTTTAATTTTCGACAGAAATTCTTAAGTTTACTGCAACTTTTAGCGGTGCAAATGGTGTGCACACCTTTTTTGCATAGATCAGTTTGTAGAAACTACATAAGGGGGAGTAGCTTACCCTTAAGACGTTATCTTTATTTCAAAAATTTGCATGTTTATCCATTACTAGAGCTAAAGCAATAAATAATCCCTCACATGGTGCATGGCCCGTCTACCCCAATTTGGTTCCATTCTCAATAAGTAGTTATGTAGGGTTGCTATAAACGGTAGGATTGACTTGGAATATGCTCCTGTATTGGTGAGCATACCTTCTTACTATGACTGTAAGCAGTACTTGCGTTTATCAAATCTTGATAGTCGTTAGCAAACTTCTCACCTAACACTGATCCGATTCAACTCAACTGTCCTAAGGTGGGTATGGAGGCCGCAGATACGCATTGTTTTGCCCTTCTTTGCACTTGTGATCAAACTTGCTTGGGACGAAAGAGCGTAAACAGGGATATGAGTGGAAAGGCTGAAAAACCTCTTTATAAGGCTAGGCCACATACTTGAATTCTGTCACCTGCACATGCTCGTGAGAAGTGATGAACTTGCATTCTTAATTTACCTTGAGCTATGGCATTGTGGTTTTGAAGCGATAACTAATGAAAGTCAATTCGCATTATGACATGAAGACAATTGTGTTTTCAACCAGAGATCAGGTCAGTAGTTTGAAAGGGTCGTCTCTTATTCAGTCTGAGCGCACATGTGTCTGTTATTGCTCGTTACTATCCGTGTGATTAACATGGACCAGGATCGCTCTGGACTAGCAACCAGGCGATCGGTGGACGTTTAGGTGACAAACTGAAAAGATTTAAAATCACAACTTACAGCTCACCCGTCTTAAGGTTATTTACTTCGCTGTAAATTCTCTATAGTGCATATAGTTCCAGACCGACCGTCATTACCGACGACGTCCACCTGTGCATACAGCGGTAGAGGCACAGCAACAGTTACCTTCCCGTATATTAGACTTGCTTTGCGTCTGTTTCACACTCTCCTCCCTCACCCGCCTGAGCTCAGTGTCAAGACAGTTTGAGGCTAGATCGGGCGCAGTGGCTAGCCAAGCTAAATAGTCGATCTGCGCATGCCACACAGGCCTGGACCGGGGCCGATGGACCTGGATCTCACACAAACAACAAATGGGTGACTTGGATCCCAACTGAGTAGTAGTGCCCCGGGGGCCAAATTAAAAAGGAGACATTGCATCCTGACTCTCTATCCCGCCAGGAAGACCGAGTTCTCACGTTAGAATTGAGCCCTCAAAGCAACGACTTTCTGCCTGCCGGTTGTACGCACTTTCTTTTTACAATGTACTTGCCTACTGATATTATTTAGATAGGCATTTAATGCCTCTGTTCAATCAGCTCAATCACCTTTCCGGTTGCTGAATGTTTGATAAGCTTCTGGGGTTGGTACAAGCATCATTCGCATTTGCCTGCGGAGTGAGGGGAACTAGGGACATAGGCGTGCCGCATTAAGGTTAGCCGCCGTTCAGGTTGTTTGAGGGCAGCTGTTTGGTTTGGACATGCTCGATTAGAATTAAGATTAACAGTAGGCTTAATAACAACAGCTGGAACTGGGTTTAGGGTTGGGGTTGGTTTTGGGGTTATCGTTAGATTAAGCCTTAAGTTTTGTGTAAGATTTGAAGTTATTTGAGGGTTAAGGTTAGTTTCAGGGTAAGGGTTAGTTTAAAGGTCAAACAATTATTTTAGATACCGCCGTTCAAAGAACATCTTAAGGAGTTTTTTCTAATTGCTGATTGAGGAGAAGAAACCTAACCAGATAGCCTTCTTTGATGGCCTAAACGGACGCAAATATTTTGGCGGACGTCCCTACTCCTCCGTAGGGAATGCCAGTTCAACCGTCGTAGTCCGACGATGTCCACCGTATGGTCTACCGAAGGGTGTTGCAGGGACGGTGACTCGCGCGTGCATTACTTTTAAGTGATAGAAGCCTTGCGCTGCAACTACCGCACGCTCTCATCCCCCACATCCGTCCGGTGTCATGTCAGAGTCAATAAGACTGGAGGCGGGAGATAGCCATGTGGCTGGTGCGACTGGAACGGCCCCTGGGCGTGCCACCACACCTGGCTCGGATCCCACGGGGTTGAAGTGCCAAAAGGGCCACATTAAGAGAGATTCATTGCAGCCTGACTCTCAGTCCACCAGTCAGCCACCCCACACAAAACACACATTGGGCTGACCACGCGGTCCGAGTTAAACCATCAGGTGCCAATCTTCTAAGTCACTGCTTTTAGTGCGCCGTGATGGTTTTAAGCGCGTGAGATTGTTTATAGTGAGGAAAATGCACTGAGCTGTCTACTCACTCTCTCCCCCACCAACACAATCAGACAACCATCCGAGCCGGTCAGTTGTCTGATGCGCAGTGGGCGCATTGGCTGACGGATCGGCGTACCCGTCTTCGCGCGCCACAGCACGACCTGAACCCCCAAATACAAGTACCAGTATTTCACACAACAGGGGGTTGAAAGGCTCACATTTCACATGTGTGAGATAGCCAGAGGTCACGTCAAGGAGGAGCCATGGCAGCCTGACACTAAGACCACCAGTCAGTCACTCAACAGAACACACATTGGACTGACTGCGAGTTCTGAGTGTACTTGTCGGTTGGCAACCTTCTAAACCATGGCGCTTATCGGCCTGTGATTTTCTCAAGCTCAGATCACACATGCAGCATAGGAGCTACATGGAGAATGAGCCGAAGATTATGCTTGCCTCTCAATCAGCTATGCAAACTGAGAGCATGCTTTTTGTGAGAGATGTAGTGTTGTAGTATAGCCGGCAGTGTTCTAACGCAGGTTTTAATGGAGACGCATGTGACCTATCAGGCCCATGCGGTGTGTTAATGTGTGTGAGCAGTGTGGACAGTTGAGTCGAGTGCGGCGGTTGTATGTTAGTGCTCCTGACCCTAGATCGCCGGTTTCTGTGCGATGGATTCGCAAGTGACCAACCAGGGACATGCGTGATGTGCATGTTCGGTGATAATGAGGACAAGATAGGTCGGGAGAAGCTGAGTCTGCGGGGCTGTGATGCGAGTACTGGTAGTCGAGCTTCTGGGAGGAATTTTGGAGGCGTTGATGGGTGCGCGAGATGTGCTGGCATTGCGGTGGATTCCGCTTTCGTGGATTTGCATGTGCCCGAGTAGGCCCATGCGATGAGTGAATGCGCTTGGGCTGTGAGGGCATTGGAGGCAGCGGTCTCTGCTGTGTGTTTGTGCTCCAGGCACTAGGTTGCCAGTCTATGTGCGATGGATTCGCAAGTGACCGACCGGGCCGATATGTGAGGTGAACGTACGATCGCAATGCGGACAGATTAGTACCGAGTCTCCATCGCTGGTACTTGGGGTGGTCGTGGTTTTGGAGGTAGTAGGTGGCAGGTAGTCGGAGGTGGCTACTGAGGTGGTGAGAGTGGGGCAAGTGGTGTTCGTCGCCGTGATTGGCGCAGAGGGTGGAGGGGGGAGGATGGTGTCGGTGGTCGTGGGCGGCGGGGCATAGATGAAGTTGTTAGCAGGGGTTGGGGTGGTTGTCGTATGATTTGAGGCAGGTGTGGTAGAGGTTGATGATATGGGATTGGTGTTGCATTGAGGTCGAAGGTGTCTGACCAGGCCGATTCGCGCGCAGAAGGTGTGTTGACAGCGTGGGCACGTTGGCAGGACTTCGGAATTGGCGCTGTTGATCCATGGTGCTTGTGCCTTGCGAGCCGCCCGGTTTGGCCTTAGCAGCGGCAAATTGGTTGGCGTAATAGATTGCTGTACCTGAATTCACGGATCTTCTCCATGCCTGTCTAGAGTGGGTGAGGTCATCTCCAGATCACCGTGTTGTTTTGTAGTTGCTTAAAAGATTTCTTCAAAGTGTCCTCGTAGCGTATTTTCGACCTCCCTGTCAGTGCGCACCCGTCGTGACATCCCTCCAGAAAAGTCGTTTGGGCAGTCCTTCATCGTCCATCCTAACCAAGTGGCTGGTTCATCGCAGACGCACTAGCCTCCTCATGGCGTGGATGGTGAGGATTCCGGTCTGCTCTAGATCTTACTATCTTGCCATCTCAGCTTTAGCATTCTGTGGAGGCAGTTGAGATGGAAGTGATTCAGTTTCCTAGCTTGCTACAAGTAGATGGTCCAGGTCCCCACTCCGTAAAAGAGTGTTGTCAAGAGGACGGTCTTGATTTTCAGTTAAATAACTTGGCGGAGGCCTAAAGCCAGCCGAATGCCTGACTGGCTTTGGGCGTCCGTTGAGCAACCTCGTCGAAGATCCTCGTGTTGCGTGACAGCGTGCTTCCCGGATAAGCAAAGGGTTCTATATTTTGAGTTGGGCGATGATGACATTGATTCGGAGAGCATCGTATTCCGTGCAGGGATGCGTTTGGTGCTTGAACACCGCTTTGGCTGAAGTGATTGTTAATCGAAAACTGGTGCAGCCTGCGACGAAAAGGGCCAAGCTCCTTTGCATGTCCTCGTCCATCACGGTGTTAAGGGCGCAGTCGTCCACGAAGAGCAAGTCATGTACTGTAGCCGTAGACACGCGCGTTGCCGCCTGCATACGTCGACTGTTGAGACGTTGCCCGTCAGTTCTGTAGGCAATGCAGATTCCAGGGTGCGCATAACGGTAGGCGTCTATCACCAGAGCAAAGAACGTGAGACTGAAGAGGGTGGGGGCCTGTATGTAGCCCTGCTTCACTCCGTTGGTAAATGCGAATGCTTCGGATACCGTCCCGTTGTCAGTGACAAGTGCCATCATCGTATTATAAAGCTAACGCACCATATTCTTGAAACGCTCAGAAAAGTTGAATTTCTGCAGAACTTTCCACAGTGCGTCACAATTCACCGTGTCAAAGGCTTTTGTCTGATCCACGAAGGTAGTGTATAGGTGAGGTTGCATCTCCTGGCACTTCTCTTGTAGCTAGCGGGTGGCAAGGATCATATCGGTTGTTCCGCGGTGTCAGCGGAAGCCACATTGGCTTTCCGGGAGCAGGCCCTGCTCTAGTTGACCATTCAGACGATTGAGAAAGATACGGGCGAAGATCTTCCCGGCGATGTTGAGCAACGAGATGCCTCTGTGGTTATCACAGAGTTGCTGGTTCTCCTTCCACATGTAGAGATGGACGATTACCACGTCTTTGAAATCCTGAGGAACTTTTCCTTGGCACCACATCTCCTGGAAGAGTGTTGTGAGTTCTGCCATCAGCCGGTCGCGCCGTGCTTGTAGACTTCCAGCGGGATTGCGTCAGATCCCGGTGCTTTACCGCTGGAAATCTGCTGCACGGCCTGGAGGGTTTCTGGTAGGGAAGGTGGCAGATCCAAGTCATTGTTCGTATCCAATTGAGGGAGCCGGTCAATGGCAGCATCGGAGATGGCCGATTAGCAATTAAGGACACTTCTGAAGTGCTCAGCTCAGCGCTTCAGAATTTGCGATTTCTCTGTCAGCAGTTTTGTGCCGTCAGAGCTAAGCAGCGTTGTGGTTCCCTTGATACAGTGGCCATGGATGGTCTTGATGCCTTTTTAAATGTTTTTTTCAGATCATTTCGGTCCGCATCCACCAGAATTTCCTCAGCCTTTCGGACTATCTAGGCCTGCTGCATCATCCACATCCGTTGCTGTACAAGACAGCGGCATCTGTATACGGCTGCTTTGGTAGCGTCAGTCCGAATTTCAATGTAGGCTTTGGTTATTCGATTCTTCTCCACGAGTAAATTGCTGATTTCGGCGTTATTGTCGTCAAAACAGTCCTGTTGATGATTGCATGCGCGTCCGAAGGCTTCGAGGGCGGTGGACAAGATAACCTTCGCAAAAAAGGAGTATTTAACTTACCTGTTGGTCACATATCTTGAGGCCTACGTCGGGGTTGTATTCAGAAGAAGAAGAAGAAGAGGTGGGGATCGGTCCAAACATTGACGTCTCGGATTGCCTTGTTCACCAGCACGTCCTCTCGATCTCGCCCCCGGACGAGAACATAATGCAGCAGCTGCGAGCTCCGCGAATGAGAGTGCATTCACGTGGCCTTCTCTCACGTCGAAAGGCGGAAGGTCGTACATGTCCTCGTAGAATATGTCCTTTGCCACATCAGAGCTCGTCACTGAGGGAGCGTGGGTGCTGATGATGGTTGCAAAATTGTCTCACCAAAGAGGCTGTCTGAGACTCAGCAGGCGATCATTGATACCCTGGGGCAGACAGGGCAGACGTTCCACTATGTCGTTCCAGATGGCAAAAGATACAACAGCGTCGCGTCGCTATGCCTTTGGCTGGCCGCTCCAGAAGAAATTTTATCCGGCACCCACCTCCTCCTGCTGACTGTGTTCAGAGAATCGGGTCTCGCTGAGAGCAGCAATGTCTACCTTGTAGCGCGCCAGTTCCCGCGCGACTAGCGCCATCCTCTGTTCCAGCCGGTTGCTCCTAGGATTGTCTAAAAGCGAATGAACATTCCAGGCTGCTAGTGTGAGTGGACTTACCCGAGCAGCCTGGATAGTATGGCGAGGGGGATGGGGCCGGGGGTATTGTTGTTTGTTTGGATTCACGACCGTGTATTTTGCGATCTGAGAGCCGAGGCCGGCTGCAGAATATGTGAGACCCAGCATTTGTTTAGGGCATATTTTCTAGCCCCTTCCTCCTAAAGAAGGCAAGCATTGCTGTTCATAAATAAAACTGCTCGCACATCCCAGATGGCTGCCGAACTCCACTATGGGTCATGGTTTTATTTTAGTGGGAGAGTAACCCGAGTTAGCCTAGGACACCTACGGGGTTGCTGTCACCCCACCGTAGGACATTTTGAGAGGGGGTGGAGGTGGGAATTTCGAGTGTCAGTCATACCGGGTGTGGAGGCACACATAGCACCGGAGGCCCTCACCTGGTTTAGCCCACCGGTTGTGACGGTTGCTCGGAGTGTTGCCGCTGGGAAGAGCCTGGCTACGAGGAGCCACAGGTGAGAGTTGGGTACCAGTTGTGCTTGGCCATATGAGCATAAACCACCTGTTCGAGACAAATGGAGGACCAAATGCTATCTGTGTGGTGCTGCCCCTTTTTAGTACACCCTACACCGCTTGGTAGGGAATAATAAGTGGAACATTATCAAAGTAATAATAAGCGCACTAAAGATAGATTATGCTTTGCCTTCACTTCGATATGTCGTGGAAATAAGGGTCTTTTTCGAGTGTCTTTTGTTAAGAATACTTTTTTAAAAGGCTTTCGTCGCTATGCTGCACCAGAGACTGTCGTAGAAGCTAGAAAGAATTGGAATAGGAGGTAACCTCCTTAAGTGGATCGAAAACTTCCTCGTGGGTTGGCGCCAGGTTGTGTGCATCAGTCAAAAGATGTCAAGTTCTGCTGCAAGCGAGAGTGGGGTTCCTCGGGGTTCACTACTAGGGCTGATACCGTTCCTAATATACGTGGACGATTGTGTCATGGATCTGGACTGGGAAGCAGCAATGTTTGCCGATGTCCTGAAAATCTGGAATGTAATCCAAAGCCCTGCCAACGAAGATAAACTACAGATTAATTTAACTCGGTTGGAGGAGTGGTCAAATCATTGGCTTTTTGCGGTTCAGCGTCGATGAGTGTGCAATACTTCGCTTACAAAGCGCATCCGGGTCTGCCGACATTCGAAGCTACCTTCTCAACAGTGAAGCCTTAAAAGACGTGGAAACCCAAAAGGACCTTGGTGTGCGAACGACCACCACCTTAAAACAATCCTCTCACTGCTCAAAATTGGCGGAGAACGCAATGCCTGTGTTGTATGTCATCAGATGAGCCTTTGTAAATTTCGATAAAGATCTCTTCGCTTAGATTTTTGGACCATTCGTTGGGTCGCATTTGGAATATGCTGTACAAGCCTGGAGATCCTGGAAATTTCAAGGTCAGAAATTTCTCGAAAGAGTACAAAGGAGAGCCACCAACATGGTTAGGAGTCAAAGCTCCTTTTCATATGCATCCTAATCTCTTTCCATTGATTTATAGGCAAACGCGAGGGGATCTACTGTAGACATTCCGTATTGTGGAGGGATCGGATTGTTGCTTGGAAGTTAAGGACTTATTTGAATTTGCTGCCATGACCGATCTTTGAGGTCACCCACTGAAACTGCGCCTTCAATATGGGGAGACTGGTGTGCGCAATTTCTCCTTCTCTGTCAGATTGGTCAAACTATGGAACGCCCTCCCTGCAGACGTTAGGATTTCAACATGGCTGAAAAGAGTTAAAAGGAACCTTGATAATTTAATGTGCTAAAATGAGCCGGAGCGATGAGGAATTTAACTTAACCCTCGAGTTTTATGCACCTTATGTCATATTTAAAGATCACCTTTGAAATTTTGCAACTCACATGGTTTTTTCTATATACCGCACTTAATTTCACGTTAAAAATGGGGAACTCAAAGGCCAATGCTTAATTTTCTCAATAAATTGAAAAAATGGATAACCTGCTGACTGTAAACATTAGTCACATACTAGTGTCAAATGTTCTGATCTGAAGAGAATAAAAGACACTTAGAGTCGAAATCTCCAGAATCGGATGAGCTTCCACCCAAGCTTCCTTAAGAACTTGCCGATTAACTTACCGCACCTATGTCAGTGCTCTTTTAAAATTCCTTGATTCCGGAACACTTCCTATCGATTGGAAGCTGGCACATCTAACTCCCTTTTACAGAAGCAGTAGCCGGGCCTCGGTGACAAATTACAGACTTATAAGCTTGACATGCATATTCAGCCAAGTTATAGAAAGAATGATCAAGTGCGAATTGCTGCAATTTCTTGAGGCACATAATTTGTTATCAAACTGTCAACATGGGTTCTGAAAAGGAATATCCTGTGTAACAAATTTATTGCAATCTCTCCAGTGCTGGACCCAAGCACTTGAAGATTGACACGTGGTTCACATCACCTTCACTAATTTTTAAAAGGCCTTCGACACTGTTACGCAGCAGAGACTGTTTTACAAGCTAGAAACAATTTAAATCAGAGGTTACCTCCTAAAAAGGATCGGACACTTATTCTTGGGTCGGATCCAGGTTGCGTGCATCGGTCAATGGAGGCCACGTTATGCTGCGGTCGAGAGTGGGGTTCTTAACGGTTCAGAACTAGTGCCCGAACTGTTCATTATATACGTGTAAGATTTTGTCAGGGGCCTGGACTGTAAAGCAGCAAGGTTTGCTGACGACATTAAAAGCTGGAATGTAATCCAGAGCCCTGCCAACGATTATAAACTACAAATCAACTTAACTCGGTTGGATGAGTGGTCAAATCACTGGTTTCTGCAGCTCAACGATAAGTGTACAAAAGTTCGTAGAGGCAACCCAGCTATATCCACCGACAGTAGAAGCTGCTCTCTCAGCAGTGCAGCCTTCCAAGACGTGGTGACCCAAAAGGACGTCGACGTGCTGATCACGACCTTTTTTTAACCGATATTTCATTGCTCGAGAAGTGTGAAGAGTGCAAGATTTGTGTTGCACGCCATTAGCAGACCCTTAGGTCTTAGCTATACAAATACTCTTGATTTATCTCCTACGTTAAACAAATATCACCAAAAGCCACTAGACTATGCGGATTCATTTGTAAAAATTTCTCCTCACCTGCCCTAAAGACAAGAATATATAAAATGTACGTTTTACCTCTCTTGGATTACTGCTCAATTTTTGGCATTATGCCATCAGATGGCCGAAAGAAACTAGAAGCCATTCAAAGATGCTTTACCAGATCCTTATCTAAATGTGATGCCTTTCAAGGCTCATACATGGAACTATACGATAGATATGGTCTTCAACCCGTCTGGATCAGAAGACTCAAAAATGGTCTCACTTTTCTATTCAAAAATCACACACGACCAAGATATTCTCAGAATGAATTTTACTAACAAATCAAAACGGTCCCCGAGACACTAGAAATTCAGAAAAATATTATAAAAATTCCGGAAATTCAAAAAGGCCCAACGATCCAACTTCTATTCCATAAGATACGCGACAATATGGAATGCCCTGCCAAATTCTATTAGAAATAGTCGAACCATACGAGAATTTAAAATAAAAAATCAAACAATATATGTTAAATAATAGCACACATCTATTTTTGAATAAGATAGGGCATTTTTCAACTCAGTTCTTCAACATAGAATTCGGGCCGAAAGGGCTCTGACGCGGCAGTTACTGTTGGCGATAGCTGCTTCAATCCTGAGTTCTCCCGATGAGCTGTATTATCTGCACCTAGAAGTCAAGCTGAAAATCCAAACGTACTTTGCGTGCGGTGATAGCCATTCACTTGAACCGGATACTCAGGCCAGAATCTCCCCACGATTAGTTATTTCATGTCCTTTTATAAACCACCTACGACGACCTGCAATGCACACAGAGATTAAGAATCTTATCATCTGGTTATGTGTTACACCCTCTGGTTATGGGCAAGCTAAAGTGGTGGTTAGTGACCTACAAGACTCATAAATACTTTATCTTCTGGCTAGGCACAAGGGCTCTCAATTTAATGATTTATATATCCATTATCTAAAAGCAGCTTTTTCTATCTTTAAAAATATTTTTAAAAATTATGATAACTTTACATTTAAAAATGTTTTTGGATAGCGTCTTTATTTTTATGTATAATTTTTATGATTAGTAAAACAATTTGCTTTAAAAACTAACTTGCAAAACTTATTATTTTTATCTCTGTCTGTTAGTAGTATGTTTTTTTCCATTTTTTAACATCATTTTATGCTCTATGTTATTCGAATGTGCAATGAGCCGCACGTCTAGGTTTTGATATAGCTTTATGAAACGAATGGTACTAGCGGTTTCATACAGCTAGATCAAACATAATCAACACTATGATATATAATACGAATATGAAGACTGTATGACTGCATTGAAAGTTTCTTACCGTTGAACTCTTCTTGCTCCTAATCTATTTTTCACCTTTTTAGCAATCAGTCAACTAAGTCTAATTATTCGGCAGACCCCACACGGAATCGACTGCGCTCGCATCTGATTGGAAGTACCTATCCCTTTCGAATCGACCGCAGACGTTTCTACCTCTGTCAAATGAATACCCTCGAACGTCAATAACGAGACTAGTCTTGACTCCTAAACATTATTTCCCTGATACATTCATCTTCATTCTGTATAGCTGTTTTAACTTCATTTTTGCTATTTCTAAACCTTGGAAAACAGGTTTTTACTTAAAAACAAACTCGTGATTTTCAACACTGCTATTTAAGCAAACAAACAAAACCAAAGCTTAAGTGTTTAATGAAAAGATGAGTTTGTTTTAGGTTTTTTCCTGTGTTCTAAGGATTTGACGGCGCCAAGCAGTGCCAAATCAATAAACCTATTATTATTATTATTTGTGGATTTTTATGAAGAACTCTTCTTCAGGACATTCGAATAGTAGAGCGGCCGCATTTAAAATGCGCTTTACAATCCAGGAGACCCTGGACAGTTTTGGGTCAGAATTGTCTCGAAAAAGTTTAAAATTAAAGCCAATAAAATGCCTTAGATTCAAAGGTTCTTGACATATTCAACTCGCCTAAAAATTTGAATCGCTTTCCATTGACTTGTAGGTAAATGCGCGGGGATCTCCTAAAGGCACTCCAAATTTAAAAGGAATGTGATTGCTGCCTAGCTTTTGGTGACATCTGTGAATTTGCTACTTCCATCAATCTCCAAGGTCACCCATTAAAACAGCGCGTTCAGAAGGCCAGGCTAGACGTGCGCTAGTTCTCCTTCACTGTCAGAGTGGTCAAACCATGCAATGTATTTCCACAGATGTTGTGATATCCCCATCGCGACTAACCTCAATTGTCATATTTATGATCCTGTTTGAACTAATGCAACTAACACGGTTTCTCTGCACAATGCACTCAAATTTTCGTTACAAATATAGCACTAAAAGGCCCATGCCTAATTTTAGTCACCCTTAATTTACTTTTAAGTCACATTATTGAGGGAATTCGGCTTTCACCCTGGGCTCCCTATTCACATTCACAAATTTCAAAAGAATAAAGGTTAACAGTAATAAATCTGACAAATGTATATGTCAGGTAATCGAGAGATGCGGGCCAGGCACAAGCTGCCACTACTGACACAATCTTCATTATATGAACAATACTTTCTCAGCAAATGAGTATCCAGTTTGCATTTAAGTGTGTCAACAGTTTCGGAAAGGACCACCTCGTCAGGGGGTCCATTCCATGCTCCAACGACCCTCTGCGAAAATGCGTTTCGACGGACGTCCGTAGGAATCAAATTCATCTGCTGTGTAAAGAGGTGATCCCGAAGATGTTCAGTCCCAGCCAATTTTAAGAAGTCAGCAAACTCTAGGGCATACTTACGGCCTCTAACAATCCGGTAGATTTGGATGAGGTCAGCGCGTAGTTGCCTGTACTTGAGAGGAAACAAATCAAGTTCAGCCAGTCTGGCTTTGTAAAGTAGATAACTTAGATTCTTAACCGTCTTCGTAGCTTTCGCCTGCACTCGTTACAGCTGTAGATAATCCTTTTTAAACCATGGATCCTAAGCCGCCATGGATTGCCCCAAGTTTAATTTAACAAATGCCCCGTAGGTTTTTCGAAATACTTCCTTATCAGTCTGCAGGAATCCTCGGGTGAGCTCAAACAAGACCTGCCGCGCATTTAAATGCCTATGGACACTGTGAAGATGGTACGAGTGATGATTTTATTAGAACACCGAGGTCCTTCTGTTCCTCGACAATTAAAAGGGGCTGCCCAATGAGCATGTATTGGTACGAATCATCCTCCTCACTGGTCCTTTTGGTACACAGACTTACGACAACACACTTCCCAACGTTAAAATGCAAGCGCCAACGAGCAGACCAGCTGCTAAGACGGTTGAGATCCTCTTCAAGTGCGTGCCTATCGGAATCAGATCTGATGACCCTCCATAATTTAACATTGTCTGCAAACATGATGGCGCTGCAACCCAGGTCGTTGACACAGTCGTTGATTTACACAAATAAGAGTAACGGCCCTAAGACGGAGCCATGGGGGAAACCACATAGAACAGAAGTAGGTGTTGACTTCTAGGTATCGACGCACACAGTTTGCAATCTTTCTGTAATCGGTTTTCCTCAAAGAACTACAGCAAATGGAGGTAAGGCTGACAGGCTGATAATTGTTGGCCTTAGACTGAGCCCCACTCTTGTATATGGGGTAGTATTTGCTGCCTTCCATTCGGATGGCAGTTTCCCTGATTCAAATAATGAATAGAATATATGCGCAAGTGGTTAGGAGAGTTCGCCAGCCAGTTCTTTCAAGAACTTTGCCGGTAAATCATCCGGACCAGATAACCTCGCTTCTTGCAGATTTCGCAGTTTAAGTTCTACGAGAGGTTCCGGAAAGAGTATATAATCAAGCATTGGACCGGCCTCTACAACAGCACTGCTGACGTAGTCTAGTGAATACTGAGGCAAAGAACCGACCCAAGTGCTCGGTTTTGTTGCAAGTTTCGACGACTACAACACAATTCCCATCCATAAGTACTGCAACTGTGTCCTTATTTTCTAATAGACTTTTGATATAATGGAATCAAATTTTAGGCTTATTTTTAGCCTGTTGAATAATTCTTGATTCATAGTTCTTCCTTGACTGACGGATCATTTTTTTGAAAACATTTCGTTGTTGACGAAATTCCTCGAGATGTTCTGCTGACCCTGTTTACCTGAATACCTTCCATTTTTTATTTTTCTTCTTTAACTGCCTATTAAGTTCTCTTGTTAATCAGGCACTGCGACTAGTCTTCTTTTGAACCTTCACTGAAAAAAGTGTTAAATCAGATCGAGTGAAATCATCTTAAACGATTTCCAGTCATCCTCCGGATTCCTTTGAGCAAACAATCGCATTTCATGGACATTTTCTTCATCGCGTTAAAATCAGTTTTCCATATATTTCGCTTGCCTTCTGTTCTCTTCTGGCACTGGGAATAAAGGGAGCTATCCCACAGCAGCGAACTATGGTCACTTTTTACCGAGAGGTGCCACAGAATACACTTCATCAATGTTAGAGTAGTCCTTCGCAAATATTAGGTCAGGGAAACTGTTCTCTGGTGCTCTCTAAATCTTCTTAGCATGTTAACCTTCTGTACCAGAATATGGTCAAGAGTGAGATCCATTAGCTTGTTACCGATGACAGCTGGCGCACCGTCAACTTTCAGATTCACCCAATCTATTGTAGGTGCGTTGAAATCTCCAGCAATAAGCATCTCCTGGTGACTTGCTACTTCCTTGACCAAATGGATGAGTGACTCATCAGTTTCATTTGGAATGTTTATTAGTCTGTATATCGTCAAGAATTGTAGGTTTAGTGAACAATCCTTTTAAATCGTTATCCAGAGAAATTCATATTCACGGAAGGTGGCGTGCGCTCGTACGACTGCCGAGATTCCTGTCCTAACGTATACGGCCAATCCACCACCCTGTCTATTTTCTCGGTCTCTTCGAAAGAGCTGGTATCCATCTTTTGAAACCTCGCTTTCTGCGATTTCGGCTTTGAGCCACATTTCCGTGATGGCAACGACATTGGGGATTTAATCTGAGAATAGTACCTTGTGTTCGTCTATTTTCGAAAAAAGACTCTGCGTGAGGAACCATTTTGGGAACTTCGCCAATTTTTTTGCAGTTACTACTGCACAGCATTTCCACTTGAGCGTCTATCGGTAAAAACAAGCTTTTTTCGGAGTTTGAACTCATGTTTTGTAAAATCATCCTAGCCTTTATCGACTTCAAAGTTTTCGTTTGCAATCCTTCAATTTCGACCAGCTTTTCAACTTCGCCCTTTGTTGTATCCTCCAGCAACGATGCCGCATATGTTTTATGTTTCGGGATCATAAATGCTTCTATCTGAGCTGGATAAAAACAGTAAGGTGCTGGTGAGCTGGTTTGATCTCCCTTTCGAAGGAAGGGAATATCTACTGATTTCATGAGCTCTGTAGACGCAATGTCTTTTAGGTTTAAATTTGGTAGGCTTGAGGAAGCTTTATTTGCATGCAAAATTTATATTGTTGGAATTCTCGTTGTAATGGGTGTTTTTACCGGATGAAAAATGAACCGTCTCTCTTAGATCGGCTATTTCGTGTTTCAAGTTACCTATCTCGTTCTTTATCAATAGGAATTTCTGTAGGATACTTAAACACCCCATGCACTTTTCCTCCTCGTATGTGACACTCATTAGTGTTATCAGGCTTTTTGCCCACTTGAAAGAAGGAGAAGTACTAACAGAATATCTGCCTTTCACACCCTTTTCTGTTTTTATATAATTTTCTTTGTCAGATTTCCGTGTGAATGCGGCAGATTGGTAAGGCGCGGCTACACATGATTTTTCGACAAGGGCAATGGCGGCACCAAGTTTTTTTTCCCGCGCAGATGAATCGTGAGTGTCTGTGTTTTCCATACCTCAAAGGATTTAATTTGAATGCATTTAACTTACAAATCTTCTTAAATAAACGGACTAGGGTGCGATAATATTCATCAGTCAGACTTCTAAGAAATATGCAACGAGTCAGCCTTTGATGTGAATTCTTTCCCGATTGAGAGCAGATTAAAGCAGCACCAAACTGGTGAAACTTTTGGAAGCAGGTGAACGTTGGAGCTTGTATTTCTCGTAGGGATCATCTTCAGGACGTGGAAGAATCCGCATTGAAGAAATATTCGGATAGCTGCAGAATCGTCAAGCCCTACCTGCACCATCCCCGCCTACCTCACTCAAAGTGGGATTGAAGGGACTGATAGGGGCTAAACGGTGGGGCCAGAAGGGGAAAATTTGATGGTATGGCCCCCTTAGACCCCCTCACATGAAAAATATGCACAGCGGTACCCAATGATTTCCTCGCAGTTGCAGCCCCTATTCTGGGTATAAAACGCCCAGCGCACATTGCTTTCCCAGCTAATCAGCCATTATTGATTCACTCATAATTGTGGCACTATAAAAGGCCCAATGTTATACAAGTAAAAGGTCTTCGTATGGAAACCCTGAGTGTTCGCGTCAGCCGAACCTGGCGGCAATAGTCCATTCGGTCTATGAACGTTCTCCCTTGGTTCAAACCGCAACGGAACAAGGATGAGCTGCGCGGATATCTCTGCATTTTAAACCACTCGGCGGAATCTACAATCAGCAAAAGAGTGTCTTGCTGCATCTTCCGCTTTTCAGTGATGATTTAGTTGACCTCCGAGATGCCCCCCGTTGGACCCCCAAAAGGGCGACAATTTTTTCTCCTAAACATCACTGGGAGTTTTTTCACGGTCTGCTCTTTTTCAAGTATGTTCCACCCAGTTGGCTCATATCAATTGGCCTCGCCAACAAACCAAAATATTACTTTTGATACCACAACACGCATGCAAAAAATGGAATTCAAAAGTATCTAACCTACATCTCCCTCAAATATACTGATTCTGAAGTCATCCCTGCGCTGTACCCATCACTCATGGCATAGGAAAGGCACAGATGAAATTTGCGACGTATTTTTTCTTAAAAAAGAAAAAAATAGGTACATGCATAGGTAATGAAATAGTTTTACCTTCTCAGTTGCCCCCCGGTGGTTTGTTCTCCCACGTGGAACCAGTCAATAGCAGTTCTGTTAATAACGTCAACAAGCATTGTGGCCTACTGTTCACTCTATTAGCTTTCCGGTACCAGTAACTGGATTCCACTCAACGATAACTTCGTCCTCAAAACTTTTCAACGGATTTTCGCAGAATTTGGACTTCTATCGAGTCGGCTCCCCTAATAGCTATCCATATCAGACGTATATCGCCAGGATATCTACATGTCGAGATACATATCAGTATCAGTATATTTGAGGGAGATGTAGGTGAGTCACCTTTGAATTCCCTATTTAAACATGCGAGTTGTGGTATCAAAAAAATAGTATCTCGATATGTTGGCGAGGCCAACATAGTGGAACATAGTTGAAAAAGAGCAGACAGTGAAAAAAAACTCCCGGTGATATTTAGGAGAAAAAACTGTCGCCCTTGGGAGGGGTTCGAACGGGGGCATTTCGGAGGTCACATGAATCAGCCAGATTCTCTCTTACTGATTGCAGAGTCCGTTGAGGGATTTCAAAGGCGGAAATATATGTCCAGATCATCCTCGGTCCATTGCGGTTCGAACCAAGGGAGAACGTTCATACACCTCATGGACGACGGTCGCCAGGTCCAGCTGATGCGAATACTCACGGTGTCACCAAGGTGTGCAAATAAGTTAAGCAGCGAAGACCTCGAGGACCCCAGCATGGGAATAATGGGAGAATGCAAGCCTTTTGAACAAAAAAATAACAAACATAAAG
>WEDG01000830.1:0-87039 GCA_017591395.1 Schistocephalus solidus | reverse complement strand
TCCATTTTGTTCAAGGAAGTTGCAAGTCACTAAGAGGTGCTCATTGCTGCAGATTTCAATGAACCTACAGAAGACTGGGTAAATCTGACTGTTGATGGTGCGCCAACTTCTTTCGGCCACAAGCTAATGGATCTCACTCCTGACCGAACTCTGGCACAGAAGGTGCAATAAATAAATAAATTGTTTATTTAAGGCCCAGAGGGCCCCATCATTACAAACTTAGTACCATGGTTTAAATAAATACAAAGTGGATAATTGCTGCACTATGTGAGCATCCATATGAACAGCAGAAATGAGAAGTATGGTAAACATATCCGATTCAAAAAGATTTGCCATTTTTAAAACAAAAGTCAACAATCTTTGGCATATACGGTGAACTGGAAAAGAAGCAGTAAAAAAACTCCTAGGGTTAAATCGGAGGTGGAGTTCGGCGAGCCGCCAATTTTAAAAAACAATTAGGGAAAAAACTGCTTCACTTAACAATTAATAGCTAAATGCAATGGGATAGTATTGCGATGTTGCTGAAAACGTATGAGGGTTCGGAACGCTCCTTGTTGGGTGAAAGATAATATAGCAGTCAGAGCTACTGTTTATAAACACCAGTGGAGGTGTGAGAGGACGAACTCATCGTAGACAACATGGTCGAAACGAAGAGGGGACAGTAGAGGTCACGAGATCATCATCGAGATGCGACCTGGCTGACTGAATAGCCCATTACCAAAGAGGTGAAACCATCAGAACCCGCCTCGATCATCAACAAAACCTGGAGACTATCGTCACAGTTGCAAATTCGGAGGAAAGTATCAATGTTGTGCAGAGTAGGTAATGCTTGTTTAAAAGGAGGGGAAGAAAAAGTGAATGCAAAGATTCACTCTGCAAAAGATGATGGAAATATAATTAGAGACCAATATAATATCAAGGGAGCTGCCTCAAATAACAGGATGACCCTTTTCAAAATCCAAAATTTGCAAAATTGGAAGGAAACAGACAATAAGGACTTTATATCTTCCGAAGTTAAATGTTTGCGTAATTTGGTTTTGAAAATAGCTAATGTAGACGACAACCTGCTTTGCAGTGGAAGATTATTCCAGATGACAGCATATTTGGAGGCGAAAAACTGAGACCGGTTAGTTGTGGAGCTACGGGGTAGTGAAATGATCATGGAAGAATAACGATTGGCATAGGGTTGATCTACCGGAGTGAGAGCGTTTATGCGTGGGAGATTAAGACTAGAGTTAACGCGATACAGGAAGCAGAGACCGGCTACGAGCCTTCAAACCCACAGAAATTTAATGTTTGCTAACTGGCATCTATCCGTATAAGAGATACTGGATCCAGGAAGAGAAAATAGTCTTCGAGTAAAAACCCTTTGAATTTTTTCAATCTTACTGCGGTCAGAGGCGTTCATCAGCCCAAAGAGGGGACAGCAGTATTCTAGGATATGAAGAACAAACATGCGGTATAGGTTTAACTTTATTTCCGGAAGGAAGAAATTATTTGATATAAAACCACTAATCTGTGCAGCCTTTGCAGAAATTCGATCTGCATGAGGCGATAATGCTAGCTTATTCGTGTAACTTAGACCTAAGTCTTTTATGGTTGATCGTTCTAAAAGTGTACTATTTTGAAATACGAGAACAACGAGAAATGTGACCTCGTTGTGCAAAAATGGAGTCCACCTCGATTGGTGAAAAAAGAATGACTTATATAGGTGGATTTTTGCTACGTACCAACGAGATTAATGGAGACCCAGAGAGAAATTTGCCTTGATCTAGTATTTACGTAGGACTTCTCTAACATTGATGAAGTGTATTCTATCGCACCCCTCGGTAAGAGTGACCATAATACGCTGATGTGGGATTACCCACTTTATTCTCAGCGCCAGATGAGAACGCAATGCAAGCGAAATATAGGGAAGGCTGATTTTAACGTGATGAAGAAAGAACTGATCTCCGTGCAATTGGACTGTTTGCTCAAAGGGAAACCAGAGGATGACTGGCAATCGTTAAAGAAGGTGTTACTCGATCGGATTAAACGCTTTTGTCGAATGAAGGTAAAAAAAATACAAGTTGCCCTGCCTGCTTAACAAGGGGACTTAGGAGGCAGCTAAAGAAGAAAAAAAATGAAAGGTATTCAGAGAAACAGGGTCAGCAGAACAACTCAAGAAATTTCTTTACCACAGAATTGCCCTCAAAAAATGATTCGTTAGGCAAGGAAGAGTTATGAATCAATAATTATTCAACTGGCTGAAAAAGTAACCTAAAATTCTTTTCCATTATATCAATTGTCGATTAAAAAACAAGTACCCAGTCGCAGTACTTATGGATGGCAATGGTATTGAAATCATTGAAAGTTGCGAGTAAACCGAGCTCTTGGGTCGGTCCTTTGTCTCGGTATTCACTAAAGAAACCGGAACTTCAGCTTGACCTTGATAACAGTATTATAGACGCTGGTCCAGTGCTTGAATATAAACACTTCCTGGAACCTCTCGTGGAACGAGAACTGCAACATCTCAAAGAAGCCAAGTCATCTGGTCCGGGCGATTTACTGGCAATATTCTTGAAAGAACTGGCCGGCGAACTCTCCAAACCACTAGCACATATATTCATTTCGTCCTTTGAATCTGGGAAAATGCCATCTGAATGGAAGGCAGCAAATATGTACCCCATGTACAAGATTGAGGCTCGATCTAATGTCAACAATTATCAGCCTGTCAGCCTTACCTCCATTTGCTGTAAAATAATTGAATCGATAATGAGGAAGGCGACTATGAAGTTCCTTAAGGAAAACCGATTGCTCTCAGAACTCCAGCATGGCTTCAGACAGAATCGCTCTTGTCTTTCCAGTTTATTGCTCTCGACAGAGCAGTGGACTCGCACATTGGATGAAGTTGGTAGGGTTGACTTCATCTACACTGATTTCACGAAGGCTTTTGACAGTGTCCCACACAAACGTCGAATCTATATATTATCTTAAATTGGAATAAGAGGAATGCTGCTGACATGGATTGTAGATTTTCTTATGGCAAGATTTCAATCGGTGTGCATCTATTCCTCAAAGTCAACACCTATTCCGGTTCTAAATGTTATCCCCCAAGGCTCCCTCTTAGTACCATTACTCTTCTTAGTGTATATCAATGACTGCGTTGAAGACCTGGGTTTCAGCGCTGTCATGTTTGCAGACGATGTTAAATTGTGGAGGGTCATCAGATCTGATGCCGATTAGCATGCATTTCAAGAGAATGTCAACCATCTTAGCAGCTGGTCTGCTCGTTGGCTCTTTAATTTTAACGTTGGGAAGTGTGGGTCCTAGGACTTCGTACAAAAAAGACCTGTAAGGAGGATGATTCCTACCAATACCTTCTCAATGGGTAGCCCCTTTCGATTTTTTTGAGGAACAGAAGGACCTCGGTGTTCTAATAAACTCCTCACGCAAACCACATTTACAGTGTGTAAAGGCAGCTAAACGCGCAACACAAGTTGCGCTCAGACGTGGATTTGTGCAGATTGGTAAGAAACTATTCCAAAAACCTATGGGGAATTTGTTCGATCTCACTTGGAATATGCCATCCAGGCCTGGCGTCCGTGCTTAGATAAGGATTATCTACAGCTCGAACGAGTACAGGCGAAGGCTACCAAGATGGTCAAAAATCTTAGTCATCTGCCTTACGGAACAAGACTAGTTGAACTTGACCTGTTTCCTCTCAATTACAGGCAATACCCGGTGACCTCATCCAAACCTACCGGATTGTCAGAGGCCACGATTGTGACCTAGAATTCGCTGACTTCTTCGAATTGGCTGAGATGGAACATCTGCGGGGTCATCTCTTTAAACTGCAGAGGAAATTGCTCCTCACGGACGTCCGTCGGAACGCCTTTTCGCAGAGGGTCGTTGGTGCATGGAACGGACTACCTGATGAGGAGGTCCTTTCAGAAACTGTTGACAAAATTAAATGCAAACTGGATACTCATTTGCTGAGAAGGGTTATAGGTCCCCTTCTCTTCATTCTGTACATAAACGAACTTTCAACTTTACTCACAAATTCACAAAATGTCGTTTACGCTGATGATCTTAAGTGAAGACACTGCCAATAGTTGCGTTGATAAAATCAACACTGATCTACTTATGGTTGCACGTTGGAGCTCTAGTTGGCAGATGGAATTTTCTCAATCCAAGATAAGTCTCCTGTGTGTTGGCCCCGTCAAGCTTCCTTGACCCCTAGTATTTCAAAATAGTACACTTTTAGAACGATCAACCATAAAATGACTTAGGTCTCAGTTACACGAACAAGCTAGCATTATCGCCTCATGCAGATCGAATTTCTGCAAAGGCTGCACAGATAAGTGGTTTTATATCACAAAATTTCTTCCTTCCGGAAATAAAGTTTAAACCTTAAGCGCATGTTAGTTCTTCCTATCCTAGAATACTGCTGTCCCCTCTTTGGGCTGATGAACGCCTCTGACCGCAGTTAGATTGAAAAAAGTTCAGAGGGTTTTTACTCGAAGACTATTTTCTCTTCCTGGATCCAATATCTCTTATACGGATAGATGCCAGTTAGCAAACATTAAATTTTTGTGTGTTAGAAGACTCGAAGCCGGTCTCTGCTTCCTGTTTCGCGTTAACTTTAGCCCAAATGTCCCACGAATTAACGCTGTCGCTCCTGTAGATTGACCCTGTGCAACTCGTAATTCCTCCCTGATCATTTTACGAACCCTTAGCTCCACAACTAACCGTTCTCAGTTTTTGCCTCCAAATATGCTTTCATCTGGAATAATATTCCACTGCAAAGTAGGTTGTCGTCCACATTAGCTATTTTCAAAGCCAAATTACGCAAACATTTAACTTCGGAAGATATAAAGTCCTTATTGTCTGTTTCCTTCGCAAAACTCGCAACTTTTGGATTTTGAAAAGGGTCCTCCTGGTAATTGAGGCAGCTCCCTTTATATTATATTGGTCTCTAATTATATTTCCATCATCTTTTGCAGAGTGAATCTTTGCATTCACTTTTTCTTCCCCTCCTTTTAAACTATCATCACCAAATCTTGACAACCTTTATACTTTCCTCCGATTTTGCAACCCCGACGCTCGTCTCCAGATGCAGTTGATGATCAA
Source organism: Schistocephalus solidus (assembly GCA_017591395.1). Classification (NCBI taxonomy): domain Eukaryota; kingdom Metazoa; phylum Platyhelminthes; class Cestoda; order Diphyllobothriidea; family Diphyllobothriidae; genus Schistocephalus; species Schistocephalus solidus. The sequence continues at coordinate 81,927 of WEDG01000830.1, read as the reverse complement.
GGCAGGTTCTGATTGTTTTGCCTGTTTGATTGGTGAGCTATTCAGCCAGCAAGATCGCATCTCGATGATGATCTCATGACCTCTACTGTCCCCTCTTCGTTTTGACCCTGGTGTTAACGTTTATTTCCTCCTCTGTCACCTCCACTGGTGGTTACGAACAGTAACTCTGAATGCTATATTATCGCTTACTTAACAAGGAGCGTTCTGAACCCTCATACGTTGCGAGCAACATCACAATACTATTTCATTGCATCTAGCTATTAATTTTTAACTGAAGCAGTTTTTTTCTCCTAATTGTTTTTTAAATTGGCGGCTCGCCGAACTCCGCCTCCAATTTTATCTTAGGAGTTTTTTACTGCTTCTTTTCTAGTTCACCGTATATGTCAAAGATTGTTTACTATTGTTTAAGAAATGGCACATCGTTTTAATCGGGTATGCCTACCATACTACGCATTTATGCTTTTCATATGGATACTCACATAGTACAGCAATTATCCACTTTGTATTTATTTATACCGTGACACTAAGTTTGAAATGACGGGGCTATCTGGGCCTTAAATATACAACTTATGATTATTATTATTATATAATGAAGCTTGTGTCAGTAGTGGCAGCTTATTTTATTTTTATTTTATTTTATTTATTTATTACCAGTTTACAGGCAAGGTCAAAAAATATATATATATACCTGGCCCACACACATCGATGACCTTACCTTTTCATTCGTCAGAGTTATTGCTGTAAACTTTTATTCTTTTATCATTTTTGAATGTTAATAGGGAGCTCAAGGGCAAAAGCCTAAGTCCCTCAATTAAGTGACTTAAATATACCAAAATTCCATCCCTAACACCCGTTATTCGTCCATACAACCTACGTAAATCTTCACTTATTATACCGCCTCCTATATCCTCCACATCTAAACGCTCACTTTTCTTTGCTTACAGATATTGCTTACTTTGGAATACCCTTCCAATCGATATAAGGTTATCAATTTACTTGTCTACTTTTAAGCGAAGACTGCACATTTATATAAACACTTATTCAATTCACCTGTTATTTTGAGAAAGGACCATCGAGAATTTAGAAGACTGTCTCCAAATTATGTCTTCCATGCATCGTTTTCCCCACGAACTATGATGTCTTCATTACCCATGACTCCGTAAAATGATCGCCAAACAATTGTCATATTGCGCGTCCATTTTGAAGCACCTCCATTTTGAATGCCGATAATAATCATTAGAAATACAATCGGAATACTGATCTATGCAGTTCTTAGATTCATTATCAATTCTCATATCAACTAGCACCCCTGAGTGTATTATTTTGATCTCTTCTTACTTAATTATCGGATCTCCCATTATCCTTTCATAGTACGCTCAGAAGTAACCTACCTTGTTGCTTCATATGTCCGCATGGAGCAGTGTCGCTGTGTTGACCCTACTCTGATTGTTGACGATCGTTTCGAACTCCTCTGTTGGTGATCTGAGAAAACAGCAATAAGAGAATCGTGGTTGCTTCTTTGGCAGTTCTACCATGAACTTCACGATCTCTACGGTCCTTTCCTCATTCGACCCTAAGCGTACGGATGATGCCTGCGCAGGCTTTTCCCTGCCTAGACTCCTTGACGGTTACGCTTTTATCCAGTCAATACACATTTGATCACATCTGCGATGCTGAAAAGTGGCCTCTGTCGTTAAATGCTTTCTTCCACGATAAGGAGCGTTTAGAACGCTCATACGCTCTCAGCAGCGTGTCAGTCCTACCTAAAGCGTATGTTTTTCATTTAGTAGCGACTGTTTTTTCTGCTTCAAATTCCACAAAACCCATTCACGATATGACCCTTCCAGTAAAATGCCCGAGGAGTTTTCATCAATGTCTGATCTTACATCTATTTTTTTGACCACACTGTTTTGTGTGAATTGTTATCGCCAATAGCTGACCAAATATTCAAACCTAACTGTACATAATTTCAAATCCGTTTTAATGGATTTTTATCCAACGGCAGTGCCCTTTCGGGTACTCAAATAAAACATCTATCTTTCTATCGATTTCATGGGATTGAATGCTAGAATCTGTCCGTGCTTCCAGAGATTAACTGGTTTAAATTCTGCTTATGCTGTGTTCTGATGTGTTGGTGTCAACCTTGGTCTGCAGTGCTTTCCTTTTATTAAACGAGCTCCGTATAAATAGGGTCTTCGTATACAGTTTTCTCCGTCTCGGTGGGGACCCGCCTTGATGATGTACTGGGTCTGTCACAAGTAAGACCTCCTCATCACCTTATCATTTTTGTGGAGCCTTTTGTCTCCCTGTTTGGTTCTTCTCTTCAGTTTTGTTCTCATTTTGCTCATTTGGTGCCTTTCCGTTAGTGCGTAATCCAGCTGAAAAAAACACATCTTGGTGTGATCTACAAAGAGCCATTCTCCGTTCTAGGAGGCGTGAAGCCTTAGCATCATTTTCAAGAATGATTTTAAGAGGCCTTACTGACAATAGTTCATGTGAAACACCGCTTTCCCTAAATGGAATGCTTTGTGCACGGTAACACATTCGCCATCTTGAGGAATCGATACGGCGTATGCTCGGATAAGACTGAGGTCAGGTTCTTCCTTGTCCTTTGCAATCAGAGATGTGGACTCGGGAGTCCCTTTAATAACGAGATTGCGTTTTCGATTGAAATGTCTGTTTGGTGACTGGGTGCTCTGATTTTTTGATAAGGCCTTAGTATGAGGAAGAATCCTACATTGGTCGGCGGTTCTATTGGCATCAGTACTAGCAAAGATTCCTTAAGTTCATGGCGAGCCCTCTTTGAGAACTTTGCCAATTCGTCTTGCACTTTCTCCTGTATAACCAGCAGAGGATTCCACTTGAGCATAAATCATGCAGAACGAGCTCTTTTCAGAGTTTGAAACCACTTTTTGCGAAATCATCTTGGCCTTTTTAAACGTCAAATTCATCGTCTTTGGTCCTTTGAATTCAATGAGCTTTTCAATGTCGCTCTTTGTTGTATAATCAAGCAAACATGCCACATATTGTTTTGTATCCAGAGCATTACTGCTTCAGTCTGAGCTGGATGACAGTAGTAAGATGCATGAGCTGGTTCGATCTTCTTTTCAAAGGAAGGAAATCTACTCATTTCCTGAGCTCTGTGGACGCACTATCTTTTAACTCTAAATGAGATATTCTCGAGGAAGCTATATTTGCATACGATATTTATTTTGTTAGAGTTCTCGTTTTTACGGGTGATTTTTTGCTGGGTGCACAATGAACTTTCTCTTTTAGATCGGCTATTTCTTGTTTCAAGTTAATTATCTCTTCCTCCATCAATAGGAATTTCTGCAAGAGATTTAAACACCCAATGCACTTTTTGTCGTCATAGGCGGCATTCGTTAGCGTTATCAGACATTTTGCCGGTTTGGCAGGAGGAGAAGTAATAACAGAATATCTGTCTTCGCCATCTTTTTGAATACATTTTTTGCCAGATTTGCGTGTGAATGTGGCGGAGTGGTTGGATACCTCGCCACATGTTACTTTGACAAGGGTTTGAATCCCAAAGCGCGACATCAATTTTTCGCCACGCAGATGAATCCTGGGCGTTTATGTTTTCCATACTTCTTAGAATTCTATGCAAATGCATTTACTTTATAAATCTTTTTAAATAAATGGGCAAGGGTGCAATAATATTCCGCCGTCAGCCTTCTAAGAAGCATGCAACGACTCAGACTTTGTTGTGACTTCTCCTTCCCCGATTAATAGCAGAGTAAAGCAGTTCACAACTGGCATGAATTTTGGAAGCAAGTGAACGTTGAAGCTTGTATTTAACGTATGAATAACCTCCAGGACATGGAATAAACCTCATGGAATAAATATTTTGATAGCCGCAGAATCTTCAATTCCACGTATATTACTCCAAAATTTAGAGACTGGACAATCCACTCAAGAGTTATTCCAAACCAATGTGTCTTCTACACTAAGGTAAAGACAAAAACTTCTAAAGAGCTTAAGTGTTAATAATTTTTGCTCTTAAGTATTTTTAATTTTTGTTTGGAGTTTTGACAGTTTGGTTGGTGAGCTTTTTGTGTTAGTAATATCTCGTTTCGAGGTGATAATGTAGTCATTATTATATTATATTTACTTATTGCCAGTTTACAGGCAAGTCAAAAAAATAAACAAAAGAGGGTCAAGCTGACAGTGAAAAAAACTTTTGATCGTTGTTTCAGGTGTTATCAGGAGAAAAAACTACAACTTATTGAGTAATTAAAGTTCTGGACAGGGACGCGTTAACACAGGTGCCTGGTGAAGAACCTCTCCATTCAGTGTTACGGATCCGGTATTCTGCACCAGCAGGTATGTCGGCGAGCGGCTGTTCACTGTCGACTGAGAAATAAGCCGATTGAGGTCTGCAGAGCCAGTAATATTGCCCTCAGCATGAAGACCGGCACAGGATTCAGAGTCCGTGAACGCCGTCAGAACCGAAGAGAGCTTCAGCAGAGTCAGCACCCAAACGTTTTGGAAGGTGTCCTGAATGTAGAAAACTAGTAACAGTTCGCGTAAACAAGGGATAGCTTTGCTGAATTTTGATACTTCTTGGTAGCTTATTCCAGCTTGCTATAGCGTTTACCGAAAAATAACTGTCGGTATCTAACTGTGTGTGCCAAAGGAAGAAATAAAAATACATCTCGATGACTGGTGCGCCGAGAGTGGTCGAGGTGCCTCAGAGATATAAGGGGGTTAAATGTACGACTGTTTACAAGTTTAAACAGTAAAAATAGTCCCTTCTCTAATCTGCGAAGCCACAGCGGGTCAAGGCTTGTAAGCTCACAGCGTTGGTGAGTAGGACAGGTTTCGGGTGATCTGAATAGAAAAACGTTTTTGTAAAGAAGTGCTGGACTGATTCTATCTTCTTTCGTTCACAAGCGTGCAGAAGGCTAAATTGAAACGACCAGTATTCCAGACTAGGCCTGACATTCATTTTATAGAGGCTGATTCTAATGTGACGGTTTTAAAATGTCTGAGAATAAACCCAGTAGTTTGGCGTTATTTCGAGACAATCAGGGCGCAGTGCTCTGACAGATTAAGACTACTAGAGTATGATATGCCCAGATCATTTATACCTCCGAAATCGTTAAGGTCGTGACCGTCTATGCTTAGGTGGGGCTGATGGTTGTCGCCAATAACCATAACGGAGCACTTTTGCCCAGAATGTGAGAGGCGCCATGTGCGACACTACTGAGCGAAGGCCTGAAGATCCGTTTTTAAGAGCTCAAGTGTGATGTTACGGTCGAGCGGTTTATATCGATAGGCAACTTTTAAATCGTCAGCGTATATAAAGGGCCTACCATACTGAAAAACAATCAGGAACATCGTTGACACAGAGGCAAAATAGAAGCGGGCCGAGCACGCTGCTCTGCAAAACTCCGCTCCTCACATGCGTGGGGTTGGAGATAACATCAGACATTTAACCCGTTGTGCGAGAGCATTCAAGTAGGAGGATATTACGTTCAGAAGCTTGTTACCCTATGCCGAAAGAGGCAAGTTTCAGCAGTAGGAGATCATGGTCCAACACGATCAAAGCCTTCGTGAAATCAAAGTAAACGGTGTTAAATTGCGACACCGCTATCTCTAGATTGAAGCACATGATCAAAGAAAGAGAGCTGGCAAGTGTCACAAGACCTTTCTTCGAGAAAATAATGCTGAGACGCATTAAGTAGGTTATTCTCTGTTAGGTGACGCATCATCTTGTCTTTGCTCAAGGTCTCGAAGATCTTCGAGACTGCTGGTAGTGTAATCATGGGCCTCAAGTCGTCAAATGACGTAGGTCGGCCACGTTTGGGAATAGACAGAATGTGCGATTCCTTCCATAAAATAGGGAAAGTTTCACTTTCAAGAGCAAGATTAAATATCTTATACAGAAGGGACAGAAATATATCGTTTGCGTCCGGGACGCCATCTGGTCCTGGACTGTACAGATGGACGAAAACGCCGAATGGCTACGGTCACGTCCCAGAGGGTAAAGAAATGGTTTTCGATGACGTTACCGGTCCAAACCTGGATGTTAGGAAAGGGACCGACAGTAATTTCACTAAACGTTATAGACAAGAAAGCATTGAAGCCATCAGCAGTCAACTTAGCGTCAGCTATAGGGTTTCCTAAGGCGTCTCGAAGTACCGGGGTGCTGCGTTTTTTCTCTGCGCTTTTTACTGTGTGCGGAAAAGAGCTTCGCAACAATTCACGAAGGGTTTTCGGCAATGTAAACCTCATCAGCTTCTCATTTTTCGGCAGACAGCCTCTGGCCTCTTGAAATATTTTTGGATCAAGGGTAGGACGGCGGTGTCGTTTTGTATATAAAACGACGGGAGGTCTACGCAGTCTACGGCGGAATGATAAAGAAAGGTAGACTTCATCCTTGACATTAATTATTGTCTTACGGGGAACGAAACGAGAAATGAGTGGAAATAGAACTTTGTAGAAATTATCAGTACAAACATTCACACCAACATAAAAGAAGTTAATCCAGTCGTTAGAATTTCAGTGTGTTAGCAATTCCCTCATATTTGCTGATCTGAAATCACGGAAAAAGCTATATTTTTTGGAAAACGTTTCAGCAGCCTCAAGTTCTAGTGTAGAAAGAACTATAGTATGATCAGAATTCCCAAGTGGATCTAAAGGTGACACTGACAATGGCTGACAACCTCTACAAAAAATAAGATCAAGTATGTTTGATCCACAGCTGACTTAAATCTGAAATACTGCTTGATTGCAGGGGACTTCAATCTTCCTGAAGTACATTTGTTTCCAACTTCCGGTCCTGCAAAGTTCGAAGACCTACATGAGGCCATGATATAGACATGTGGGACCAGGTAGTTGATTTTCCCACCCGAGATCAAACATGCTTGATCTTATTTTTCTGTACAGGTTGTCAGCCATTGTCAGTGTCACCTTTTAGATCCACTTGGGAGTTCTGATCATGCTATCGTTCTTTCTACACAGAAATAGAGGCTGCTGAAACGTTTTTCCAAAAATATAGCTTTTTCTGTGATTTCAGATCAGCAAATATGAGAAATTGCTAACACACCTAAATTCCCAAGATTGGACTAACTTCTTTGTATGTTCGGATGTGAATGTTTGTACTGATACTTTTTACCGAGATCAAGGGCATCTAATTGTTTTCTTTTTGTACCCCGTAAAAACATTATTAATTTCAAGGATGAAGTCTACCTTTCTTTATCATTCCGCCGTAGACTGCGTAGACTCTCCCGTCGTTTTTATATACAAAACGACACCGCCGTCCTACCCTTGATCCAAAAAATCTTTGAAGATTCTAGGAGGCTCTCTGACGAAAAACGAAAAGCTGATGCGGTTACCTTGCCGAAAACCCTTCTTTAAATGTTGCGAAGCTCATTCCGCACACAGTTAAAGCGCAGAGAAAAACGCATTGCCCCGTACTTCGAGACGCCTTAGGAAACCCTATAGCTGACGCTAAGTTGACTGCTGATGGCTTCAATGCTTTCTTGTCTAAAACGTTAAGTGAACATACTGTCGGTACCATTACTGACATCCGGGTTTGGACCAGTAATCTCCTCGAAACCATAACTTTTACCCTCTGGGCCGTGACCGTAGCCATTCGGCGTTTTCGTCCATCTTACAGTCCTGGACCAGATGGCGTCCCAGTCAGCGTTCTAAAGACGGATGCAAACGATATATTTCCATCCCTTCTGTGTAACATATTTAATCTTGCTCTTGAAAGTGAAACTTTCCCTATTTTATGGAAGGAATCGCACATACTGCCTATTCCCCAACACGGCCGACCTACGTCATTTGACGACTTTAGGCCAATATAAACACTACCAGCAGTCTCAAAAATCTTCGAGACCTTGATCAAAGACAAGATGATACGTCACCTAAAAGAGAATAACCTACTTAATGCGTCTTAGCTTGGGTTTCTCGAAGACAGGTCATTTGACACTTGCCAGCTCTCTTTATTTGATCATGTGCTACAATCTAGAGACAGCGGTTTCGCAATTTACATAGTTTACTTCGACTTTCACGAAGGCTTTTTGATCGTGTTGAACGCTGATCTCCTACTTCTGAAACTTGCCTCTTTCGGCATAGGTAACAAGCTTTTTGAACGTAATATCCTCCTACTTGAATGCTCTCGCACAACGGGTTAAAATGTCTGATGTTATCTCCAACCCCACGCATGTGAGGAGTGGAGTTATGCAGAGCAGCGTGCTCGGCCCGCTTCTATTTTGCCTCTGTGTCAACGATGTTCCTGATTGTTTTTCAGTATAGTAGGCCCTTTATATACGCTGACGATTTAAAAAGTTGCCCTATCGATATAAACCGCTCGACCGTAACATCACGCCCGAGCTCTTAAAAAGATCTTCAGGCCTTCGCTCAGTGATGTCACGGCGCCTCTCACATTCTGGGCAAAAGTGCTCCGTTATGGTTATTGGCGACAACCATCAGCCCCACCTAAGCATAGACGGTCACGACCTTAATGATTTCGGAGGTGAAATGATCTGGGCATATCACATATTCTAGTAGTCTTAATCTGTCCAGAGCACTGCGCCCTGATTGTGTCTCGAAATAACGCCAAAACTACTGGGTTTTATTCTCAGACATTTTAAAACCGTCATCATTAGAATCAGCCTCTCTAAAATGTATGTCAGGCCTAGCCTGGAATACTGCTCGTTTCTTTTTAGTCTTCTGCACGCTAAGGTGAACGAAAGAAGATAGAATCAATCCAGCAAAAACTAGTTATATTTATCTGAAAAGAATAACTCCACTGGACTTTTTATATTATGGGAAGTTTATTCCACATGGCCATGGCGTTTACCGAAAAGAACCGTCGATACTTAACTGTGCGAGCTAATGGAAGAAATTAAAAGACATTGCGATGGCTGCTGCGCCAAGGATGGTCAAGTGATAAGGGGATTAAATGTACGACTATTGAAAAGCTTAAACAGCAAAAAAAGAGTCCCTTCTGCACTCGGCGAAACCATAAGGGATCAATGTAAACAAGCCCACAGTGTTCCTGATACGAAAGATTACGGTGCTCCAACGATAGAATTCTTTCCGTGAAGAAGTGCTGGACCGATTCTATTTTCTTCCGTTCGCTAGCGCGCAGAAGGCTAAATAGAAACGAGCAGTATTCCAGGCCAGGTCTAACGTACATTTTATAAAGGCGGAGTCTAATATCAATAGTTTTAAAATTTCGGAGGATAAACCCGGCAGTTCTGCGTACTTTGGAGACAATCAGGGTGAAATGCCCTGAACGATTGAGACCGTTGAATATGACATGCCCAGGTCCTTAACAACGCCAGGTACATTTATATCGTGGCCATCTATGCTTAGATGAGGCTGATGGTTGTCACCGACAACATAACGGAACATTTTTGCCAAGAAAGGTAAAGTTGCCATGTGCAGCAACACTGGGCAAAGGCCTCGAGATCCTTTTTTTAATAGATCAAGCATGGTGTCGCGATCTGCCGGCTTGTATCGCTAGGCAACTTTTAAATCGTCGGCATATATAAAGGGCCTACCATTTCGAAATAAACCTGGCACATCATTGACAAAAAGACAAAATAAAAGCGGGCCTAGCACCCTTTCCTGAATAACTCCACTCCTCACACGTGCCGAGTTTGAGATAGCTTTGGAGATCTTAACATGCTGTGTACGAGAGCTCAGGTAAGAAGATATCAAGCTCAGAAGTTTACCACATATACCGAAAAAGGAGAGTTTCAGGAGAAGAAGGGCATGGTCAACACGATCAAATGACGTAGATTGGCCGTGTTTGGGAATAGGTAGCATGTGCGATTCCTTCCATACACTGGGAAATGTTTCACTTTCAAGAGCTAGATTAAATATCTTACATGGAAGTGACGGAAAAATATCATTAGCATCCGCCTTTATAATACTGATCGGTACGCCATCTGGTCAAGGACTATAAGATTGACGAAAACGTCGAATGGCTACGGTTACCTCCCAGAGGGTAAAAGTTATGGTCTCGAGGACGGCACCGGTCCAAACCTGGATGGGCGGAGGGGAGCGGTCGAATTTTTAATAAAGGTTCTGGACAAGAAAACGTTAAAACTATCAGCCGTCAATTTGTCATCAACTACAGGATTGCCAACGGAGTCCAGTAGTACGGGATGCCATGTTTTCTATTGGTTCTTATTACGCGTGAAAAAAGTTTCGCTACATTTAACGAACGGTTTTCGACATATTTGACCTCTTCGGCTAGCCGTTTTTCTTCGGTTAGCCTCTTGGCCTGCTCAAAAATGCGGTGAATCAAGGGCAGAACGGAAATGTTGTTTTACAAATGGAATCGATGAGAGATTTTACGCAACCTACGGTGAAAAGATAAAGGGAGAGAAACCTCATCCGTGACATTAATTAATTTCTTACGGGGAACAAAACGAGAAATTAGTGGAACTTAAACTTCGGAAAGCATACCAGTACAGGTGTTCACATCCTGACACATAAAGAAATTAGACCAGTCATGGGAGTTAAGATGTATCAATAATTCTGTCGAAAGCGTTAATCGAAAATCGAAGAAAAAGCTATATTTTTTGGAAAGCGTTTCATCGGTTTCGAGTTGTAGTGTAGAAACAACGATATCATGGTCTGAGCTCCCAAGTGGGCCTAATGATGACACTGTCAAAGGCAGGCAACCTCTGCAGAAGATTCGATCAAGTATGCTTGATCCTCGGGTAGGGAAGTCAACAACCTGGGTCCACATGCCAATATCTACGGCCTCGAGAAAGTCCTTGAACTTTATGGGGCCGGAGGGGACCGGAAACCAGCGAATGTCAGGTAGGTTGAAATTACCTGCAATTAAGCAATACTTAAAATTTAAATCAACTGCAGCATGGAATGCTTGTGAGAGACAAAGATCGAAATCCTCACTGGTGTTGGGCGGGCAATAGACACAGCCAATGAGTAAAGAGTTCCTATTTTTTAAGGTAATTTGAAGCCAGCAGCTCTCGTCAACCGCAGTAAATTGGGGATGATCTAAGGTCCGAATGCCAGCACTTGTTTAATATAGATACAGCTCCCTCCACCACGACTGTCAAGGCGATCATTTCGAGTACAAGTATAACCTATAAGAGAGGGTTCGGGGTCGGCTACGGAAGGTGTGCCCATGTTTCAGTTACCATTACGATTTCTGGACAGTGGACAAAGACTAGAGTCTGAAGCAGGGGCATTTTATTGAGCAAGGATCTGGCATTGAGAACGAACAGTGGTTGTTTTTAGGCAGACCGGCTAATTCATCCAGTGGTTCACGGGCCACGGAACATAGGGGGCGGGTGCTCCCATCCTGTACTGGAAAAAAGGCGGGATCAAACGCGCCTGATGTGGGTGAAGCGGAGTAAAATATGGAGGTGGAATTGACAGACAGGGGAACTGAGCACAACTGCTAGCTATTGGGGCATGACCGGGAAATCCCTGGAAAGGATACTGCAAAATATTACTATTAAGGTGACACAGAAGGTCAGGTGGATCTAGTAGTCCAGCAGGACCCTTCGTATTGAGAGACAACTGGGGAAACGACCGTAGAGAACATTGGCTGCGGGGTGGGGGATGCACTGTTGTGAGTGGCACAGAAGCACTATTTTTGGGCGAGAATGCTTGTATGTTTCGTTTATCGGCCTCAGTATGAGGTCTGGGTGATAGCTGGAAATTCGATGTTGTAGGGATGGGGATTTTTTTGGGAGAAATAGGCGATCGTAACGGAGTAGTTTTCGTGGAGTGGCTAATTTTTTGCGGTTTTCGAGTGGTAAAGACTTTAGCCGGACTTGTCTTTGAGCTAGAAATCTGCGTTGGTTTACCAGGAGTAACTGGTAAACTTGGTATGGGTATGGTAATAGGAGGAGTACTGCCATCTTGAGAATGAAAAAAGGAAGTACTGTTTTCTTGGGATCCTAAAGAATAAATCAAGGTCGGTTTCCGTGAAGAGTTAGCTGTGGATTCAGATGGCGAAGCCGTATATGAAATTGGAGGTGATTTGTTCAACATGGCAACAGCGGTAGTCATTTCTCTGTTGCTTGTCGACAATTTAACATTTTTCAGTTTTCTCTACATTGGGATGAGGTCAGGGGGAAACCGAGGAATGCCATTTTCGACAAAATGCTCGGATAATCTCCTTCCTAGAGAGTATGAAGTTAACTTCTATCAAGAAAAAGAGCGTGACTAATATGAGGGCATTACGACTGAGCGAGTGGAGTCGTTTAGCATACGCGACTCGGAATCCCAAGCCACTGCTTTCCAGAAACAAACGCGCGCCGTCGAAAGCAGATATGTAACTGGGAATATTACGCAGCATAAAATTTTGCTTGCGTTTTATCCGTTCTTCGGTTTCGGAGCTAATTATCCCAATTAATTGAAAAGCCTGTTGGATAACAGTGTCAGAGGCATTGGTTATAGTTCCTTTAAGCATAAGATCTACTAATTCGTCAGACGATGATCGATTAACACAGGACGAGGTGTAGGCTTGAGCAATCAGAGGATCAAGAGGTTACAGATTTACCAAAGGGATTTTAGAGTTGAAAATGTCTACAGAGGCTGCGAAGTCTCGCACACGCTAGATAGGTCCCCTTCCATTACTCTATTACTCAAGGATGGACGGGAAGCTGCAACCTTTCGCCGCAAATCTGAGCAGCTTTTTGCCGTTTTTCTATCGGCATGAGGCGAAAGATCTAATTTATTGGTGAAGCTTAAGCCCAAGACCTTGATGGAGGAACAATCAATAATAGGGCAACCTTCAAAGATAAGAGGTTGCGGCAGCCTAACAGGCCCAAAACTCATGTAGTGACACTTAGTAGGTGAGAACTGCATTAGTCATGTGGAGCTCCAGGCCAAAAGAGCGTCTGAGTCTGAATAAATTTGTTCTAGGCACAGTTCGGTCGTAGAGTTAGAGAAGTAATACAGCATACAAACACCGAAAACTGTCCTACCCACAACGCTGTGAGCTTACAAGCCTTGATCCGCTGTTACTTCGCAGATTACAGAAGGGACTATTTTTACTGTTTAAATTTTTAAACAGTTTTACAGGCACCCCCTTACATCTCTGAGGCAGCTCGATCACTCTCGGCGTACCAGTCATCGAGATGTATTTTATTTCTTCTTTGGAACGCACAGTTAGATACCAACAGTTTTTTTCGGTAAGCGCTATAGCAATCTGGAATAAGCTACCCAGAAGTATCGAAATTCAGCAAAGCTATCCCTTGTTTACGCGAGCTGTCACTAGTTTTCTACATTCAGTACACCTTCCAAAACCTTTGGGTGCTGAATCTGTGGAAGCGCTCTACGTTTCTGATGGCGTTCACGGACTCTGAATCCTGTGCCGGACTTAATGCTGAGGGCAATATTGCTGGCTCTTCAGACCTCAATTGGCTTATTTCTCAGTTGACGGCGAACTGCCGCTCGCCGACATGCCCGCTGGTGCAGAATACCGGATCCATGACACTGAATTGAGAAGTTCTTCACCGGGCCTCTGTGTCAACGCTTCCCTGTTCTGAACTTTAATTACTCAATAAGCTGCAGTTTTTTCTCCTGAAAACACCTGAAACAACGACAAGGAGTTTTTTTCACTGTCAGCTTGGCCCTCTACTGTATATATGTTTTTGACCTTGCCTGTAAACTGGCAATAAATAAACATGTATGTATGTCAATTCAATTCAATTCAATTCAATTTATTGAGGGAAATAGGCATGGGCCTTTGAGTACCCTATTTGTAACGTAAAATTAAGTGCGGTATACAGAGAAACCGTGTGGGTTGCCAAGGTACAAAAGGCGGTCATAAAATTTGACAAGTGGTGCACGACTCTCGAGGGTTAAGATAAATGCCTCATCGCTCAGGCTCGTTGCGGAACATAAAACTGTCAAGGTTCCTTTTTAAGCTTTCCAGCGATTGTGACATCACAACGTCTTCAGGGAGGGCATTCCATGGTTTAACCACTCTGACAGAGAAGGAGAACTTGCGCACATCCAGTCTCGCCTGCTGGACACGCAGTTTCAATGGGTGACCTCGGAGATGGGTCGTGGTGGCAAATTCAAAGAAGTCCGAGAATTCCAGGCAACAATCCAATCCCTTCACAATGCGGAATGTCTGCAGGGAGATCACCACGCATTTGCATATAACTCAAAGGGAACAGATTAAGATTCATTAGGCGGGTGGGATATGGCAAGGAGCTTTGACTTCTAACCATTTTGGTGGCTTTCCTCTGGACTCTTTCGAGGCAGTTCTGATCTTGAACTGTCCAGGGTTTCCAGGCGTGCATAGCATATTCCAAATGTGGCCTAATGAATGTTCCAAAAGGTCTTAGCAAAAAGATCTTCATCGAAATCCAAAAAAAGGCTCGTCTGATGGCATGCAACACCGAAATTGCCCTCTTCGCCACTTTCGAGCAGTGAGACGATGGTTTTAAGGTGGTGGTCATCAGCACACCAAGGTCCTTTTGGGTTTCCACGTCTTTTAAGGCTTCACCGTTGAGAAAGTTACTTCTACTTTCGGCAGATCCAGACGGGTTGCCTAAGCGAAGTATTGTACACTTATCGACGTTGAACCGCAAAAGCCAATGATTCGACCACTCCTCCAACCGAGTTAGGTTGATCTGCAGTTTATCTTCGTCAGCAGGAATCTGGATTACATTCCAGATTTTAATGTCATCGGCAAACATTGCTGCTTCACAGTCGAGATTCCTGACACAATCGTTCACGTATATTAAAAAAACAGTATTGGCCCTAGTACTGAACCCTGAGGAACCCCACTCTCGACCGCAGCAGACCTTGACCTCTCTTGGCCGATGCACACAACCTGGCGCCGACCCACGAGGAAGTTTTCGATCCACTTGAGGAGGTTACCTCTGATTCCAATTCTTTCTAGCTTGTAAAAGCAGTCTCTCGTGCGGCACAGTATCGAAGGCCTTTTTGAAAGTCAATGAAGGCAATGTGAACCGCGTGTCTATCTTCAAGTGCTTGGGTCCACCTCTGGAGCGAATACAGCAAATTCGTTGTGCATGATCTTCCTTTTCTGAACCCGTGTTGACAGCTTGATAACAAATTATGAGTCTCCAGGAATTTCACCAATTCGCTCTTGATGATCCTTTCCATAATCTTGCCAAGGATGCATGTTAAGCTTATAGGCCTGTAGTTTGTCACTGACGCCCGGCTACCGCTTTTGTACAAGGGAGTTATATGTGCCAGCTTCCAATCGAAAGGAAGTGTTCCGGAGTCAAAAGGACTTTTGAAAGAGCACTGACAAAGGTGCGGAAAGTTCATTGGCGAGTTCTTTTCAGAAGCTTGGGTGGAAGCTCGTCTGGTCCTGGGGATTTCGACTCTTTTTAGTTCTTTTAATTCCTTTTTGGATCAGAAATTCTGAGAATAGTATGTGGCTTATGCTTTGCAGTCGGCGGGTTATCCACTGAGGGACGAAGGAACCTGGCCTCGTTTGTGAAGACTGAGCGGTAGAACTGTGAAAAGTACTCGGCTTTTTCCCTGTTTTCAGAAATTTCGACGCCCGCGGCAGTCTTAATCAGTGGTATTTGATGTTTATTCCTTGTACATCTACGGAGGTAACTGTATACTAACTTTGGATTCTGCGTTGCCTTTTGCAGCAAAGTCTTCTCAAATTCTCTTTGAACTACAATGGAACAGATCTTGCTAGCTAGCATAGTAATGGTTTGAAGGAGCCCTAGGATTTATCAACAGACGTGATTGCCCCAAACTCAAATTCAGGTTTCCCACTAGCTATTAGATCGAAAACATCGTCAGAAGAACTTCCGCTGCTTGAAAGACCCAAAGCGATGTCAAATTTACTGTTTTTTGCCAAACGCACTTGCTACATTACCTGAGGTAAAATGCAATGATAATAATAAGTCACACAAGTCACTTTATATAAGGAAGTAGGCTTTTGCCCTTGAGCTCCCTATTCACGTGCAAAAATGTCAATAGAATAAACCTTCACTGTAATAAATATTATTTTTGGCTATTGATTTCTGTCTCACCCACCAAGGTGTTTTCCGAACCCTCATACGTTCTCAAAAACATCACACTTATATCAGCTACATCGTACCAATCCTATCAACTCTCCTCCAAAAGAGTGCTCGAAGGTTGGAATAATCATCATCTGAATTTTGTTTATGTCGAAACCCCTGGAGGCTTTCAAGCTTAAGTTTGTTCGATATAATTTTGCGAGCTACAACACGAACTGAAAGCTGCAAGTGCGACGTCAAAAAATAAGGCATTTCGAATACTAAAAACTAAATTAAAGTACCATTTTTTGCCTTTTATTATTTTCATCCTAGGGTTCGCACTTTCCCATAATTTACATGTGGAAGTCCCCGAGGTTTTCCCTGCTTAACTATCTGCGCACCTTGGTGCCACCGTGAGTGTTTGCATCAGCCGAACCTGAGAGCCATAATCCATTAGGTCTATTAACGTTCATCCTGGGTTCAAATCGCAACGTACCGAGGACGATCTGGGTGGATATTTCTGTCTTTTAAACCACTCGGCGGATTCTGCAACCAGCCAGGGAGGGTCTGGCTGCATCTTCCGCACATCGGTGATGATCCAGG
Source organism: Schistocephalus solidus (assembly GCA_017591395.1). NCBI lineage: Eukaryota > Metazoa > Platyhelminthes > Cestoda > Diphyllobothriidea > Diphyllobothriidae > Schistocephalus > Schistocephalus solidus. The sequence goes on along the minus strand of WEDG01000830.1, from coordinate 65,353 downwards.
TGACCTCCGCGATGCACCTCGTTGGACCCCACCAAGGGTGACAGTTTTTTCTCCTCAATATTACTGGGATATTTTTTCACTGCCTGCTCTTTTTTGACGATGTTCAACCCAGTTAACTCATATCAATTGGCTTCGCCAACAAAACGAGATACTATATTTTAACATCTGTAGTGTAGACGAGGGTCGAAACTGCTAAGAACCGAGGTGAACAAAATAAATCTACGCTAACTGGAGAATAGTGTCTAAACTACAAACGACAAAAGGATGGCAAAAATGTCACAGGGTTGTTAGAATGCAGACTCACGAAAAACGCAGCTTCTAGATAGCGAGTGTTGTTGAGGATTGTAATGAAATCTGAGCTAGATCCAGAAAGCTATGCATCAAGGACGAAGAGCAGAGTCAGGAGTTCAATTGAGCTGGCGATCAGTAGAATGCAATCGAGAAATGAAGATCAATCGTTGCAATTGACTGCAAGTAATTGAGAGAGATCAGTACAATCAAGATTGCAGCAGTGACATGCAGCAGCGAAAACAGAAGACGTCCAACATGCCGGTTGAAGCTGGCTGTTGTGTTTTATTTAGCACATTAAAACAAGGGATCATAAAGATTCAGGTTAACAAGAAAGATACAAAGATGTAAATTGTACAAATACCTACACAACTCCCCCACCAGAGCGTTTGTTGTACAAAAAAACGCTCGATGAAAAAAAGCAAAAAATTATACGACAAAGTCCTTAAGATTGGCAGGAAAATGGATATGTCTACCAGAACGTGAGGAAATGCGTTCTCGTGAAGAAGAAGTAGCAAAACTTGTGGGTGGGGTGGTCGAGTGTGAAGGTTGAGTGGAAGGGACCGACATAGGTGGAATGGGTGGTGACGGTGCGGAGTAATTGGATGGAGCAACGGGTGGTGGGACGCACTCAAGATAAGCTGGCTTGAGTCTGTCGATGGAGACTGTGTCAGTCTTGTCAGCCTTCTGTATGACGTAATATTTGTCCATCCGTTGAAGCACCTTGTATGGGCCATCATAAGAGGAACAAAGTGGCTTGCAAACTGCGTCGTGCCGGACGAAGACGAATGGAGCAGATTTTAGGTCATCTTGCACAAAAACGCGTTTGGATGGCAGGCGAGTGGGAGTTGGACGCAATTGAGCCATGCGCTGTTTCAATTGCCTCAAAAGCTGAGTGAGCTGCCGGTGAAAGTTCAATCGGCCTGGCCTTCGACTTCAATAGATCAGTCAATGAAGCCAGTATTGCCACACAGTTATGAATGAAACGTCGGTAATAATTGACAAGTCCAATGAAACGTCGCAGTTGTGTGAGGGTCTTCGGAGAAGGAAAAGATAAAACGCTTTGCACCTTCTCTGAAAGTGGTGTGATTCCATGCTGATCGACGTGATGACCAAGGAAATCAAGAGAAGGAACGCTAAAAAGACATTCGTCGACGTTTAATTGCAAACCGTGCTGCTGGAAACGATTAAACACTTGACGCAAGTGTGATGCATGTTCCGCTGGCGAAGAACTTGCGAAGAGTATGTCATCAATATAGATAAAAGTAAACGAAAGACCGCGCAAGACCTCATCAATAAACCGCTGGAAGGATTGGGCGGCGTTACGCAAACCGAAAGGCATGTGGAGAAATTCAAACAAGCCAAAAGGCGTTGTGATGGCGGTCTTGGGGATGTCTTCCTCAGCGACCGGTATTTGATGATATGCTCTCACAAGGTCGATCTTGGAGAAAATAGTCTTTCCAGCCAATATGTGAGATAAATCGTGAATATGAGGAATTGGGTATTGATCGGGGACAGTTGCTCTGTTCAAAGCACGATAGTCCCCACATGGCCTCCAATCATCGGCTGATTTCTTTGGGACCATGTGCAGAGGAGAGGCCCATGGGCTGGAAGAAGGGAAAATTATCCCCAAATTTAGCATGTGTTCGAACTCACTTCTAGCCACCCGCAAATTTTCTGAATGAAGCTTACGTGGGTGGGCATGAACGGGTTGTCCTGTGGTAACTATGTGATGCTTAACTGTGTGCTGAACTTTTTCGGTAAACTGACAAGGTTTAGTGAGGGACGGATAGTCCTTCAAAATGTCAGCAAATGGCGAACTTGGAATAGTCAAGTGTATGCCAACCGAAGGTTCAGAGGTGACCGTACCGACGGTGAAAAGTCGGGTTGTAGTATCAATGAGTCGACGATGCTTCAATCAACTGAAAGGCAGAAATGTGAGAGGAAATCGGCTCCAATAATCGGTGACTGGACGTCGGCTAGGATAAAAACCCATTGCAAACATCGGCTTAGACCAAGGTCAAGAGTTAGGGGCTGTTGTCCGAATGTGTGGATGACGGTGTTGTTAGCAGCCTGCAATGAAAACTGCGAAGGCTTGAGGTGGTGACGCCTAGGAGGCGGGAAAACACTAACCTCAGCACCGGTATCTACAAGAAAACGGAGACCACTCGACTTATCGGTGATGTAGAAGAGGCGACTGGGTCGCGGTTGGCCAGCAGCAGTCATCGCAATTACTGGCTGGCGTTGTCGTTTAACTGTTGCGGCTTCTGTGGGAATTTGCACGGCGGAATACACTTGCGTGCTTTCATGCCATAGGTACGATGGTACCAGTACATGGTCTGTGGCTGCCGTTCCCGTGATTTGGACCGTCGACGTCGATATGTTTGACGACTATTTGGCTAATGATTGTTGATGATAGAACACATGTTGCTGACTTGCGTGCATAAAGGCGTACGGTATCCTTTAAATCTTCATACTCACTGCTACGCACGATATTTGATGCTTGCGTAAGGTCAGATGATGGTGCGGCCCGTCGATAGGCCCTACAGGACGATGATAAAGTCACATAAGGAGGGTCACGTTCTGACTTTGGAGTGCCTTGATGAGCAGGAGTGTCAATATTATCAGATCTGGAAGTGGACACCGATGTCTGTTGAAGACAAGAACATGCGGTACCACTTGGGTAGCATTCCATGATTCTTTCTGCATGCGTGGCTAGTTTATCCAATGAGGTGCTCGTGTCGAGCATAGCCAATACCTGCTGCGTTGGCAGGGGAAGTTTATCAAGCCAGATCTGTCGGAAAATTGCATCATCCATATGACGACCAGCAAGCAAAGAATGCATGTGTCGCATAAGTTTGGAAGGTGTTTGATCGCCAAGTTCGACTTGCGCGAAAAGCTCACGGAGCATTCGGTTGGCCGACTTGGCCACACGATTAATTACAGCATCCTTCAACTGGGTGTATGGCTCCTCAGCAGGGATAGGATCAAGGAGGTCCTCGACGTCAACGGCAACATCGAAAGGAAGTGATTGCACTAGGTATGAATAACGCGTGCGTTCACTGGTGATACGGCGCGTCGAAAAAACTGCCTCGATCTGCCTAAACCATACGCGAGGGTTGCTCGGCGTAAATGGGGGCAATTTTAAAGAGAAGCTATTAACGTCAAGAGAGTCTGCATTAGTCTCATTGTCCGTCATAGCAAGTGATATGGTGCGTAATGATAGAAAAGTGGGGTTACCAATTTTTTAGTGTAGACTAGGGTCGAAACTGCTAAGAACCGAGGTGTACAGATTAAATCAACGCTAAGTGGAGAATTGTGTCTAAACTACAAACGACAAAGGGACGGCAAAAATGTCAGAGGATTGTTAGAATGCAGACTCACGAAAAACGCAGCTTCTAGATAGCGAGTGTTGTTGAGGATTGTAATGAACTCTGAGCTAGATCTCGAAAGCTTTGCATCAAGGATGAAGAGCAGAGTCAGGAGTTCAATTGAGACGGCAATCAGTAGAATGCAATCTAGAAATGAAGCTCAATCGTTGCAATTGACTGCAGGTAATTGAGAGAGATCAGTACAATCAAGATTGCAGCGGTGACATGCAGCAGCGAAAACAGAAGAGGTCCAACATGCCGGTTGAAGCTGGCTGTTGTGTTTTATTTAGCACATTAAAACAAGGGATCATAAAGATTCAGGTGAACAAGAAAGATACAAAGATGTAAATTGTACAAATAACTACACATCAAAACACGCATGTTCAAATAGGGAATTCAAAGGTAACTCACCTACGTATCCCTCAAATATACTGATCCTGATAAGCCACTCTTCTTACATATTCTTTAGCGAAGCATTTTTATCTCCTTATTTTTCTTTTTAAATTGGCGTTTTGCCAAAATCCCCTCCCACACGTTCTTACTGAAGGAGTTTTTTCACTGATTCTTTCCTAGGTCACCGAAAATTCCATAGATTGTTGACTATTGTTTTTAAATGACGAATCGTTATTAAACTGTAATACTTGGTTTGTAATGATAAGGGCCATCTGGGCCATATATATACAATTTATTTATTTAAATTTAACTAGTATTTCCGGAATTATTAGTAAATTTATTTATTTGCATTTACAGTGTCAACGCATATGCCCCTTTAGAAAAAAGACCATTATTTTTTTCCACACAAAGCAAACAAACGGGCTAAAATAACCGTAAAATAACCCATTACTAATCCCATAAATGTATCCGTTACCTTAACAAGGTTAGTTATGCGGTGATCACCTCATTTTTGGTGGGAATGCACGGTTAATGGCGTCTGTTGAGTTTTAACCGGTGTATTTAAAAATCGATTACAACAGTTTTATATACGTATTTTCGGTATTTTTCCATTTTAACAATTGAACACATTTGCTCGCCCTACATTTGACTGCCTTTAAGTAGCCTAAGCATGTGCCTCCTGTTGGTGTTACAGTTACACAACGGATACTTGGTGTAGTGGTTGTGCTGTATATCCCCGACCAGGAAAATTGATTATATCCAGCGAAACGCTAATTGTAGGTGCTGTTCGGACTAAGAGTTCCTGGTGCAGCCATCAGAATCTGAAAAATGATACGAAAGGACAACACTTCCAGTGAACCCACCGTGCCCGTCCTCTCGAAAAAAGTACCCGACTTCCTCCGAAAGCATGACAGGTTTGTTGCTTCTACCAGTGCTTAGTAAACCTCCAGCAGGAGAGTAGTGCGTACGGTTTTCATAATAATGTTATTTTTAAGGTGATATTTTTGACAGAATAGCAGGATACCGAGCATACTTATTTCGCTATATACTTTTTATGACTGCCATCAACATCTGATATATCAGATGGCAGCCTGACTCGTGTTGTAAACCGTTATACCGGTTTACAACACGAGTCAGGCTGCCAAAACATGCCTTTTGCATCGTTCTTCTGGCTTTAAATTTCGTCATTGCTTAGAAGGTACGATTATATACACTGTAGGATGCGCAAACATAACGATAGTGCTCATGCTCGAGTCGATCGATTCGCTCAGCCGTTCTTTTAGAGATTTAACTTTTTAAAGTATTTTTGCTGACTGGGTAGAAGCAATATGAAGAAGTCGTCATAATCTAGGTTTTTTGATAGTTCTGACAGTTTTGGTATAGTTTATTGAATGGCGTTAGTGTCCGTTTATTATAGTTCTGATAGGTTGCTGGGTCTTCTGCCAGTCTCACGTGACACGGGGGAATGTTTTCGCCGTTTCCAATTTCATAGTTGAACTGCAAATTTGTCAGGCTTCTTATGGCATGATTTTTCAGTGATTATTGTAGGTGATTTTCGGTTTGCTGATTTAGTTTTCGATTTCTTATGGGGATTTAACATTATTGCCATAGCTTTAGTCACTATCATGTGTACTACTTGCGCGTTTAAATCAACAATTTTTATCACGCTTGTGTCGTCAGAATTTGGAAACTTGGAATATACTTTTAGCAAAAGTTGAAGGCATTAAGGGTTAAAGTAGTCGTGATAATAGTACTGATTTGCTACTCTATGTTTTAATTATTCTAACTTCATTTATTTCTTTTGTTTTTATTTTTTTCACTTTAATTAATTAATTAATTAAAATTAATTTAACCTTACCGTTATATAAATTCCTGTGTCTTCTCTTTTTTTTATTTATGACAGGCATAACTTATTTAGGCCAGTCATTAGCTTAAACAGACTTTTGAATTGTACATAACTTTTTTCATTAGCGTCATATCGATCACCTTTTTTAAATTGATTTGCGATTGCAACATGTGTGACGATTTTACCCGTGACTACTATTATTTATAAAAATAGCGCTGGGTGTGACTATATGTATAATTTCTCGAATACTTTCCATATATTTTCCCCTGCGTTATGTCGTGTTTTTACTTTATAGTCCACAATCCTATTATTTTGAAATAAACACGCTCGTGATCAGAAGAACCATACCTTTCGTTGTTTAACCCGCCTGTTTCACTAAATTCTCAATTAAACTGAATGGAATTTAAGTCAACCACAATTTTATTTGCAATTTTTTGCAGTATTTACAATTTTATCATAGTTTTAACAATCCTCCTGATGTAGCTTTGCCCTTTACTGTAGATTCATTCTATTTACAGTCAAGTTTCGGTTACCAGTTTATCTTAGTCTTTATAGCTGGCTTTATTTTAGGGTTATACAGTTTCTTGTTTCTACCGATAGCATTATTTTTGCGTTATCGTCAGTATTAGTATCAGTGCTACGTCTCCGGACATTCTACTTGCCTACTGCATCAGCTCACAGAAACAACTTGCATACACCTCGTTTATGGCACATAACCTTTTGGTTTGCAGCTATCGAGGGAAGCATACTGAATGACTGTAGAACGGCATATACTGCTGAGACAAAGAAAGCGAGACTGGGTTCCCCTTATTATCGCAGGAAAGATAAATATATTTGCAAAAATAGGCAACTCTGATATATTATTTCATATACCATGCATTTGTATGTTGGGAACAGTTGCATCCACAAGAAAGTTGGAAGTTCAAGTGAGGATTTTGCGGTACAAAAAGGAAGTGTAGTTTGTTCCCATCATTCAGTCCCACGATGCAATTAATAGAGCATCGTCTTGCTCAACAAAGCGCCTGAGTTTGAGCTCCTTGTCTAGGTGATTTTCTGTTGGCCATACCTACTAGATAGTGTCAAAATAAAGAAAATTACCGACAAACTTACGGGAGACCAGGTTAGCATTTTTTGACGTATAAGTCATTATCAGCCAGCCTTACCTAACTGACCTGTCAGTTTCGATATGGAATATTAACTATCTTGGAAGTGTGTTAACTAGTATAGTTAAGGAACATGTCCATTAATCTTTAGCCCATGTTACCAGTCGTCGCGTGGATTGTCTGTGGGGCTCTCGATCGAACCCCAAAGCACAACGGGGCGAGCATGTCCCTCAACCCGACCGGTTGGTATTCCTACGGTTTCGGGTGTGTTCGCAAAGTGTCCTGAGCTCTCAGAAATACGCCATTTCCTTTTCGGATGTTACTTGCATGAATTTTGATCCTTGTTCCAGTTGTCCAACGAATATAGGCTTTTATATTGACCTGAATTTTATTGTATGCTTTTCATGATTAAGTAGGGCCTTGATCTAGACTCAATTTGACCCCGTTACGGTGCTCGCAAGTTTAATTTCTTTGGCAATTTCTACGTGGAATTCGCACCTGGCCATCTGAGTTTGCGTTGAATTCTATAAGGGGCCTTTATGCGTGTTACGATGCCAAAACATTTAGTTTTTCTAAGCATATCGAATTATTTACGTGCGTTTTTATCTGTTAATTCCTTCACCCATTAGCATAGCTACTGGTTACCCGGCGCGTCCGCAGGTGGCGGCTAGTGGAATGGTCTTCAGTGAAGGTTAGCAGCGAAATAATCAGACTCTCGGGTCTGGCGAATAAGTAGTCGCTGATCAGCAGCGACAGTACTACCAGGGTGCGACGGGCTGAGGTCTGGCACACCAAAAACCTTAAAAAAGCCGCAAAGCCCGATGACGGCACTGTGACATGGCGAGTGTAAACCGCCATTAACTAAGTTCGATCGCTCCCGCTGCCTTGTGCGTAGGCTCTAAAGCCAAATCGCTGGAGGAGACAACCTCGAAAATGCAATCCGAGCGGCTGTTGGGGACCCGCCCGTACTCACAATCCCCAAGACACCTCATGAAAAGATGTCCGAATATAGTACTACGATCCATGCTACGGCGTCCGCGGGAACCAACGCGCTCCGCAACCCTATTCCAGTGGTGTGGTCGAATAGTATGCAAGCTAAACTACTCAATCGGAATCGGACGCTTGGTATTGGATGCTTGAATTTGCGAACGTTCCTGAACCCTGGTATCCAAAGTCTGACGGTTCGCAGCCTTTATTAGTACAAAGTTGATTTGTGCTGCCTGTCAGAAGTCCGAATACCTAACTCAGGCTCTCTGGAAATAAAGATCCCGGGAGCCAACTCACACTTCACCCTGTACCACAGTGGTCGTCGCGATTTTTCTGGTAGATATGGTGTGGCGATTGCTCTCGCAACAAGCGAACCGTGCACTGCTTGCTTGGAAACCAGTCAACGAACGGATGGCCTATGTGCGACTGAAAGGTCACTTCAAAAACATCTCATTCGTCTCCGTGTATGCACCAACTTCCGCTGCCGAACAGCACGGCGCAGGGACGTTTTACTTGCAACTGCAAGTGTTAGTTGAAATACTCCCGCGCCGTGATCTGTTAATTGTTGCTGGGGACTGGAATGGCCGAACTGGGCGTGGTGACTCCACTAACAGTCATCTTTTTGGCCGTTTTGGGCTTGGTTCTCGATTGAAAATGGTGAGAGATTGCTAAACTTTGCTGACCAGAACCGACTGTTTGTCACAAACATGGGCTTCCAGCACCGCAACAAACACCTGCTGACCTGGTATTCAAACGACAGTCATACGGCCAGTCAGATCGACTACATCCTAGTCAGTTCACGGTTCCGCAGCTGGGTTCGTGATAGCAGATTGATGTGTGGTTCCGAGACTGGTAAGGCCTATGGATCCGACCATGTTCTCGTCCGTACACGCTTGAAAGTTCACCTATAATCCCCACGAAAAATGTCAAGTGCTAGACGCCTCGATGTCGCAAAAATCCGGCAACACGGCACTGCCGAGGCCCTTGATAGAGAAATCCGGTCCTGTTTTACTACACGAACAGACGGAGAAGGCAGTAGTGAGTAGTTATCACTGAAGGCATTAGTCTATGGGGCAGCTGATAAAATCCTTGGGTTTACTCAGCGACGCCGCAGTGATTGGATTAGCGTAAGAACCCTGCAGTTGTCTGCCCAGACGGCTCGAGCCAGGTCCCACAACGATGCTTCCTTCCGCCAACTCCGAAAGATGACGGCAAAATCGGCTAGGAAAGACCGGAAGAAATATTGGGCTGAAATAGCGACCTCGATGGAGCAGGCCTCAAACGTAGGTGACACTCGAAAACTCTACCAAATTATCCGCCAAGTTAGCGGTAGGCCCTCTACACTGAGCGACTCTGTTCGTGACGTGAATGGCAGCTTTATTGCTGAAAACCCGGCCAAGGTCGAGTGCTGGCGTGAGCACTTAGAGAACCTTCTCAATTGCGATACCGAGCCCAAAACCCTTTTACCACGTGCAACGGAGTCTCCTCACTCTCCTGCTTATGCAATGTCATGCGACCCCCCTTCTGAAGGAGAAGTCACTGATACCATAAGAAAGTTGCACAACAAGGCACTTGGAGAGGATGGTATACTCTGAAATCTACAAATCTTGTGTCGAAACACTGGTGCCCTGGCTTCATGAAGTGATTGCACAAGCGTAGAGAGACGAGGTTGTTCCTGATGACTGGGGCTCAGGCATCCTTGTGCGAAAACTACCGTGGCATAAGTCGTATCGACTGTGCTGCTAAAATCTTAGCTACTGTCCTTCTCAGGCGATTCCAGGCTGTGCGCGACTCTAGGACGAGGCCCAACCAAGCCGGATTCCGTGCTGAGCGTGGATGTGTGGACCAAATATTCACACTAAGGCGTATCTTTGAATCCCGCCATAGTTACCAGCAACCGACAGCCGTATGCTTTGTCGACTTCGCCGCCGCGTTCGATTCCGTCCATCGTGAATCCTTATGGCGGCTAATGGCACTAGATGGCCTACCCTCGAAAATCATCGCCATGATCAGGGCCTATTACAGCTCAACCACTGCACGAGTTTTGGTCCATAACAATCTTTCACAAGCATTCTATATCCGGTCTGGCGTTCGACAAGGTTGTATTTTGTTGCCCATCCTGTTCAACTACGCTATCAACTGGATTCTTGGGAAGGCTCTGCATGAAGAGGACGGTGTTGAGCTTGCACCCGGATGCCGGCTGGCTGACCTCGACTACGCAGATGATATCGCCTTACTAGCCTCAAACCTTGATGATCTACCGTCTATGGCGTAGCGGGTAAATGAAGTCGATAAATCGGTCGGCTTATCTATAAATGCGGGGAAGACCAAAGTTTTTTCAAGCTATATCCCTGCCCAGGAAAAAGCACCTCTCTAGGTTGGTGGCTGTCAACTTGAAGAGGTGGACAGTTTCAAATACTTTGGGGCGAGGTTGCTGCCGAATGGACAGAGTAAGGATGACATTGTCTCCCGAATCGATACTGCTCGTCGGGTTTTTCTCAAGCCTTAGAAAGTGCCTGCGGACCCGACGCGACATTTCTATCAACACAAAGATTCGCCTATACCATGCGTCTGTGCGGTCTGTCCTTCTCTATGGTTGTGAATACTGGGCTACACGCATAGAAGATGAGCAAAAACTGGAGGCATTTGATCACCACTGCTTGAGGATTATTCTCTGAGTGAAGTACAAAGACTTCGTCTCAAATGGGACAGTCCGCAATTGCTGCGCAAACATCGCAAGGATATCCCAAGCCATCCAAGAACGATGTCTGTGGTGGTTCGGACACGCTCTTCGTCGCCTACCTTACGAACTCAGTGTTACTGCCCTTGAATCGACTCCACTACCCAATTGGAGCCGTCGAACAGGGGGTCAGCTCAAAACCTGGCTCGACACAGTTCGTCAGGACATGGAAATTGTTCTTGGACCTTCGGTATTCGGCGTCCGTCGTTGGCGAAAAGAATGGATTGAACTGTCCGGGTCTGCTGTCGCAGATCGTGACACCTGGAGAAGCACAATCCGTGACATAATCGAGGCCGGCTAGATCAGGCATGATCGCAGCCGTAACAAGTACTAATAAATTGTGGTCAGCAAAATTGTGCAATAACTGAAGTTCCATCCAACCGATAGAAATGCTTACTGTCTCGGGTACCTCAGAGCGGTCTTTGTTTTTTGAATTGCAAACCGATGCTTCTTCTGATTGAATAGGGTGCAGTCATGCTAATCATACAAGCCCCACCTTTTCTTACATTCTAGGTGCATTATGTCAGTTCGAATTTTTCGTGTGTCAATCCTCGTTTCACCGAAAACTACCCTCCGATCCCGTCTGTATGTTTTCAGCCATCTCAACACTCTCACCTCTTCATTACGTTTATATCTGGTAGAGAGTGGCAGCATGCCCTTGACACTTAGCTGACAACGCGAATGAAAATTTATGCAGTTTGTTGTTCCTGATACCTGCATGATTACTGAGATACCCCCTACTTCTTCTTGTTTTACTTTAGAGTCTTCATTTTGCGGGGCAAACTTTTTCAACTGGACAGGTCGTCCCTTAACGTGGTCTATAATCATATTCGTCAGAAGTTGGTTGAACTTGGCCTTCTGCCGGCACCGCTCACAAAGGGCGAAAGGGCTGATCTTCGAGGTAAGTCCTCTCTTTGTTCTCTCATCCGGGTCTAGGTTCTTTTGGGAGCAAACCGAAAACATTTGCTTGCTGTTTAGTATACCCAGTTGTAATTGTCGGTTTGAACGTAGAGGTTACAGGTGGTATTCACCACGCTTTGTTACATGTCGTTGTGCAACAATTACGTAGGACTTTAACATATTGAACACACGAGAGCCGACAATTTTATATATTTTTGGTCTTTGAGTCTCAGCAGCTGTCTCACAGAAAAGTTCTTAAGAAGTTCTCTCTTCACAATTTGCGGATTTTTAAATTTGATTAGCTACACTGAAACACCCCCGTGATATCCGATTGTCTCAAGTATCATGAACACTTCTGAGTATCGAAAGTAAGTGATAAGGAAGAGGTACACATATCCCCAAAAACTGCTTTCTCGAATTACCTAAAGCTTGTGCATCCAAATGCTTACAGTCAATTTAATAATTATCTATCATTATAAAATGAACTGAAATAAAAAAGAGAGATGTATTGAGCGTGGCGTAGGGGGTTTATAACACTGGGGTAACTCTATGTCTATTAATGGAGTCGGTGTCTGACACCCACGCTTCCCATCCTGTTGCCGGCCCACGTCAGTACCTGCGTGCTCGCGATGTCGAACTCTTGTAGGTAGCGTCTTGAGACAGTGGGCCGTCTCTCTAAACGGTCCCATTATGCATGAGTATTCGCGAACGGAGGCGTCGTCCTGTTTGGTATGCGTAGTGGCGAGGATACTTCTGGTACGTGGTTTGATACACTACGCTGATTGCTCACCTGCGTCTAGCCGGTCCTTATTCTTCATGACTCTGGCACGCATGGTAGCCACCGGTCGAATTACCCCGGTGTTAACCTGCTCTACACTCACAGAGCCGGTTGGGCAGCTCGCATCGCCGCGAGGGAGACGACCGCCGCCACCACGGCGTGGGACCCTGGTGAGTCAGGCGACGCGAACAAGGCCTAGTCACGAACTTGTACCCATACTCTTCTCTCCACCACCCCCAATCCTACTGTATTACTTCATAAATGTCCATACGTTGTTGCATTCCAACAGCCTCTGATGATGAACTCCTGTTTGAGTTTCAAAGCTCAGGCCAGTAAAATTTCCAACCCAATGATCGTACCTTCGTCTTCTTTTCGACAAGAACCCGGGATTCGCATCTTTGCTTACTACAACAATGTTTCAGTACCCCCACCTCGAACGTGCATTTGGTCTAGGGAAGATTCTGTCTGAGGCCTTTTTTAACATCTGTCCCCCCCCAATCTATGTATCCATCATCCGGGTTCTCAAAAACCATCGTCGTTTACGATGGGCCCCCCTTCCTACCCCTAATCGATCGCTTCCTTAACCCCAATGGTTCTGATGCGTTGCTTACCACCCATGAAACAGAAATTCGTGTGTTCTGAAATAACGGGTTTCGGAAAAAAAACAGTCATTTTGGGTGGCACCGAATCCTGTCTTCTGGCAGATTATTCGCTAGTAAGAGAACAGTAATTAGCTAAGGTGCTCCTAGATGGGGAAAGTGCGATGTCCATGTTCTGCCGTTATGTTCTGTCCATTTTTTTGCCGCCCTTGCCATAAAATGCCGCAGCGCAGGCGATGCGAGGAAGAGGCGAATTGCTGCCTTTCGGTTATCAAGAATGTCGTGCAGGAGGAATGCTGGAGTAGTTTTACTGATGTTCTCGAAGTGCACCGTATTACTTCTGTTTGAATGCACTGCAAAACCGCCGTTGCGACTCTCTAAATTAGCGTTTTACTAACAAAGATGTAGGATCACCAACCCATTTTTATATCTGTATTCGTCTGGTTAGTTCGTTTTCTATCCCGCCTTCCTTTTCCCTCTTTTATTGCTCATTTTTAAACGCTAGAATGTCCTAACTGAATCTAAAATTTTCTTTTAGCGGAACTGGAAAAATCACCTTGGATGAACATGGAATGTCTGGAAGCTAGGCATGCGAAACAAGTCTGTTTGAAGAATGGAAAGCCAACCCCTGTCAAGAAACCGCAAACGCATGGAAGGCAGCTTGCGATAAACTAAGGGGAAAACTAATGAAATTACGACAATTCTGGATCGAGAAGATTGACTCTGTGAACTACTTTCAGGATTACGAGGACTTGCCTCTGGCCGACGGTGAGCTGTAGAACTCTGCTTTATGATGTTTAAATTGTACGTCCCACCCAAGAACATAAATTCCGATGTGGTATAGAACCCGAACGACATTGAGTAACAGGTAGTTCTGGTCAGCAAGTCTCAACCTATTGCGATTGTCGCGCTGAGGTTGTGAAGTGCTGTAACCTCCTGCTATTAGGAAAATTAGTGTGTTATTCAGCCAAGCATATTACCTTCACATTTATCGGTATGTTGGGTTTATGACATGCCCACTGTGTGTGACCTAACTCGTGCAAAATTCCGAAATTTACGAAAGATGGATAATCACTCGCAAACTGGCATCAACACGTGCACCAAAGCTTTGAAATATTAATGCACAACCTTAAGCGACTTTAAAATTTAAAGGGAATGTGAGAAGTAACATTATTTTGTTGAGGAATACTGACTTCTGGAAAAAAAGTGGTCAATTTTGCAAACATTGTAAATGCGTTAGCATACTGTTTTGTTTATATTACGAAAAGTATCCCTTCGTCAACTTTTTTTGGTATTTCTAGTATTGGATTTCAACTATTCTCAAATCCTTCTTCTCAAAACTTTCAAAATAAGATAGTTCTTAAAGGCATTTACCGAAAGTAGTGAGCTGACGAATATATGCAGACTTTACCTTTTTCCAGGATGTCCTAGGTGAAAATGTTAAAGTTTTATCGGTTTTGTGCCTTCCCCGAAAATAAGTGATGCACTTTCGGCTGGAAGTGAAAAGAAAAATTACTGTTTGCTTTATATTGGAGTGTTTTTTGCTGGATTTATATACTTAAAAGCCGCGTTCTAGACCGCAAGTACAGAACCCACTATCCGAATATATATTAAAATTTTGCGAAAACTGCTAATCTGCCCACTGTGTTTCTGACTTCCGGATTAGCGGAAGCTCTATTATACAGAAAAGTATCTTATCGCAATTTAACATGCGTTTCTGTAGTCCATCTCTACAGCATCTTGTACGTATTTTTTAACGGGCTTTATTTTAACCGTAGTAAAAAATACCGGTAAACAAGTGCATTCCTGCGTTTTATGGCAACAAACATCAGTAATTCGCGCAAAATACTTTCTAAAGCTGAAGTATTTGCTTGCTTTTGGAAAACAGTGCGATTTCTTACAAAAGTTCTTCTTCCAGAAGGGATTTATGTGAAACCTTTCTTACTCATATTAATATTCTTTTATATCATACTACACAAAAACGATGGACTTTGCTCTGTGATATTAAATAGCATGGGAAATTTCTTGGACGTCCGAAAATCTCCGATTTCGCCCAAATCCTGCCTGTTTCCCTTCAGTGTATGAGATGTTCTTTAGTAAAAGGCTTCCAGGCCTCAAATCCACTCAAACTACCAAATAACGAGACCAAAGTTATGCTAAACTACTCGCTCAAATTTTATTTACACATTGCATGAATTAGGGCACCTACTGTATATTGGCTCATTTCCATACTTGAACTGAAAACGGGGACCGGTTAATGATGGGATACACAAGACAAGCTACCTCCTCCAACAGGGCCAGAGCTAATCCACCATCGTTCTACGGAAGTTTAAATCCTCTTAGGCCCTGCTTGGACGTTTCGGAGTCGGTGCTGCTCCTACCATAGTTTTTTTCGCCATTAATATCGCTCCTTCTTTTTCCTGATTCTGAGTTGGCTCAGAGTTGCGAGGCAGCCTGTACAGGGTACATCATCTGCGCCCTTGACTTTCAAAGCTAATGCCATGCATCTGCTCGCTTAGCAACCACCGCGCAACGGTCATCGAGGACGGCACCGATCTCCTGTTCACAAACGACGTATTTTAACGAGAAGCTCCTCAAGAGTTCTTGTTCATTGGGACAACCACAGTTAACAGTCTGTGACCGCCACAGCCTTCGGCAACTCGTAAAATTATCGTCAATTGCGTAGTCAGGAAGTCAGTTTCGTGCTTACATGCCCCTCCCGCTGACCAATATCCCTTTACTGCCTGGGCACTTTCGAATCCGGTTTTCTCGTTTCTACATTATATCGGCTTGTACACGGGTCTCTTTTTTTGCTTTTCAGACGTATCCATTGCCCCATCAACAACGCCACAACTTCCTCGTTCGCCCGATGGTCCTTGCTCCCAAAAGCCACAGCTAGGTACTTCAAAACCTTTGCTCTTTCTTATCAGGCCTGATTTACTTGGTATTTATTTTTTTCTTGAATTTGTCTTTGCCTTCCACTTTGATTCTATTTTTCAGTTCAGTTCAGTTTTACTAAGGGAAAGTTAGGCGACGCCTCTGAATTTCCTATTGGTTACAATAGCATTACAAATTAAAAAATGCCGACACCTAATGAACGTTAGAAAAAGGGTTCTCTCCACGTCAGTCTACAGGGCGTCTGACGAACAGTTATAAAATAATATTACTCAAATAGGGAATAGTATTTTCTAAAACATGTAACTTTCTGATTTCCCTAAGTCGTTACACATTATACACCAGTTTAAAGTACCTTCATGTGTGTCAGTCAAGAGAATGCCTGTTCACTTATTCAAATTTATTTCGCCATCGTCTTCACAGCATTCAGTGAATCCTCTCAGGACTTTGCACCATCGCGGTCAGAAAGCAAATACCCGGTGTATCCCTACACAGACAAAGGTGGTTCCCTCTCAATACCGAGTGGCACCTCCTCGTCGCTTGGTGCAGGACGACAATCTCGAGAGCGTTCCAGATCGCCGCTGGCAACATCGCGCGACAACACCGAGCACCAGTGTTCGTCTCACGACGGCCGTAGACCACCCGAATCATCCGGCCGTCCTCGAGGTTGTAACCAGAGTCAATCATACGATGAGCGGAACGGCTGTATAAGTCATCTGGACTCGGCGGGTAAATATGGCTGCCGTCAGTGCGGTCACCACCATTATCAACACCCATCCGAATTGGCCACGGGGGAAGTTCAAAATCTACTTGGAAGTGACTGTTCTCAGTACCAGTACCCAATAGGTCCCTCCCGCCATCTTAAAGCTGAGTACACCTGCTACAAACCGACTGTGGAGCGGAGGGAAAGTTCTGAGCCTGGTCAGAGTCATAGCTATGCCACTGAAGGAGCCAATGAGTGTGGCCAAAAGCGTTATGAGGTTTACTGTCCGACATCCTCTTCTTTTTCAAGTGTTTCCTATCGGCAACGTCCAGACTTACCGCCCCACGCGAAGGATAAGAAGCCAGTACCTCGTCGCTGCGATGTTATCATTTCTGAATACTCCCGTGCAGACGGTGGCCCCTTTCTGGACAAATAACCCCTTTTTCCGCATATTTATCACGCAGTTCCATTGTTACCAACGTTTTTTTTTCACGTTTCAGAGTACTGTGAACTTGTTCTTGCCATTTCGTCTCTCGTGCTCGAAGGTTGCATTATAAGGCGCTCTGTTCGTGGCACAAAATCCTGCAGACTTTAGCGGTAATGGCAGATGAACAATGCCAACCACAAGACAAGTGAGACTGGAATGACCATTTCTCGCTCCTTAGCCATCATCAGGCAGCCATTCCCAACCCCAGGCAGTGCCCCACCCGAGGCTCGAACCCGAGATCTGCTCAATGGTTAGAGCGTTGGATTTCCGATCAATAGGTCTCGGGTGGGGTACCACCTGGGGTTGGGTATGGCTACCTGATGACGGCTTATGAGCCAGAAATGCCCATTCCAGTCTGCCTCGTCTTTGCCAGCATTTTCATCTGCCTCTGCTAGTACTACCCGTTTTACGGCTACTGACGAGGCTCAAAAGTGAGCCCTAAAGCAGAGTGGGACGAGTGAGTTCCGCTAACGATCGGTGAGCCTTCATCAACAAATATAGTCGGTAGTCTTAAAATTCGCCCGAAGTTGAAGCAGCAACACAAACCCCAATTGGCGGGTAGCAAGGCCTTTATCACAACTACGATTTAGTCAGCAAAAAACCAGTGGCCTCCATTATTGGCCCGGCGTCCTGTTATTATCAGTGTAAAGCAGTGCATCGTAATTCGCGACACATTCTGCTGCTGCCAACCCTAGTAGATAAGGGCCAGATATTTTGTTACGGCATCAGTGACCCATTTGTTTCACGCATACTTGGCAGCCACTCGGGATGGTGATGATGATCATGCCTAGACTAAACTTATGCATTTCGTCAGGCTGCTAGGCACCTCGTTGCTGTGTAGACTGATGATTTTTATCCGTGGTTTCTAGTAGGGTAATGAACACACTTCGTAAGTTTCACATTGATAAGGCTGAGTTCGGAATAGAGGGGGGGGGGGGGTTAGCCACGGATTTCTTTGTCGTCAAAAGTCGGGGTGTCAAAGGTACTCACACTAACGCAGTATTCGAACCTGATCTTGCTCAATACTGTCGGCATCTGCACCACTAATGGTGTCGCAGTGGATTCATAACAACCTTGGAACTTTTAGTGGGCACCTTAATACTAGTCGAATGGACCGCAACTTTTATCCAGTTTTCTGCACAGTCAATCGTGTAGCCTGTAGTGGTGCCTTACGGAAAGTAAATTTAAGACTTTCGCCGTAAACTGCATCGTCTGTGATACATTGACCCGTAAAGGCAGTCAAAATTCTGAAGAATGGTTTCCATTCGAAAAAATTATAAAAGTGGAGTTGTCATATTATCGTTCAACCTAATTCCAAGATAGCTCTGGATGCCGATGTTTTGAATAAGTTTCTTTCCTGCCGTCTGCAAAAACTGCACTCCGTAGGAAATGATCACTTTAGTATTTACTTGTCATTAATTTTCGGCATCCTCATAAATTCAAAATATTTTATAGAAACCAGACATGAAAGTATTTTGCTTATATTCTTTTAGCATCAAATTGCATCCTCTAATTTTATACTTAAGGAAAGGGTATCTGTGAGTTTAAAAAGTCTATGCAGAAGGCATCGTATCTGTTCATTTATTAATGCTACCTATACAGTATACATTATTGCCTACACCTAATACACAAATTTATGAACATTGTGTGACGTTTTCCTCATAGCACAAAGAAATTCGGGCTTTCCCCTAGGCGAAATGTGTACAACAGGTAGTTGGGGAACCCTGAATTCAGGTGCAAAGATAGGATGGCTTCAAAATTATTCGTTAACTGCAAAACTGGAATGTATCCCTTTTTTGAAGCATTAAACTAGGAAATTCATTTTGCTTTTAAATGCGTACAACAAACAACGTTGATAGAAGTGAAGAGGCGAGTTCCAGGGAACAGTTCCGGATGAGAAGATGCCATCGCTGTAACCAGAAGTTTATTGGCCTGACGTTTCGGAATCTCTCTCGAATCCATTATCAGAGGCAGTGGCAAATAAGGTTGCTAGAAGCACAAAGTGCGCAGTATGTTAAGTACTTCGTGGCAACGCCATCACCTGCGTACTGCAATCGGCAGCCTTCGCAATCACCGTTGGAAGTCGTAATTTATACGATGATAGCTTGACCGTCCGCGTCCGAGCCGTTAATGGCCGTGATTTTATTATCCATATTGGATGTTGGTGTGATAATTACTTGTCCATTCGGCTCGCTGCCATTGGAAATGCTGGTCGCCTGCAATGTCCCCACGTGACTGATTCCCTTGCTCAAACGAAGCCTCCGCACAGCGTATAAGAACGGGAGGTCAGTGGGTTTGTTGGTGGACTGCGGCCTTGAGAACCATGACTTGAGCAGCTTGCTGCCCACACTGGTATCGCCTCTTGTGAGGATTTTGGCATCGTGAAACTTAAAGATGTGACCAGGTTCCGTCGAGTGGGCTTCAACCTGAGAGCTAGCGTCTTTCCTCCTCACCGCAGCTGCATGCTCGGTCACTCGAGTCTGGACTAATCTCCCGGTTTCTCCGACGCGGTTAATTTGTCCATAACTGCACCAGATCTGGTAAGCAAGACCAAACCTTTCCTGCCATGGCAGTGGGTCTTTGGGCCGCATGATCCGGCGCCTGATGGTTGCGTCTGGCATGTTCGCAACTCCAAATTGAGTGAGAAAGCGGCTAACGGCCCCCAGGATGCTCTTCCCGTACAGAAGAGCGCGCCAACATTAAGGGCTGATTGCTTTTGGTCTCTCTTCTCGTTTGTGTATGAGCTGTTTAAAAAAGTTATTCTGGTAGCCATTCGCTCTCAGTACCCGTCGAAGATATCGTACCTCAGCAAGCTTGCCTTCCGTTTTACTGCGATGCGTCTCAACCCTGCCCGTATAGCGCCCTTTCGCAACTGTGTTTGTGATTGATCGGCCGGGCGGTGTTAAAGTTCAGTACTTGGGTCATATTTGTTGCTTTTCTTAATAGTTTGGTTTTCAGACCGCCACAATATTAACGGCAAACAAGGACACCCAGAAAGGCCAGCTGGTTTATTCTTCCTCCTCCATCGTAAATTGAATGTCCAGGAAGACGGCGTTGAGACGTTCTTTGAACGTCAGCACCTGTTTCCGTTCGATGCCGACGGTGGTATAATCCACATACCGAGCCCAGAATTCCCGTTTTTGGTGTCGGAAAACAAGCGACCCCAAACCGTTGGTTATTCATTTCACCTGCTGCTAGCTTGTTCCGTCAAACGTGAAGTACATCCTGCATCCAGCGAACCCATTGGGATGTCCTTCACCTGCTCGTTAATTTTTCCATCGAACGTAAAGTACCTCTTGAGAGAGAACTTCAGAAGTTGGAGGCGATTCTCAGTTTCATCATATTGGTCTAGCAAAAGTAATTTGATAGCCTCGTCACTATTTTCGTGCCTGCTTTCTATAAGATAAATTTGAATTTTTTAGGATAAAAATCATGCTGCTTATATACTTATTTCTCGCAGTGTTCAGTTTTTGCAGGCGGGCGGAAGGAAGTGACGGACACTTCTTGGGCTGGTTTTTTTCCCCCTAGGAATGTCTTGTATCGCTGTATACACGGGAATAGAAACCGCCCCGTCCGCTGAAAAACTAACGCAAACCCTAACATAAAATTTAACCGTTCCCCTAGCCCTGTCCCACACCAAAACCCTTCAAGTTCCTAATAGCAGTCGATATCAGCCGTATATCGCAGGGATATCGACATGTCGAGATACGTATATCGACTGTATGTCGATTTTGTCCTCTTTGTCGATATATGATAATATCGACATGTCGAGATTTGTCGACATATGTAAAAGAGGTTCGGAAACCTTGCTCAACTCCCCCCCCCTCCGAGATAACGAATACATACAGCTTGCCCAATCCAATTACTGAACTGCGTCCGGTTTGTGTTAATTAACATGATAAATACCTTACCGCCTAGCATACTCATTACCCTAAGCCCAACTCCAACCTCAACCTCAAACTTAACCCTGACGCTCAGCTTAATCCTACACATAAATTCCTCGGAAGTAAGCGCAAAGCCACCATCCTGTTTAGGCGGCTATACAAAGCATCCTTCCTTTTTTGCAAATCGCAAACAAATTTAAGAATTTTAGTTGACGTTTCATTACTATAAGCCATCTTTTTCTATTATTCACCCTCACCGTTGAAAAACTCGAAGTGTCGGGAGACTCCGTCAGCATGCTTGGTGTATGACACTTCTTTGCAGGAATTTGGCTGTCCATCGTTTCATCAAGGAGCAGTCTTTCGGTTTTCTTTTTGGTGCGTGCGCGAACTTAGCCGATTTTACTACTGACAGTCCCTCCCACATCCAGTCAGGGCAAGAGCGCCATATGTGACCCAACTCAGGGAACAGGAGATAGGTCAGCGAGTAGTACGGGACCGGTAGTTATAGGATTTATATGGCTGGAGTTAAATGAAGAAAAGAAGAGCGCCAACCGAATTCTGACCCTGTGCACTGTGTTCGTTAAGGTTAACATTCGTTGCCTGTTTAGTAGGGTCACACAGTTGGGTGTGCGGATTGCGAGCTCCAGTGGCTTTACCTCGCGATGACCAGTATATGTGGTATAATTTCTAGCTGATGTTGGTCACTTTCATTCGAAACCCTTGACGAGAGTAAGAATGAAGCCCACTCCACGCGATTTTTCATTCTCAAAGTGAAACGGATGCGTTTTCAATCTACCACGACGTTGTAATAATTGCCGCTTGGAAAGTTGCCATTTGACCAGGCACTTCAACCTTCCTACCGCCAAGGAAATATTGTGTGACCCTACGAACCCGGCAGCGAATGCTAACCTTAACGAGTACAGTGGATAGAGTTGGGGTTACGCTGGCGGGCCTAATCTTTATTCCTTGAATTGGGTCGCATATTCGTTCTTGCCCTAGTCAGTTTACTTATCATAGGGCGACTTTAGTAATTTAGTTGCTAGGAGAAGCGGTGGCAAGAAAGCCTACTCGATTAACGTTTTGTTTACCCAGGCTGCAGTGGTGCAGTCACACTACGACGATACAAACTGGATTCGATGTGCTACTTGAGGCTCTACGATGCATATTCGTTTGCCATTTAATTATCACCTGTGATGGGGCAGCGCTCCAAACTGAGTATAAGGTCAGGTAACGATAAAAATATGCCTTATTATCCGATAGACGCGATGCCTATTGTCTGCCATAAGGTCGCTGTCTCGTAGGGCATTTAACCAAGCAGATAGAGGCTGTGACTCACGGAGCGTGTTTAAAACTTTCGCCCCTGTCGTGTGTCCTAGGTTTTAGGAACCACATGATGTGTTTCACGTGTGTAGGACGTGAGCTCATTAACCCGTGGAGACGGCCATTAACGAACTGAAGATTCTACTAACTTAAAAAAGCTCACAGGTTTCAAATAAGATAGCCTTACGCATTCGCGCTCGCATCGTCCTTGTGGAGACTTGAACGCAGGCTTTTAATTGGCCACTTGTACTTACATGTACTTGTTACGGCAGCGATCATGTCTGATCTAGCCTGCCTCGATGGAATTGCGTATTGTACCTCTCCACGTGTGACGATTGTCGGCAGTGGTCCTAGATAGCTCAGCCCATTTTTTCTCCAGCGACGGACGCCGAATACTGAAGCACCGCTTCCATATCTTGCCAAACCGTGTCGAGCCAGGTTTTAGCTGACCTCCTTTTCGACGCCTCCAAATGGGCATAGGCGCTGGATCGCTCGCGAGGCCGCCGACGGGGGAAATGCCCAAACGACTTTACTCATCTTTCTTGGATGACCTGAGCTATTCTCGGGATATTGTCGCAGCGAGCGCGGACGGATGGACGGTACACAGGAATATTCATGGCGACGGAGATGCCCAGTCGGGTTCATAGACGCTCTCTAAGGATAGAGAAAACTCGGCGAGGAGCGTCTTTACTCTGTCCATTCGGCAACATCATCGCCCCGAGGTAACTGAAACGGTCTACTTCTTCAAGTTGACAGCAATTAGTCCCGAGGTGTTCTTTTCTCCTGCTCAGGGATGCAGCTCGAAAACAATTTTGTCTTCCTAGTGTTTATGGATACGCAGACCGAAGAAGCGATCTCATTCACCATCTATCGATGCTCTGAACTTCATCAGGCGTCTCTACAGAATGCGCGGTTAATACTGGTGTCTTTCCTCTTTTATATGCGATTGTACTCTGGGATTTTGTTGGTTAGAGGGCACAAGACAGTTATGGCAAACAGTATGAATGAAACTTTACTGAAAATCACCCTATAATTAATAAACAGCGACATCAGCCCAGAGCAATAATGCCAGGGGTAACTAAAGGCGGCTTTAAAACATCAAAATGGTTGTGGTAACAACTTTGCCGGACCATGAGGAAAATTACCCGTAAGTCACCCGGTGCAGCACTTGGACCTAGTGTTTATGGACGCATCATTATTTTGGACAAACATATGACGAAAAGTCGACCGCTGGCACTTCATAGCCAGCAACGGGGGATAAACCGAAAGTCCGCGATCAGACTCTTCCGTGAATTGGCATGAGAAGTTGTCAGTATGGTCACTTAGGCTTGGTTTAAGCGGAGCGACAAAATGATAAGGGACCCACCGAAAAAAAACGTTAAGTAAGGACACCTGAAATACGAGAATGGTAGTAAATGGGCTTTTATGTGTTGAGTAAACGGAATGAACAGCCATTTTCTGAAAGTAAAAGTTAAAAATTAATTTACACATTAGCATCGATCAAGCGTAGAAAAAGAATGCGCAAGTTTAAATACCAGAGAGTTGGAAATGCAAAATGAAAACCGAGGACATTGGTTAGATATTCCAGGCGAACTGAGCCCCAGCTCGTGGTGAAAAAACACAGTGGGGAAGATGCTTAAGGAATACATCGTTAAATTTGACTCGTTTGATGGCCACAACTGAGAATATAAGTGTAGTTAACACCGTTGATAATCTAAGTCTTAACCCTAAAAACTGCGTTTGAGGTCTTAACCACTAGCCCATATCCCTGACGTCTACCCTAGCCCCTAAACCGAACGTTACCCTTATCTTAAAGCTTAAAAGGGGCATGACGGGGAATGAACGAAAGGTAGGCCAGTTAAAGGGAAGATTAAATGGGGTCACATATCTGATCATCACGTCGGGCGGTCCCTAGAATGAACAATTTCAACCAGATGTAGAGATATTATTTCAGTGATATCTGTGGAGCTTGTTCACTCTTGGTGATTGCCAGAACAGAACTAGACCCTCCAAAGCCCACCCTGCCCAATAATTGCTCTGAACGTCCATCTAAAAAGACTAATAACCTGACCGATTTCAGATGAGTGCGCTGTAACATTCACTAAAAAACATAGTTCAGATGCATTAAATTGCAGGAGTTGAATTTGTCACTGCGCGGCTTGCATGGAAATTAATACTACTGTTCAGTCAGGTTGCCACTCAGCATGGTGTGAGTTTTGAATAAGTGGTCTTAACTATAAGACTTTTTATCGGATGGCGAATAGGAATATTTGCGGATTAACTTCAGCGCAAAGCTGACCTACTGGCAGGTGTTCTGCAGGAATACTGACGATGCCCTTGAAGCGTATATTACCAATTTATCGAGAGAAATTAACTTCTTCGTTGGAAGATTTCTAGTCTAGGTTTTTAGTAACAGATTGAAAATTGGGGGAAGTTGACAACGTCCTTCGAACACTTCTCATAAGCCCCATACACCGGTACGCACCGCGGTAAAATTGGCAAAGATGGAAAACCACCAATGACAACGGTAAGGGGGAGACAGTTGAGGGACGTCTAGGTATGCCGAGCAGGTCGGGGGGGGATTAACATCAACCAGTCGTCAGGGGGCCGAGAAGGGGTGTCATTTAAATGTGATTGTGTTTTGCCGCTGTAACGCCATGTGGTAGGAGGCTGATGGTTGAAAGCGCACTTTTCACTCAAGGGTGATTTCAAGGCAACCGAGCCAGCGAGCTCGTTGCCCGAAATTCTCTAGCCATTCAATCGACGCAAACCGCTGCGTTCCCGTGGAGTGGCGCAGCAATGGAGAATCGAAAATGAATTGGTTTATAGTGAGAAAGACTTTTGCCACATTTACTACCTTCCTAACTCTTAAACAGCTTCCAGCAATGGAAAGACAGTGTCATAATGTCCGGAGGTGTGTGCGAGCGCTGTGAATAACAACTGTGAATCGCTTGTCTACTCATGTCACACACGCCCTGGCTCACGCTAGAGGCAACAACAGTGCGAGCCACGAACTGCTCATGTAATGGCTTTCCCACCCTCAATCAATCAACAAGCGCAATGACCTGCCCACTCCATATTCAGTGCTGAGACTATCCCTGGAAAAAATAGTTAACCACGGGAAGAATGTACGGATGATCACTGTTCCTGGTGTCAAATTTTGGTAAGCCAAAACGCCCAAGAGTTCAGCGACTGCATAATGCAGCATCTGGTCAGTCAGACAATTATTAAACCACCTTCAAGCATCTGTGATTCATTCGGGAGAAACTAATCTTGAAAGGCATGTAGTAACTAAGCAACGTCATCCTATTAATACTGCGAAACCTGGGCAATCCAGTATCCTTATCTGACTCTATCTCTGACGATGGATTCGAGTAAGAATCCAAAACGTCAGGTTATTCCAGCAACTGCGTCTCCGTCTTCGTGAATGCTTACTGGAACTTGCCTCTTCGCTTTTATTAGCGAAGGGGCCATGGCAAGCAGACCCTTTGGCAGTCTTCCAGGCCCAGACTTAACGTGTCGTAAGAGACACAAACAAGTCAGATTTATCAGTGTGAGGAATGGCAGGTGCCGCGTGAGTCTGATATCACGTTATACTAATTCACGAACAAGTCACCGTCTTTCGCTCACAACAATGGGGAACACGCGGTGCATCTAACGAAAGCATTCGACACGGTGAATTGCAAAAGACTGTGGAAGTTCATGTAGAAAGTACACGATGGGTGATGGTGCGGGCAACGAACGGAACCATCTCAGAGACATGTACAGTATGTGATATAGGCAGAATGATATTACCGAGAAAGACAAGGGAAACTGGAATGGCCATTTCTGGCTTATTAGCCGTCATCAGCCAGCCATACCCAGTTACGGAGTGAAGCATCTTGTTCGATGTCATGCTGATTGACGCTTACCGGTATGAGCACCCTGGCATCGGCATCGCATAAACATTGATGGGCACCTTCTTAATATCCGGTGTATGCAGGCCCCAATGCGTGTGTCCACGATCAAAATACCCGACCTGCTCTTTTCGGATAAATGTGCCCTCAAAACCACGATGTAAGAGATCATGCAATGAAGCATGGACATATTCGTTGCCCGCTGCGCTAACCTTTGACCTTACAAGACGGACAAATCGGTGATCATGTACCAACCACCAACCATTGTGGAATGTAATGTTCCTCGAATTAATTTCAACGGCACCCAACTCAAAACCGTGGAAAACTTTGGTTTTCTACGGAGCACACTGTCACGCAACACGAGCGTCGATGACGATGGTGCTCAACGGATCTCTAAAGCCAGCCATGCCATCAGTCGCCTGCAGAGCATCGTCTGGAATCGACACGGTCTCCAACACAGCAGCAAATCATAGATGTACAAAGCTGATGTCTTGCCGATGCTGCTGTATGGAGCGGAGACCTGGATCATCTACTCCAACCAAGCAAGGAAATTGAATCACTTCCATCTGCGCTATCTCCGCAGAATAATGAAACTGAGATGGCAGGACTTTGTCCCCGACATAGAATAGCTGGAACGAACAGGCCTACTCAGCATCTACACCATGCTTAGATAGCCACAACTGGGTCAGAGCGGCCACCTCGTAAGGATGGGCTGACGAGCGACTACCCAAACGAATCTTCTAAGGACATGTTGCTACGGGTTCTCTCGAACAAGGGGAGCAAGTGCGACGCTACACGACCACGCTGAAGACTTCCTTGGAGCAACTGCAGATCAACCCGGCAAACTTTGGGAGACTTAGCTTGGAACTGGAACCGGACTGGAGGAGGATAGTAAAGATAGGAACATTGTTCTACGAACCCAAACGCATAACCACCACCTTAGCCAAACACGAAGGTCGAAAAATCCTAAATGTCCCCGCCTTGCAACGTAAATACTCAACCACCCCAACCAGTCCATAGTAGCAGCCAAATACAAAGCTCTTTAATCCAAGGACCCCCGCCTCTCAAAGCCAACGCTCAACCCCTCCCAACATACTGTTAGTGTAAGCAAACATATGGGGTAGGAATTGGTCTTATAAGACAACTGCAGGACCCGGACGACACCAACTGATGCCTCCCCGTCCATATCTGCACTGCCTCGCATGTCAGCAAACAACCCAAACGGTGATCCCGATCCTCCTTCGCCTTCTTCCACCACCATCCCCGCCTCAACAACAGATGTGATGGCTCCTACATCCACCAATACAAACGATCATGACGCACCTTCAAACTTCAAAATAATCACCGTCAAAACCAGCGATGTAGACTCGGTCTGAACCTGTCCACACTGCAAACGCACCTTCAGCTCAAACATCGACCTGATCGGTCATTTGCGAATCCATCCCACGGTGAACCAGTGTCTGGCATCCCAGAAATATGGTCGCCACGCACGAATCCACTGCCCTCACTGTTCCCGTGCATTCATATACCGCATGGGCCTGATCGGTTACATGCACATCCACAAAAGCGGAATCCACTGCGATGCCGACACATCATACGCACCCAGCAGCATCTCCATCACCAGACCTGTCGTGAGCCAGTACCAGCAGGTTAATCCCTGCAGACTCAGCATCTCCTGACCTATCCTGCCCTCATTGTCACCGCATATGCACATCACGCATCGGCCTGGTAGGTCACTTGCGAATCCATCGCACAGAGACCGCTGAACCAGTGCCAGGAGCACCAACCTACACCCCCTCAACCGTCCGCACATTCACACACCACATGGGCCTATAAGGCCACATGCGTCTCCATGAAAACCTGTGGTAGAACACAGCCGGCTATACCACATCTCTCCTCATCAGCCTCTATATCACACCCGATCACAGACCACACCACACAAAATGTGTCTTCAACCACCATCTATTACCGAGAAGGAAAGTATCATCCTCGGCTCCTTTCACAGGTGGCTTCTCTGTTGCATCTGTGAACCGAGCCTGAGACTAGCACAGTTAACTAAAAGCTGCGGCTGCTGTATTGACACAAAACGATATTCGGTTCAACATTCAGCGGCTCACTCCATCTTTATCATGACAGATCGCGGAAGTTAAGTCCAGCTGTTGCCACTGGCATACTCGAGAATGCATATGCGCTGTCTTTTTACCATCAACAATCACGTAAATGCCAAACATATTCATTGGAGTTGCAGAATGGCCGTCAACAAGAATCATGACATTTCATACATTAAAAGTTATCCAATACGAGCGAAAATGAGTCCAAAAGAGTCATTGGGGAGAAGTAGACGCAATCGCTGGGACGAACTTTATTCGCCTGACGTTTTGAGTGCACGTTTGAACCCATCATCAGAAAACCACTTGTACTTAATACGGCTGTGACCACGCCCGATCTAACCGGCCTCGATCATGTCACAGATTTTACCTCTCCACGCGTGACGATCCGTGGCAACAGAGCTGGACAGTTCGACCCATTCTCTTCGCCAATGACCGAAGGTACAAGAACCACTTTCATGTCTTGACAAACTGTGTGGAGCCAGGTTTTCAGCTGATCTCCCCTTCGGCGCGTCAAATTGAGTAACGGTGTAGGTTCGAGGGTCATAAAACCGAACTCGTGAGGTGGACGCAGAAGAGCATGCCCAAACCACCTCAATTGTCTTTCTTGGATGGCCTGAGATATCCTTGCGATGTTGTCGCAGCGATTGCGGACTGCTTCATATGAGGTGAAGTCAGCGTACTTCACTCGAAGGATAGTCCTCAAGCAGTGTTGGTCAAATACCTCCAGCTTTCACGCGCACAGCCCAGCATTCACATAGAGAAGGACAGAATGGACGGATGCACGGTACACACGAATCTTCGTGACGATGAGGATGTCACGTCAGATCCAGAAAAGCCGACAAGCAGCATCGATTCGGGAGATAATATCATCATTACTCTGTCCATTCGACGGCAGCCTTGTCCCGGGGTATTTGAAACTGTCTTCTTCTTTTAGTTGAGAGCCATTTATCTCGACTTGCCTTGCCTTGGTCAGAGATGCAGCTTCAGCAGAGACAGCATCAGATACGGGTGCTGTCTCTGATGATGGGTTCAAACGTGAATCTGAAACGTCAGGCAAATAAAGTGCTGTTGCCCAATAATCGCATCTACTCATTAATTATTAATTTCCCTAAACCAAAGAATGAACCAACTGCGGGTCATAGAAATTTGCTGGAAGTTCATCAACGACCGAAACATGAAGCGGCACAGTACGCATCAGGACGAGCTGTTTGCAGCATTTCGTGCGCCTGAACTGATTGTCGTTCGATAGTGCAAAAATAAGAAAAGAAATCTGTTAACTGTAAAAAGAAACTCGAGCTAATAACGAACAGAGTATGTCAGGGACATCACAAAAGGTACCGTACGGCGCCAGTAAGCAGAATAACAAAAAACAACTATTTCAGTGTAAAACAGGTCTTTCGGGGAAACAGAGCAGACACAGTTAGTCAGACACAAGGACACCACTCCAGGTGAAAAGCCAGAGAGGCAGCACAATGCGCGTAGCTATGTTCCAGCTCCAAGAGCCCAAAAGGTCGGCTTCGAGGTAGGATTGCAGTAACACCTTTCCCAGTTGAGTAGGCAGGCTGGCGACGTTCTGTGTGGTCGGTGGTGGAAACTGGGTGATGAAGGGATTCAGCAGGAAAGCCAGGAGAAGTAAAGCGGGTGGGCAAACGAGGAGCAGCAGCAGGACAGCTAGCAGACGTGACGACCTAGAGGAAAGACAAAAAGGCGCCCTGAAGGATGTGATGTCATGGCCGAGGTTCTACAGAAAACAGTGGGAATTTGTGGTAGAAGACGACTTCAAGTCCTTTTAATGTACTATTATCGTCAGCCCATCTTCGTCAAAGTTCTGTTAGGCAAAGACGTCGGTTTCACCGGCCTATTCACTCTCACTGTCGGTCAACCAGTCAGTCTACGAGTTCAAGTCGCGTAGACCTTGGACATATACTGAATTCAGTGGGTCTAACGGTAACACGAATGCCTTTTTTAATTTAAGAGGAAGTTAATGCGATCCGAGATTAGAGAAACTGGCCGAACTTAACGGCCCTGGACCAATCTTTTTTCATCCGATGCCTCGGGCTTTGTATGGATGTTTGTGCAGCTTGATGGCCGCTACTGTTGCCCATGTTCAATCGGTAGAGGGTGTTTGTGAACCTGCTTCCTCTGCCGGCAGGTTCTTCACGGGGCCGCCTTCGCTCATATTTCTTAAGTTCAATGGGACAATTTTCTCGTGGTGCATGTACTGACGCAGGAAGGTCCACATGCCTGTTGATAAAGTTGGCATCTGAATACCATGCCGCCAGCGTGAGTCGTTTAGCTTTTAGAGGTTCCTCGACCTACGACAGTCGCACCTTGAATGTCAGTCTCTCCAATATGGGTTGACAGCTGTAAGTTTGGCTCTAGCCTCCGAGCCACCAGTTTGTTTTCATGTACGTGGGTCTGCAATTTTCAGCGAGTTTCCCCGACGTAGCTGTAGCCCCCGTCATTGCAATACACCGGAAGACGAAGCATTCTTGC
This sequence comes from Schistocephalus solidus, assembly GCA_017591395.1. Lineage (NCBI taxonomy): Eukaryota > Metazoa > Platyhelminthes > Cestoda > Diphyllobothriidea > Diphyllobothriidae > Schistocephalus > Schistocephalus solidus. The sequence continues at coordinate 34,556 of WEDG01000830.1, read as the reverse complement.
AAGCACTCGCGAAAGATATGAAGTTGCGCAACACCAACTACTAGCAAGCTACACAAACATCCATACAAAGCCCGAGGCAGCGAATGAAATAAACAATAGATCAATCTAAGGCCGACAAGTTCGGTCAGCTACTCAAATCTCTGCTCTATATTTGCGGTAAACGCACTGACAATGGAGACCCAACTAAGTTCTCCATAACGTCAACATGAATACAATCCTGGTCCGGTGAGCACCTTTCATTGCTTTGATTCTCACCCCAGAACTCTCACCTTTGCGAATTGGAGGTAGAACTTTAGGATAGAAAATTTCATCCCCAAAATATAACAAATTTCATACATTAGGATTAGGAAGTAACTAAGCAAGAAAAGGTAATTTTATCCCCGAAAAATACACGGCCAAGCAAATAAATTAGGACTACGTAGGACTCTAGGCCGTAAAAGTTAAGTTCTATTCCAACATTATTAGAAATCATAATATGGTATGATAAGTTGGGTATTTAAGGACAGAAAACTTTAATTTTTATGCACGCAAATACACAAAAGAGTCAAATTAAATTAGGGATAAATTAGGAAAAGATGATTTTTATTTTCAAAATACAACAGAATACAAAAAATAAGGATTAGGTAGCGAAAGTTGTGTCTGCTTGTCAAGTTCGGAGGCCGCGTGTTAAAACTGAACGATCTGGTTAGGTTTTGTTCTCTGGCGTCCCCTCAATTGCGTGTAAATTTTTCGTCTTTTAGTAAAGATATCCGAGTGGGGGTGGAATATATTGGGTACATATAGACTACACTATTTTAGGTCATTTTGAAGTAAAGCGAGCAACCGAGTAAGGAACCAAGAGGGGGCACGATACAACCCAAATTCGCGTTTGATAAAGGTAACACGACCGTCTCAGCCTAGTTTAAGGCCAAGGTAAATGAGAACTAAACATCGAAATTGCCCAACCTAAACAAGTGAAACGAATAAAAAACACGGACTGCTTAAATCAGTACAGTAGGTAGAACTTAAGGCATGTATGGAACAAGGGGTCGAGCGTTATACTGGTACGCTGTCCTTCATAGAAAAGAACAACTGGCACAGTCCTACAAATCAATAAACGACTATGCTTAAATAATATACCCCAAGAACAAGAACCGATGCTGTAAATGCACCGTAGAAAGTTGAACAGATGAATGTGCCAATCTGCGAGGTCTGAGTGTAATTGTCAGTTGGCGACCTTCCAACCCACGGCGCTTATCGTTACCGCACTCTCTCTCCTCCTCCCCCCGAGCCCGGTGCCGGAGGTGGGGGGTAGGTGGCTGGCTCGCAGGCGGCCGCTGGGAAGAACCAGCTTCGAGGAGCCACAGGTGAGAGTTGGGTATCAGCTAGAGGCGGCCACAGGAGCATTCACCACCTATACGAGGCCCCACAAACTCAAGCATTCTTACCCATTCGAAAACATTTTTAAGGATTCCTCTAAGCTATCGCGGCGCTGAGTGCTTAACGTATAACTGGTGCAGGGAGACGGTGGATTGACCAAAAAACATCAGTAATAAATCCTCAAGAGGAGGCTTACAAGCAAACAGTTGGGGAAGCCGGAGCTAGATAGGTGTGGGGTCAAAACGAAACAGATTGACATATATGGATGGCTGTAGTGTATTCGCTGATTATGCCCATATTTATTGGGCTTTACACACCAGCTTTGATCGGGGAATTTTGAGCGCAAGAGATGAAGCCACAAACATGGGAACACTGAAGTCAAATTTTCACTAACCTTGATATACAGAGGTAAACAATCATTAATACTGGTTGTATGGTGAGTAGGAGGAGAAAACTGGTGGAGATGTTGAGTGGAGCCAGGCAACCAAAGAAAACGCACCACAGCAGTAGCGAGATGCACTTTGTCAGACGCCAATCTTGTCCATAGCCTAGCCAGCGACTATTAAATTCGACAATAAAAAATTAAAAGGAATTATTAAATTATATCTAAAAATGCATCAGAAATGGCTAATAGGCACTAGAGGGCATAATGACAGACTTACTTGGCACTAGTGTTCATAGAACAAATGCAAGCATATACGACAGTTTGACCGTCGATTACGACGAGGTCCATCGTATGCTTCACGGAAGGGTGGTGCAGGACCGGTGACTTGCGCGTGATTTATTTTAAAGTGATAGTAGAATAGCGCTGCTTCTACCGCACTCTCTCCTCCTCCACCACCTGAGCCCAGTGTCATGACAGAGCCAAGAAGACCGGAGGCGGGAGAGGGCGCAGGTGGCTGGGGCGGCCGGAGCTGCCCCTCGGCGTACCACCACACCTGGCTCAGCTCTCAGCTGAGTGGGAGTGCCATAAAGGCCACATTAAGAAGGAACCATTGCAGCCTGACTCTCAGTCCGCCAGTCAGCCACTCAACACAAAACACACACTGGGCTGATCACGCGGTTCGAGTTATCCCATCAGTTGGCAACCTTCCAAGCCACAGCTTTTAGGGCACCGTGATAGGTTCAAGCGCGTCAGATTGTTTATAGTGAGGAAAATTCGCTGAGCCGTCGACCTCGCTCTCTACCCCACCCCCCAGAATTAAACCACCGCAAAAAACAGCAGTGTACACTTAAGGCCGCCTCAGTTTCATGCCCTCTGCTTCTATATGGACATGAAGTAAACTTATATTCTGATTCCTTTTCCATGGCTTGAACGATGGCCCACCAAATGCAGCAGGCTGTAGCAGCGATTTTGACAAGCTCAAACTACAGTCTGCTTTTGTGCCAAAATCGGAAACGGAATCTAGGAGCTGGATGGATAACTATGAAAAATCGATCAGGTCTTGAACTTACCACGCCTTAGTTGCTTTAACCTGGAAGGCGGCGTCGGATTGGAGTTAGCAGCATAGTTTATGAAGTGGCGATGGAAAGGCGCTCAAAATACTTCGGTAGTTTACCTTGGATGTGCTGAGATATCCAAGCGATCTTGTCATAGTGAGCACGGGGTGTCATACTTGAATTTAAGTCAGCATTTTTTTAATGAATGGTCGCTTTCAAGTAACAACGATCGAAGGCCACCATTCGTTGGTCTTTCAAGCATGTGGGACAAATTTAAAAACCCGAAAGACGGCAAACTGGACGTTTTCCCGGCATATCAGAATGTGCGATAATCGAAAGGTCGACAATGAACAGCGGATAAGTTCGAAGTTACGTGAAATCCCCACGAGTAACATCGATACAATTGACCGATATTGATATTAGAAGGGTGGTGTCACCTTAGTTGAGGTCGGCCAGCCAGAGTACACATTGCGGTTCGAAAGCATCAGAATCACACAGAGCTCCAGTAAAGATTATCGCTAGACAGGATGAGCTTCTGTCGAAGGAATGAGGAAATATCGAAAGGCTGTGATGGGCAGAGAAGGGGTGTAGGTGTAGTGATAGCGGGATCAGATATTAACACTATTGTTTGCCACTTCACAAACTGGCTTCAAGTATTCGTATGGGACTCTAGTCGAACGACACATAACTGTACAGCAAAGGCAACAAAATATCGCCATGGGCTAACGACAGCCATGAAAGAATTCGAAGTATTGTCGCGCGAGTACTTAGTTAATGAATTCATGCTCACCTCGAAACCCGGATCGGTCGGGTCTCCAATACACTCCGAACATTGCAGAAGTCTGAAAATGACACAAACAAAGAGCTTGACGCAAGTGTCCTAACGGACTCGTTCGACAACCGTCTTCCATTCATTTTTGGTGTCCCGTAAGGGAATTCCCGAGACCCTGTTATCCTTATCCCTTGTTTTTTAAGCAATTTTTGAATCGTTGCTTTGTATGTCAGGCCGGGAGAAGGGATTAGCAACGGACGAAGTAAAATAAAAACCAGAACCCACAAAAAGTCCTGCCTACACCAAAACAATCCGTGGCAAATGGTATCCGGCAAGTTATGGATCAACCAAGTTTTTGGTCTGCAGGAGAAATGTGTTCCAAATTCTCAGAGTAGAAGGCCAGGGACACTAAGAGGAGCAACTCCGGAAGCTTAAAATAGTGTGCCGGAAAGATAAACAGGGCTGCGCAAAACTAAACCCATCTGTAACCTCCCATCAGAAGCAACTGCCGAGGAATCAGGGATGAACCGGGAACCGGCTTACGACCTATGCAATTGCCCAGGTCGGAATAAATCCGAAAAATCAGCCTATTATAAGCTGACGAAATTAGCGGCCCAGTCTCAGGACACAGGCTGCAGTAAAACCACTACCTAGATGCTGTCCTACGAACCAGGCCTCACGCAAACTGTGGTATAACAGAATCTCCGGTTGGTAGGTCTTCGAGAGTGTTGGTTCAATACATTCGGAAATCAGCGACAAAAGAGAAAGCACAGAGGAACCTATCGTACTGCCGATGTGAGCAAACCGTTCGCCTCAATTGTCTTACTCGCACATAAAAGACCACCGTGAGACGTTCGGGGTTGAGAGTTCCAAATTGCTCAACGGATATAATTGCACAATGTGACTTCCGACCACAAAAGTACGGACCATCAGCCTTAGCTATATTATTTGGCTGCAGTCGCTAGCCGGGTTATGCACTAAAGCACTCGGTCAGCTGCTGGGCAGGCAGCAAAGCATAAGAACACCATTCCATCCGAACAACTTCTCCCTATGAGGAAAAAACGGCCCCATTTTGCGTACCCCAGGTGGAATCTAATGGGCTCAATGCTGCCGACAGCAATGGCGAATCTTCAGCCCAGCCACCGTAAGCCCTATTACCATGTGCACAGGTATATTTCAGCAAAACCACATTCCTAAACCTGCCTCAATTGCTTGAAGTTGAGCAAACATGCCGTCAGCCGCAATTAGGGATTTCAGCGAATACGTCATAGAGTCCGAGGGTGACATTCTCGAAGGAAGACTTAACCCGCCCCTTAAGCCACTTGCTTTGAAGTTTCAATATCAAACTGGAGGTTTGGCAAGAACGTAATATGCGACCCAACTCAGGGAAAAAAAGTAAAGGTCAGCGTGTAATACTCCACCGTACTGTTACGTGCCAACATAACCTCAACTCTATCCATTGTGCTCGTTGGGGTTAGCATTCGCTTCGAGGTTAATAAGGCCACATAATATTTCCTTAGCCGTATGAGGACTGAAGTATCGGGTTAAATGGTAACTTTCTGATCGGCCACTTTTAGGACAGCGCAGTAGTTTGAACATGTATCAGTGTGGTAATGAAAGATCGAACATAGCTGACGTCATTTTTGCTCCCGTTTTAGGGTTCCATCCATAAGCATTCTATTACTACCGATCCTATATTACTCGCTGAGCTATCCTTTGTTCCCTGGGTGAGGCCACATATTATGTTCCTGCCCTACCCTAAACATAATTTACCTGGAATTTAACACAAAGCCGTATGTATGGCATTCTTATTCCCCTTACCTGCCCGCGGCACATAAACGGTTTCTGCCCTTACTCCGCCCTAAAACGTAATGTGAAGGGTGAGTGGCTTCCATAACCGACCGGTAAGCACTTATCAACCAATGCGAATATGCTCGATCTAAACCGGAAAGACGAGACTGTGGCTCAATGGTTAGAATGATATACTTCTAACCAACAGGTCGCGGGTTTGAGCCTCGGTGTTGCACCACAAGAGGTTAGGTATGGCTGGCTGATGAAGTCTAATAACCCACAAACGGTCGTTCGACGCTCACTGGTCTTTGTCCATAATTTTCTTCGGTAGGGTATATTTCAGCAAAGCCACATTTCTACACCTGCCCCAGTTGCTCGAAGTTAAGCAAGCCTGCCGCCAGCCGCAATTAGGGATTTCTGCGTAGAAGCGAATACGTCATAGAGTCCGCGGATGACATAGTGGACGGAAGACTTAACCTCACCCCCTAAGCCACTTGCTTTGCACAATTTCAGTATTAAACTGGAGGTTTGGCAAGAACGTAATATGCGACCCAACTCAGGGGAAAAAAGGAAAGGTCAGCGTGTAATACGCCACCGCATCTCAAAAATAGGAAAAGCGGATAACTTCCCATAAGAGGAAAGAGAGGACGTGGCAGGTAAGGCAGAAAAGAGTTTTCGCAAACGCAACAGCTCCGAGAGGTTTAAAACGTTGTTACTGCTCGCGAAACAAGCGATAACTCAGTGAATTCTGTTTAAATACAATGTATGACCTGTCTCATTAAACGTGATGCCGAAAATTGAAGATCGATTGTCAGCAAATAAAAACTCGCAGATTTTATTTATTCATCTAATCTGCTTCAGAAAATAACCATTTTGCATACAGAATATGTATTCAACTTATTTTGGCAGTCAATATGTTTATGAATTTGAGCGAAAATCTACGTCATCTTGCATTCTGGTGGCCTCTTATGCTAATAGCTATTATAGATTGAGGTTGCGCATCCACGCGTGTTTTTCTTTGAGAACAGAGTAATCTGAACTCGCGAGTTTTACTACGTGTAACTTGACGCAGTTTAAAATGTAGTTTTTGCCAGGTAAATCAGAAGAAGAGAGCCGCAAAAGCATGTTATTTGTACAAAGACAAGCGTTTTATCGATCTTAAAAGGCCAAATTAGTAAAGCTGTGTACTTTGGTGCCATAATACGCAGTAATAGTCTACGGTTAATTCCTTGTTGAAATATCCCATCATTTTCCAGATTTTTCGATTTACTCTTAAATTTTACTATGGACGAGCTCCGAACAGAAAGTTATGTAGAATTCGAAGCATGTGGTGTGACATAGTTTCTGCCAATGCCTAATTTAGAAACGGGACCGAGATATCCTAGTATTTATAAAATCACTGTTTTGCATTCACAATCTGAGAATGGGGCCTAAAATTAAACAAATACTACAAAAAGCGTTCCAATATGTAAAAACGTGAGCTGTTGTTTGGGTTCTTCTAAAAATGATCCGAACGGCCACATGCATTAGAAATAATGTCAAAGACAGCAATACTTCGGTAAATGGTTTTGAGAAATATCCTATTTTGAACAGAATCTACATTTTTGAGCACCCAATGGAAAAAACTGAAAATCACGAAGTATTCCAGAGATGATCTGAAGCTCATCGTACTTCAACACGGGAAGTATTTACAAAGAAATTTGAGGGAAGCAAAGTTCGCTTAAGACACACAAAATGGTTGGTTTACGATTGCACTTGACAATTCTATGTAAATTTATTAATCACTGATCGGAATGTCAGCCTGGGTTATTATGAAGAATTTTATTTCTGTAACGTGCCTATCGACAAAATCATGTGCAAACCTGTCTGCCTTAGTCAAATTCATCTCACACAACGTAAAGTAGGTGTCCTAACTCATTAAATCTGATGGATTTCATGAGTTACGGCCCGTTTCGCGAAATCAGCGCACACTGCGTCCACCAAATTTTGCATCAAATGCATCTAACACAACGTATAAACGGAACAAAAAGCAGCCAAATCGCATGAAACCGTGTTCGAAGTATAGGCTGCTAGCTAACGGGCATATTTGTAGTACATGTATTCTTTGAGGACATTTAAGCGCAAACTTCCTTAGAGGACTACTTTCAAAGGTTATTCTATTTGTGCTGATTTACTTACGCGTTTTTGCGCATGGCTAGGCCTTCTGTATAAGTAAACCTTAATTTTGCGGTTACAGCAACATTGAACGCTTTCCGAATTTTCTGCTCTTCTAAAAGTGGGTATATCTAACGTATAACGTACTGGATTCGAGTGAAGGCGGTTATTATTACTTCAGAGCTTCGGTACATTCTTGGGTGCCGGTTTGCGAGTGAGTAGCAATCATTTGTCAATTTGGGCACACGACATGTTATTGGTTACGTACTGTAAGTCGGAGTGCGAAGATGGCAGATATTTCCTGGCTGACGGAGAGGATGGCGATTAACATACTATTTTTTTACCAATGAAAACGTAGGCAGGCAATTTTTGTAAACCGGTGTCGGCGTAAGACTGGTGGCTTTGAACTACTCACCTTTTTGATGCCAATGCCAGAAGAGGCAAAAGTACAATGAGGAGCACGAATATGACCATAAAGACGATAAAACAATAGTATTCTGACAATGGCCACGCAGACTCCGGATCCGCCCGCAGTGAGATGTAATCGAAGAGGAACTCTGGAAACTGGTGCATGATAAGTGCACCAAAGAAACACAGGCCCAAAGACGCAAGCGCAGAGAGTGCCGGCTGGACCAGATCGTAGCGTTTGCGTCCCTCTGGATGCACCAACGAGGTTGGCCGTTTGGGAACGGGAGGGACTTCATCCTGTGAGATCAGGAGTAAGCATAACCGTTATTAAAACCCCAAACACCCAATTTTTGTGCATCTGGAAATGAAAGTTTTCGCGGACAGAGACCAAAGAACAGTATTAATAATCCTGCATTAAGAGGTTATGGAAGAATATAAGCTGTCACCCCGGACGAGAGGACTAACCTGCAGCTTCTTCCTATTTCTAGCCATCTGCTCGACAGCTTCAGTAAATTCGCTGACAGCCACCTCCGCGGGAAAATCAACCTGCTTTTCGACAGAAGCCACGAACGGCACCTTTTTCTGACGGTAAACCTGCTCCGTATCGGCATTGATGGTGGAATCGTCTAAGAACATTTCCCCATAGAGGACAAGGACCTTAAAGAAGTACAAAAAATGCATACAATTCATGTTATTTATACCAAATGTGGTAAATGGAAACTGCGTTTATTAGAGGCAGTAAAAAAAAACTTACAAAAATTCGGCTCCCACCGTCAAAAAGATGCTAACCAACTAGGAGTGACAGTAAAATCTCAGGGAGACTCTTCAACTGCATAGAAAACCGCAGACAGTAACATCCAGGACTAACCCCTCGCCTATATAATAACACGTAACTTCGGCCACTGGCTAAGCACTAACAAGCGCAAATTACCTACAACCCTATAAGTCACCATTAAAAGTAACGAGCAAGTAAACGAAACTCCAAAAAACAGACATTTACTTGCTGCGGTTGTGCTAATGCACGACCTCGCAGGCTGTACAGCTCTACACTTAACGATCTGCGGCAGCGGAGCCACCTCCAACCACCTGCAACCTCCTACCTCCACCACCAGAACCGCTCATGGTACCAGCGATGGGGACTAGGTACTAACCTGTCCTCAGTGCGATCGTACATTCACCTCACACATCCGCATGGTCGGTCACTTGCGAATCCATGGCACAAAGACTGGTGAACCAGTGCCTGGAGCACCAACCCACAGCCGAGACCGCCGTCTTTAACGTTTTCCCTGCCCCCGCGCATACACTCACCTGCCCGGTCACACGCGCATCCACGGCAAAGCCAACACATGTAACACATCTTGCGCATCCATAAACACTTTCCCATGAGCGAGACTACCAGCAGCACAGCCCCCCCCCCCCCCCCAGACTCAGTACCTCCTGACCTATCCTGTCCTCATTGTCACCGCACATGCACATCACGCATTGGCCTGATCGGTCACTTGCGAATCCGTCGCACAGGGGCCAGCGAACCAGTGTCGGGAGCATTAAAAGACACCCACCGCATCCGATCCTACTGTCCGCACTGCCAACGCACATTCATGCAACGCATGGGCATACTAGACCACATACGTCTACCTGCGATAGAACACTGCTGACCATACCACAGTACAACATCTCTTTTCATCAGCCTCTGCATCTCACATTATCACACGCAACACCACACAAAACATACATTCAGCCTGCATATCTAACTGAGAGAAAAGTGTGATCCTAGGCTCCTTTTTCATGTGGCTCCTCTGCTGCACGTGTGATCTGAGTTTGAGAATATCACGGGGCGATAAGCGCCGTGGATTGGAAGGTTGTCAATTGACAATTACACTCAGACCTCACAGTCAGTCCTATGTGTGTTGTGTGGAGTAGCTGACTGTTGGTCTGGGAGTCAGGCTACGGTGGCCCCTTCTTAACGTGGCCTATGGCATGCCTACACATGTGAGATGAGAGCCGTCCAACCCTCTGCTGTTTGAAATCCTGGTTCTTGTGTTTTTGGAGCCAGGTCGTGTACGCAGTAACCGTGAACGAGGTCATCAACAGCTGCGCCCACTCCCGCATCAGACAACTGACTGTTTCGGACGGTGATCTGATTGTGGAAGTGGGAGAGACTGAGGTCAACGGCTCAGCGCATTTTCCTCACTATAAAAAATCTGACGCGCTTGAAACTATCAGGTTGCGCTGAAGGGAAAACTCGGACCGCATGGTCAGCCCAGTGTGTGTTTTGCGCGGAGTGGCTGACTGGCGGACTGAGAGTCAGGCTGCAACTGCTCCTTCTTAATGTAGCCTCTATGGCACTCCCACTCAGCTGGAATCCGAGTCAGGTGTGGTGGCACGCTTAGGGGTGGCTCCGGCCGCGACAGCCACCTGCGCTCTCTCCCTCCTCCGGTCTTTTTGACCCTGTCATGACACCAGGCTCAGATGGGAGAGCAGGAGAGAGTGCGGTAGCTGCAACGCAAGTCTATTCTTACTTTAAACTAATCCACGCGCAAGTCACTGTTACTGCACCATTCTTGTGTGAAGAATATGGTAGTTATCGTCAGACTACGACGGTCAAACTCTTTGCTGGTGTGGCAAGAGATGAGGAGAGGGAGTTGGTTCGCAGTGTTTTGACGCGGATTTTCATGAAGGTGCATATGTCCGAGTTGGTACATGCAGGGATTGAACGATCTTGGAAAGCTGGGTTAGGTGTAATCTGATGCGCCTGGGACTCATTCGGTGGTTTCAGTGAAGTAAATTAGCAAGTGACTGAAGAGGAAGATGCGATAGGTGACGATGGGATTTCGATGGCGGAAGAGTGGGATCGAGTCAGCATTCCCCGCAGTATAAGAGGTGGTGGAGGAGATAGTGGTTGACGGAGCGTCGGAAGTGATCTCACAGGTGGTGAGAATGGGAGAAATGATGGGGTTGGCGATCCTCTTTGAAGTGATCGACGAAGGGAAGATTTCCACAGACCGTCGTTGTGGACACCATGGGGGTTTGAGCGGTCTGCATCAGGACTTCCGTGTCCGGGATCCTGTCCTGTCATCTCAGCTTCTGCGGAGGAAATGGTTACGTTTTTTCGCTTCTTTCACGTAGGTTGTGCGGGGCTCCGCTCCACACAGTACTCTCATCAATACAACGTCCTACAAAATATGCAGTTTAGCGTTCACATGAAGGGCGTAGTTGCAGACCTGTGGACATTCAAACGATACGAACCGGTCAACAGTGGCGAGGAATCACCTCCTAACGTACCGACCCGACCACTGGTCGAATTAACATCCTTCACGAACACTGGTTAGCAAGCACACATAAGTCCAACTGGGCCGCTTGTAATGATCAGGTTTACGACCAACAAAGCGGCCAGCTGAAAATTCACTTGTACACACCGTCTAACCTGTCAAAAGGAGGTCGCAACGACGATGAGTGTGGTATTGGATGTTAGCATGGGTGGCAAATGTCTTGAAGGGAAGTTAGCTCAACTGAAGTTTAATCTAATTGAAAAACGGCAATTAGCAGGCAAAGGGATATCCCAGTTTGACCCTATAACATGAATGCGACTCTTAGATGGCCTTGGGAGCCAGTAGTGGTCGGATAAGTCAAGAATCACCAAGGGAAGCATTGGGGCTACAAGACAGACAGAGTATTTCCGGCAAAAAATTAGCCGCAAAAATTACAGGCTTTAAGAAGAAGAAGAAGAAGAAGAAGAAGAAGAAGAAGAAGAAGAAGAAGAAGAAGAAGAAGAAGAGGAAGCAGAAGAAGAAGACGAAAAAGAAGAAGAACCATAAAGATAACTGAATTCAAACAATCAGTGTGATAATCATTATGGCGTATGCGTTGTGCGTGCTGACGACTTGGAGAAGGGTCACAAGAAACCTACCAGCAGAACGAGACCAGCCATTGCGACAAAGAAGGGAGGGGTAAAGACGCCGATGGATATGTAGCGACCCAAGCCGGGAAGAAGATAGTAGTAGAAGGATTGGTGAAATCGTTCCTGAAGATTGTTCAAACACCGCAGAAAGGCTTCCAGGAGACTAAAACAAAGCGTGCACAGGGAAGACTGTTAATATCTCCTGAGATTTTAATCTTTTCGACCTTGTGAGGATTTATTTATCGAATCACTTATTAACTGATATTAATTACTCGAGTCCAGAAGCCAGGACAGTGAATTGGCGGAGAAAACACGGGACACGTATTTGGCACAGCCATGATCGTGTCTGATCTAGCCGCCTTCTAATAATGGAATCGGACATTTTTAATGAGATTTCTGGTGGATTTGAGTTTAAGCAGGTCCCCAACAGCTGTTCGGATGTTCTTCTGGTGGCTTGTTTTCAAACTGTAGATGAAGAACTTAATCACAGGCAGTGGTGGCAAGCAAGCTTATTTCAGGTCGGTTCATAGCCCGCACAGGGCCTTGTGGTATTGTATAAGACGGTCAGTTTGTCAGATCTAAGGCCCTGCACCCTGGATACACTGTCTGTGGTTCCAAAACGGCTTATTCGGATGAAAATGGCCGGTAATGTTCATCTACCTATAGTACTAGCCACTATGCGGCTGCTGGAGCGGCTCGAGAATGAGCCTCAATGCAAAACAGGACGATTGAGTTCCCTTAATGATCAGTGAGTAATCATCAACAAATGTCCATATTTCCGGCAGGATAATGAGCTCATGGCTCAAAGGTTAGTCCGGAAGACTAAACCAGACGAGGTTGACTGCGTGTGCTTGTCTCTAAACCCTTAACTAATCTAAAACCTTCCTTCCCATATGCTCGAACATCGCTGTTTTAGTTAAGAGTTCGTCTTCTGATAAAGTGGACGCTTTATGTCAACTCTTCTGACGAAACCTGCTTAGTATCTATTTAAAATCAAAAAGCACGAATATCTTGCGATGGCCTTGTTGTTTACAATACAGTTCTTCCACACCAAACAACAGGTTTTTGAATGCCAAGGGTGGTGCACCACCTGGGGATGGGTATGACTGGCTGACGACGGCTAATGTGCCAGAAATGGCCATTCCAGTCTACTCTTGTCTTTGACCGCAATATTCATCTGTCTCTTCTACTACTAGCCACTGGACGGCTGCTAGCAGGGCTCGAGAGTGAGCCTCAAGGCAGAGCGGAACGAGTGAGTTCCGTTAGCGATCGGTGAGCGTTCAGCAGCGAATGAATTCAATATGCTTGATCTAAACCGGCAAGACAACGAGCCCGTTTATCAATGGTTAGAGCGTCGGACTTCTGATCAACGGGTCACGGGTTCGATCCTCGGGTGGTGCAACACTTGGGGTTGGGTATGACTGGCTGGCGACGGCTAATATGCCAGAAATTGAAATTCCAGTCCCCTTGCCTTTGACGGAAATATGCAAATGCCTGTTGCACACAAGAACTATACGCGCAACCACAAGGGTGGCGTGCAAGAAGCAGCGGGATAATTTACTGCCAGACACTGAGGTCGACCACGTCTTCAGCTCCCAAGATGGCATGCAAGAAGAGAAGTTGTAGAGTCACGCTGAACATGGGCAACCTTTCGCTAATATCCGTTAGGATATAGAAATATTACAGCTAACCAGAAGTTGGTAGCGGGATGCTCATCGATCGGTTACGGGACTCATTCGTTCCGTTGTGCTTTGTGGCTCACTCTAGGACTCCGCCGGCAGTGGGTTAGAGCGTTGGACTTATAACTAACAGGTTGCGAGTTCAAACCTCGGGTTGGGTATGGCTGGTTGATGAGAGCTAATAAGCCAGAAATGACCATTCAAACTCCCTTGTCTTTGTCGGTAATGCCACGCCACCCACCGCGCCCGACCCAGCCACCAGTCTCCTTGGCTCAGTCTTGAAACAGACGGGTGAGGGAAGAGAGAGAGAGAGTGTGTGTGTACGGTAGGTACAGCGCAAGTCTCCTATCATTCAAGACTAATTCACGCGCAAGTCGCCGTCCCTGCATCACCATGGTGTGGAGCATACGGTGGAGCATACGTGAGTACAATTTGCCGCTACTCCCATCAGGCAATTGTGGATCTCTCTGTGCATCACGGACGAAATATAACGACTAAAAGTGCGTTTATAAAGCAAAAACACTTGCCTGCCGACCATTTCCAAGGCACGGAGGCTGGGCCTACTATCACGCACGGAAGGTATGCCACGCAAGGTAACAGTTGGGATCTGAAAGTTTATGAGAACCCCGTGAAGGCCTGAGGGACTGCCGCTGCCCTGCACCCAGACCGAGCTGGTCAGCTGTTGTAAGCGGAGAAGACGATCCTGACCGTAGTTCCAATGGATCTGTTTGCAGGGGATTGGGAGTGGTAAGGAGAAGGAAGTAGTTAATCTGGGAAGGCAAGCACAGGCTACACTTAATAATGGTTACTCACTGGTTTGAAAGCGAAAGGGGTACGCACAAGGAACAGTAAACATAGGCAAACAGTCGTCGCAAAAGAATTTATTCACCTTACTTTCAGATACCCGCCAAAAGCGACGGTCAGAGGCAGCTGCAGATAAAAGTAAATGGACGCGCTGTGAGTGCAGTACTTAAGAGATACAGTCGGAATGCCGTCACATGCCTAGCAAAATTAGCATCTGCATTCGTTACCGATGGTCGTACTTTGTGCGATGATGGATTCCAAACCCACAAGCGAGGTGTTAATGCACTACCGGCATTGGTTATTTAGCATGATTACTCGCTGAACTTCAATGGAAGCCATGCGCTCCGCGCAATTCCCATATGACTAATTACTCTGTTCATGCAGTTTAGGTAGTGTAAATGGAGGGGGAGGTCATTATGCTTTTTGATAGACTGCAGACGAGAACACAGTGATTCCAGCAGCTCGCGAGCTGGGCTGTTGTTGACGCCTATCATGAGAATTTCAGCCTCGTTGGACTTGGACGTGTTTCCGGGTTCAGTCAAGTGGGTAGCGTCTTTAGAAATGGCATTCATTCGCCTCACTATTGTCACATTTTCGGCCGTTAGCGTCCATTGTAATCTCCCAGATAATCAGAATAATATAATTGGTGATTCGGAAACCCAAAAACTTAATTGAGGATCGCCAGTTCCATGTCCAAGGCGTGACCAATCCCGTAAAAACGTTAAGAGTATCTCGGAAGCCATTAGCCGCATTCCCTCATATCTTTTAGATGGCGTTGAACACAGACTAGAGGCAACTATTAGACTGCAAGTAGTGACACCAATAAACACCCACTGCAAAGGCAGGAAACACTTTGACTCGTTTACCAAATGTAGTGCATTAGCAAACAAAGCAAGAACGTCAGAGACAATACAAGATTACTCCAAGCGCGAATTATCAAACAGGCAACAACAGTGAGGATGAGGGAGGAGGTGGAGAAGGAGCAGAAGGCGGAGGAGGTATAGGAGGAGGAGCAGGAGAAGGAGGCGGAGGAAGGTGACAAACACCACGCAGCTTTTCAATGTTCGCAGCAACAATCCGATGGATCAAAACCGAAGCCCTGTGAAAACGCTGTTCAAACGAATCCATACTCACTGCAGCAACCCAGAAGAAAAAGCCCATGAAGCCCGATATCGCCACGACCAGTTTATGTGGAACGGATATCCGAAGGTTATCATTAGCTGATGCCTACGTGTTAGCCCCCCCCACCCGGGGAGGGGGCAACCAGAAACAGCACCTATGGTATGGCACACGCTTCCATGCATCAAAAAGTGTCAGAGGCGACCAAGCGTATTGCTGGCGGACTAGGTGCCGGAATTGCACAACGGAGCAAAGCTACCATGCGCAGCAGGGTCATGAAAATCAAGGACCGATTAAATAGTAGTGAGCAATCGGGTGTAGTGTATTGCATCCCGTGCATAAAATGTCCTCCTCACTGCACAGGACAGACTGGACGCATGCTTCAGTCGTGCCTACAAGAAAATAAGCTGGCTGTGAGACGTGGTGATGGATTATCACATGTGGCTGCCCACACCTATAAAACGAGTCACGAGCTTAACCTCGCAGCCACGAAGATAATCACCAACGCCAGAAGCAAGATGAACCGGGAGGCGATTGAAACCTGGGACCCCGATGCGAATTCATGCAATCTATAGATTGAGCTGGCACCGGCATATAGAACCCTACACAGCCAATTCCAGACAGGCGTTAATAATTTTGATTAGCCTCCTACCCCAATAACTGTTGCTTGTTTTTGCGACTTTTATTTCTTACAGCACGAGTACGCAAGCTCATGTGAATAAACACATGACTCTGGCTAGTCAACAGCCTTCCGCTTTGCTAATACATGCACTTGGAATTCGAACATTCGTCTCAATTAGTAAACCAGCTTTCACCAGCAGTACTTTATCATTAAGCTCCAACGAGACAAAACCATTTGAACACAGATAAATTATCGGGTCCAAGGGTTTTCTGGTTCCCTTTAAAGAGGATGTAAATGCGGGGAAGAACACTGTTTCCCTTACATGCAGAAAAACATGGCAGAAAGTTTCAGGTTCCACGTCAATTTAATCAATTTTTGGACTATTTTAACGTGGCGAGGAGTACTTGGACTAGGTCCTAAGTAACATTCAAAATAAGGAGATGGCGATCGACGACTTCCAGGTGGACTGAATGCTGCGGTTAGCAACATTAATAAGAACATAAGAGCTAAATCTATGGGCTTCAAAAAAATTTATCCGTGATAACGTGAGAAGAGATGTTAACTACATATT
Source organism: Schistocephalus solidus (assembly GCA_017591395.1). Lineage (NCBI taxonomy): Eukaryota > Metazoa > Platyhelminthes > Cestoda > Diphyllobothriidea > Diphyllobothriidae > Schistocephalus > Schistocephalus solidus. The sequence continues at coordinate 17,939 of WEDG01000830.1, read as the reverse complement.
CTAACAGTAGCAAAGGACAAAACGTTATCCGAAAATTTCGGTGAGCATGCACAGGAAACGAGAGTTACAAAACGCCCAATTTGTGGATTTGGGAAGGCACAAAAAGCTAATAAAGGCAAGGGATGTTACCAGTATTACGGGATAACAAACCAATCTCTTGAGACTTAGGTTTTGCCTGAAGATCGTACCTGACCGTGGAGCGAAACAGGCACACGCAGCTTTGACGCAAGTAGCTTGAGCGTGTTTATGATGTCCAAATTGGGCAACTCGCCATTGACACCCTGATAGGAAATGTCGATGCCATCCATCAACAGACTGGGAAACTCGATATTGATTCCAGCTTGTATACTGCCAGCTCTACCCATTAGTTCCGCTCCAACGACAGCTAAATTACACGAAAGACAAAATATGTTAGCAAAAAATGTTAGTAGAGAGCAGCAGTATTACTTTCTCATTCGAGAGAATCAGGAATTTAATATTGCTTCCTTCAACCGTTTGGCTAATGTTGCGAATGACTCCAGCGGTGGTTTGATGCTCGAGGAGATCCGACACAGAGCCATTTGTGACTGATGGTCTTTGGAAAAGGACGTCCCCTTCCGCCTCGAAGATGAACGCACTTTATCAAGCGAGGCAGATAATTGATGCTACGGTAGATAAAGTACAAATGTGCACAAAACGTCTGTTTTAAGTCTGGATGTCTCTGTTATTTTTTCTGAAGTATCTCTAGTGCCCGCACTGAAGCGGTCAATGAATTCATGGATATGTGGCGCATAATTTTAAGATTGCCGTGGAGAATCCACAGAGTTAGGCGGCTGACTTTCTAAATAATGCTGGAGACTCGGTGAACGAACTTTATTTTTTATTAATATTAGATAAGTGGGATGTCCGGAAATTCAATTTCAAAGCTTTCTAGGACTCCGATAGCAAGGTCCGTATTAGACGAATCTGCCGTCACGTTCCAAAATTTAGCTGTAACGGTTACACCATAAAACAAAATTCATGATAATTCACATAGCCCTTGGAATATTTATAAACTTAATTGACTAACATTTTGTGGTACGGACGCCATGATAAGCATCGAGCCAGGCCAACAGACCGATATAGTCCATATCCGCAAAGAGGAATATCAAATCTTTTGCCCAATATAACTGACCTAACTGGGTGATAAAAACAGGTAGAACAAACTTCTAATGTGTTTCGCAACAGTGGTTATAAAAGTATAGCTGGTTGCAACAGAATCTGATGACGTCGGGACACGCAGTGGTGCCATAACGACTAGAGCTTCTGTGCGACTGCCACTCCGAGAACGCATAATAGCATAGACGTTTTTCCCAGAAACCACCTAAAATTGAGACTCGTTAAGGTAAAGGTAGTGGTACTTCGCCCACTAAGAGCTTGTGAGAGTATGTAAATTCTTGCTCATAAACTTCCAGACCGGCGCCTTGGAGCTCATGGCACAATACGTCTGGTAGAGTTAGAGTTCCGGAAGATGTATTGGCAAACTTTTCATTCAACTCAAACATAGCGCTATCCGACTTGAATGTTTCGTCGACGACACCTAAAGTAACTTATATTGCGGAATTAAAACTGCAAACCAACAAGGAGAGCATTTTCACTCAAATATGTGGCGTAGCTTAATTCATCTTGCGAGAGCAGGAAAAACCAAATCACACCGACAAAATAAAGAAGAAATCCCAGGGGAACGGCATAGCGGTTCAATTTTTGCAGTAACATCTAAGGCTATGCGAGGGCATGACTGAGAAAGATAGCAAACCTAGCGATTGAACCAATTTGCAGCGTTGAAAAGGCTGGCAAAGTCGCGGGGGATTTACATAAAGTCAGTAATATCCACAACGTTTTATTGGTTTTCGGAGTTCGTCGTTGATTGGTTTTCTCCTCTAGTTGGTTTTTATATATTTAAGGCATTGACTGCGTCCTTAGCATAGTTCCGGTGGGAACAACGGCAATATTGACAGATGAGTCGCAGTTTGAAAGATGGAATCAAAGTTTCTCTATTTTCTCTAGTAGCTCAGATTACTAGCAGATTACAAGCGCCAGAAACCGACACCGTCGTAACTACCAATCAAGCCCGAAAATCCATAAAATCATAACTCTTAACCCTATTGGTTCTTTTCGATCTACAATATATGATTTACGCATACCCATCGGTCTATTCTATGTAAACCTATCAAATAGTCTGGAGAACACGACATAAATACCGAGGAGAATTGAGGCTCATCACTTTTGACCGGAGACCGCTCTCTGACGCTTCCTCCAGCCATCGCCATTCCTTCTCCTACGGACATCCCAAAGATCTCCCCAGCACAGCCAATCCCCAACAAAGGATCCTCGCAGGACCAAGCCCCCAATAGAATACCAAATCCTAGTTACAAATAATCCCTAAACTCTTTACCTTGCCAACTGTCTTATTCTTACTTGGGCGTTCTTAATTTGGATTCGCTGCTTATCTAATACGGGCCCATTACATTTTGGTGGCAGCGGTGGGATAAAAAATGTCCGACGATTTGATAACTAAGCTAGTCCAGGCGATGGAGCAAGTTTCAAGCTCTGGAGGCCGTCCAACGAAGCCGGATAAGCTTACGGTGTATGACGACTATGGTTGGTGGGAGGACCGCATGAAAGTTTACCTCGAGGCCGTAGACGAAGGTGCCCACCCCGCCGCCATCCTAGGACGGCTAGACAACGAAGTGTACATGGTGGTCAGGGCTGCCAACCTTACAGCGTCGCTCACCCCAGCGACCATCTTCGAGCGTCTGCGGCGCGAAATTCGGACGGTTGTCGATGCCTTGGGTTGCCCGTGCCGCCCTCAAAATTCACCGACAACACACGGGCGTGTCTGTCGTAGACTTCCATTGACATATTCGAGTCCTGGCCCGTCAAGCCTACCCAAACGAGTCCTTCACCGAGCTGGAGGCCAGGATTTTCGAGAACTTCATCGACGGGATCTTTCTCCCTGAGATCAGGCGCCAATTCCTCCACGACCCCCCAGCAGCATCAAGGTTGCCTCAATATTGCTCGGCGAGAGGAGGCCATTTATACGGCCTGTCCCTTTGTCCAAGTCTCCTTCTCATCAGCTTTTGGGTGTCACCAAGCTCCTGCCGCCATACAGGATTCTCCAGTCGATGTCTTCGCCATGGGACAGCGACAGAGCCGTGACATCGGCACACAAACGGCTCAATGGCAGTGGGGTTCTCCTCAGCCCCCTCCTCCTTGGCGTGGCTCTCCACAGCCCCAAACTCACTGGCGCGGCCCTCCACAGCTGACCACTCCTTGGCGAGGCTCTCCACAGTCTCCTCGACGTGGGAACTTGAGGCAACAACGTGGTCGTCAGACCCGCCCTCCACTTTCCCCAGGTGTTCATGTGATCACCCCAGGTGAGGAAGAAGCGCTTGGTAAGTGCATATTTATATCTGATATGCTTATTGCAAACGTAGGTTACAAGCCACACTACCCTGCTATAGATGCAACCATAGGAAATACCAAGTTACCATGCTTAGTTGATTCAGGAGCTGGCTGCTCCATCATTAGGCAGAACATTTTCCTTCATTTTTAGGCTAGAGTGAAGTATTGCACAAAACCTAAGGTCAGCCTGAAGACGGCAAACGGAGCCACTTTGCGACATAAAGGCTTGATAGAGCTTAATTTGGAAATAGGCCACGTTATTTTTAGTCATAAGTTTGTTGTCTGTCCTGACATTGCCTGGGACTGTATATTAGGTGCTGACTTTCTCTATGCATTTAAATGCTCCTTAGATTTTAACGCTAACACTCTCCATGTCGGTGGTACTGAGGTGCCCTTCAGGACCAAGGTACCGGATAGTCAACATGTTGTTAATGCATTTAAGTCAGAGGAGGTTAATAATTTCGTGCCCCCTAATCTGGACAAGGATAGATCGTCTAAGTTATGTAGTTTGATAGAGGAGTTTAAAGATATCTTCGATTGGGACGGCCGTTCACTCGGACGTACTAATGTGGCTCAGCATGAGATCGATACAGGTGTGACTTGGCACACGAAGATTCCTCCTAGGCTATTACCCGTGTTCTACCAGACACATTTAAAGGCAATGGTCGATGATATGTTAGACCGGAAAATTATCAGGCCGTCTAATTCACCTTGGTCGTCTCCGGTCATTTTAGTTATGAAGAAGGATGGCACTATGCAGTTATGCGTTGACTATCGCAAATTAAATGCAGTTACAAACTAAGGATTCTTTCCCTCTGCCCCAAGATTGATGCAACCCTAGATGCCCTTTCGGGTAATCAGGTATTCTCTACTCTAGATCTAGCAGCCGGTTACTGGCATTTAGAAGTGCGACCCGTTGACAGAGAAAAGACTGCTTTCGCAGTCCCATCGGGTCTTTACTAGTTTGAGACAATGCCTTTTGGCCTAGCTAATGCTCCAAGTACATTTCAACGGCTAATAAATCAAGTCCTGGCTCAACTCATTCCCAAGTCATGCCTAGTTTATATGGATGACATAATTGTTCTTGGTAAGGATTTTGACAGTCATATTAGCAATTTCCGAGCCGTGTTTACCAGTCTCCGACAGGATGGTCTCACCCTTAAGCCCTGTAAATGTGTTTTTATAAGACCTCGTGTCAAGATTTTAGGGCATGTAGTCTCGGCCTCTGGCATAGAAACGGACGAGGATAAACTTAGGCAAATCCGTGAGTGGCCCACCCCTATAGACGTAACTGAAGTCAGCAGTTTTCTAGGAATGGCTTCTTACTATAGAAGATTTATCAAAGACTATTCTCACATAGCTGGTCCGCTTCACAAGTTGACCCAGAAAGAAGTACAATTTAAGTGGACTGCTGGTTGTACTAGTAGCTTCCAGACGTTGAAGGATAAGTTGTGCACCACTTCTATTTTAGTTTTTCCTGACATAAGCAAGGACACCAGGAAATTTATCCTAGATACCGATGCTAGTGACACTGTCATAGGCGCCGTCCTATCCCAGCAACAACCAGATGGTACAGAAGGCGTCATTTAGTATCTAAGCCGATCCCTGACAAAGGCAGAACGCCGTTACTGTGTGACCAGAAGGGAGATGCTCGCACTCACCCACTTCGTGGACGAATGCCGGCCATACCTCCAATACCGGCCTTTCATCGTGCGAACGGATCATAGCTCTCTGACCTGGTTGCAGAACTTTAAGAACGCTGAAGGACAGGTCGCTAGGTGGCAAGAGAGACTAGCCGGGTATGAATTCGAGTGCATATACCGTCCATGACGTCAGCACAATAATTCCGATGCTCTCTCTCGGAAGCCGTACCGTCCCCACGGCGAATGTCCATCATGCACAGACATTAACCTTAGTACGACCAAAGCCGTCTTTGGGCGCAAGCTCAGCAAGGGGAACCTCATATTGACCCGATATATCATAGGAAGTAAAGTGGTTTTCGACCACTTAGTGCAGTTGAACTGAGAGGCCATAGATATGAAACGCGTTGCTTGCACACGGTGTGGGACAAACTCTTTATGGATAATGACGTTTTGTTCTATCGGGATGGCGAACAATACCCGCGACGTATTCTTCTACCCTTATCCATGGAAGACGAGGTTCTTAAAAGAATCCACACACAGTTGGGGCATCTGGGCATCCATAAGACCGAGTGGGCCCTTAGGCGCCGATACTACTGGCCTAACTTGAAGCGGTCAGTCTGGAACTTTATTCGGTATTGCACCCTGTGCAATCAGATCAAACTGCCCCGACAGCTGAATAGGGCTGCTCTTCAGCCTATTCTGACGGGATACCCCAACGAACGTGTGGGCATTGACTTAGTTGGACCACTACCGCCATCAGTTCGGGGCAACCGATATATTCTAGTGATGGTTGATTTCTTTACCAAAATGGCTGAAGCAAACCCCTTCCCAACATGTCGGCTGAAACTGTTGCCCAGGCTATCTTTAACAATTAAGTATGTAGATGGGGCACACCAGAACAGATCCATTCGGATCGAGAGTCCTCGTTTGAAAATGCGGTTCTTCACAGTCTGTGTAAATACTTAAATGTCAATAAGACGCGAACCACGGCTTACCATCCGCAAGGTAACGGTCAAGTGGAGCGGACGAATAGGACGCTAGTTGATTTACTAAAGGCTTTTGTAGATCTTCAGGCTCCCTTCACGTGGGATGATGCGTTGCCAGCATGCATGCTCGCATACCACTCCACGATTCACTCGTCGACACAGCAGATGCCTTTCGCACTCACCTGTGGTCGTGAAATGCAAATACCAGAGGATCTACAGGTACCTCTTGAGAATAATCAAATACCGTTTGGTTCTTACGTCGCTGCACTCCACAAAAAAATGCTTATAGCCACTGAGGAAGCACGGATACACTTACAAGGAGCCCAGAGGCACCAAAAGGAACACTATGACAGGCTGGCACATGGGTGTCCATATGATTTCGGTGATGTTGTGTGGCTCAGGGAATATGCGACTCCCCTGGGATTACCGAGTAAGTTAGTAATGGACTGGTCAGGACCATATACCGTCAGCAGAATGCTCTCTGATATGATCTGCGTCATTCAAGTTTGAAATCGACCTTTCACCTCTGAATTCACGGTTCACTTTAATCGACTTAAACTGGGGGAAAGGCCAATGGAAGATAACCACAGAGCAGAACACTCAGGCGATGCAGGGCGTTACGTAGATCATGGGATGGGGGTCGAGAGGTGGGTTTAAATCCCACCTGAAGGTGGAAAAGAAACCATAATGCCTTATGACCTTCAAAATTCCAGGAACACCGTACGTTTGCTAGATGATATTGAGCTCGCTGAGGACAGCGACAACTTTATCAGGAGGGGTTAAAGTAAAGATGGAATCAAATTTTCTCTATTTTCTCTAGTAGCTCAGATTACTAGCAGATTACTAGCACCAGAAACCGACACCGCCGTAACTACCAATCAAGCCCGAAAATCCATAAAATCTTAACTCTTAACCCTATTGGTTCATTTCGATCTACAATGTATGATTTACGCATACCCATTGGTCTATTCTATGTAAACCTATCAAATCGTCTGGAGAACACAACATAAATACCGAGGATAATTGAGGCCCATCACTTTGGACCGGAGACTGCTCTCTGACGCTTCCTCCAGCCATCGCCATTCATCCTCCCACAGACCTCCCAAAGATCTCCCCAGGACAGCCAATCCCCAGCAAAGGATCCTACCAGGACCAAACCCCCAATAGAATACCAACTCCTAGTTACAAATAATCCCTAATTTTTTCACCTTGCCAACTGTCTTGTTCTTACTTGGGCGTCCTTAATTTGGATTCGTTGCGTATCTAATACGGGCCCATTACATTGAAAAGGCTGGCCAAGTCGCGGGGGATTTACATAAAGTTGTTAATATCCACAACGTTTTATTGGTTTTCGGAATTAGTCGTTACTGGTTTTCTCCTCTAGTTGGTTTTTTTGATATTTAAGGCATTGACTGGGTCCTTAGCATATTTCCCGTGGGACCATCGGCAATATTGACAGATATGTCGCAGTTTGAAACGTTCCGACGATTTCTTTTTGGGAAAAATGTCATATCATTCTTTGAATTAGAAGAAATATGAAGCGTTTAGCGAAGTGTACCTTGCATTCAGATCATATTTAGTAAATGGGTTATCATTTAAAGCCGGCAAATTTACAAAATTACCAGCAGGGAGCCGCACCGTGGAGGGTTTTACATTTTATGGCCACAAACATGTGCGCATGCTGACCTCAACGCGAAAGTGTGCTTTAGCTATCGGTTGCCATATATTGTCTTTTCAAACGTACATGCTGTGATGCGTTCTTCAAGTCTGCCTCGGAATAACATCCGTCAGGATGGAAATTATCACGAACACCTTTCTTTTGAGCCCCTCCATATTAAGCAGTACAGCCGAGGTTCCCAACTGGTAGACATTCACACACCACTTATGTCCTCGCCGAATAGTAAAAACAGGCATATTCATCGTGAGCATCCTTCACTGCACAGGAACAAACCCCTGTCCTATGTTCTCCGATTAAGAGACTTATACAGAAAGGAATTTTTAATATTTTCTAAAGTTAATACGAGAACGTATTTCGTACTAACAAATCCTTTGAACGCCCTATTGGTTACAAGGTTGCTAAGATAAATCTTCGATACATCAAAAATTTTAAAAGAGATGATTTACATAATGAAATGTAGAAAAAAACAGCCATCAGCCAATAGAAAAGAGTATATATAAATGGCTACTCGCATATTAAGGGAAGTTTATGTATGTGCAATTTTAGGTTAACAAGCAACCGTTGTTAGAGTGGGTTGATGAGATGAATATAATAAAAAAAGTTCGTAAAAAGCTACTGAAATATAGCAAGTCGTATTGTTACTGGGATAAGACAATAGTTCGGTTGGTATCATATTGGGCACTGGTATACCGATGAAGCTTTTTCTTAAATACTTTAACGGAATCAGACATAACCTTCAGAGGCAGAGCATTCCAAGATTCGGCCCCACAGTTGGAGAAGAAGAATTTTCGTGTGTCCAGTCTGCCCCAGTTACATATAGTGCAATGGATGACCCCTCTAGTTCGTGGTGGTTGCTAACTTTAAGAAATCTCCAGATAAGAGACAGTTATCCTGAACGCGCATGCTACGGAATGTTTGTATGAGGGTACCACGTAGCTGGCTATAACTAAAGGGAAAGAGCTCAAGATTAGACAGCCGTGTTCCATAGGGTAGTGAGCCCTGTCTAATCCAAATTTTGGTCACATGTCTTTGATATTTTTCCAGGACAATGAGGTCCTTAGCGGTTCAGAGTCTCCAAGATTGGATAGCGAACTCAAGTTGCGGCCATACAAATATTCGAAAGACTTAAGCGTACAGTTTTCATCAAAGGCAGAGAAAGTGCGCATTAAAGGTACAGAATAGTCAACTTAGTCTTGGTTTTCTTTGAGTAATCATAAATATGTTTATTGCTTGGGCACTCCTTGGACACCGTCAGATCCCTAGAACACAGAAAAAAGCTAAAACAAACATTATTTTCAGTAACCACTTAAGCTTTGTTTTGTTTATATACTTAAATTGCAGTGTCCTGCCGGGCAGAAATTGTAATGTGCCACAATCCCGGTGGACACTACACGTGAGAACAGAATTAAAATTAAGAGTGGGTTGATGCAATGGCTGTGCGTCTAGAGTTTAAGTTGAGTCGCAGGAGAGGAGTAAGGTTGTAGGCTGTTTGCCATTTAGTTTCGGGTTTGTGGTTAGTTATCGCGCCTAGGGGTTTTGTAAGGTTTGGGGTTAAAGTTAGGGTCAACGTTTCCATAACTTTTGGTTCGTAATTTAATGATTAAATATGCTAATTAACTAATAATAATAGTCAGAGTCGATTTGTTATAGGTTTGCGATATTAGTTGCTTACCCGTCGCTAGGGATTCGCCAGACACTTTACAACACATTTGTTTCGAACCACCGTTTTTCAAATTGCGTTTTGGTTTCTAGACTGCACCTGAACAACCTTCTTCATTTTTACGACTTTCTTCATTTTTAACTCTGCATTTTCCTATTAGTTACCATTTTTCCTAACCCGTGGAACATATTTTTACCACCCCCGCGTATTACACTAACGACTGGCTTGAATTTTGTTAGTGTGGTAGCGTTTTCAGCCTCTCCCATCTTTTTGTGATAAGCGATCAGGAATATGAATTATAGTGTGCAGCTCACCCATCTGCTTGAGGAACAAGTATGTTCCGTTGCGCCCTGAAGCTCACTTAAGAGCCCTTGCAGGCGGTCGCATAGTGACGCGTAGCATAGTGAATATACCGTCACTCCCTCTCCTAACCTCCGGGTTTGGATCGGTAACATCCTCGAAACCATAACCTTTACCCTCTGGGAGGTGATCGCAGGTATTCGGCGTTTTCGTCAATCTTACAGTCCTGTACTAGATGGCGTCCTGGTCAGCGTTCTGAGGGTAAAGGCAAATGATAAATTTCCATCCCTGCTGTAAAAGATATTACATCTTGCTCTTGAAATTGAAACCTTCCCTATTTTATGGAAGGAATCGCACATTCTGCCTATACCCAAGCACGGTCGACCTACATCATTTGCCGACTTTAGGTCAGTAAATACACTTCCAGCAGTCTCGAGATCTTAGAGACCTTGATCAAAGACAAGATAATGCGTAAACTAACTGAGAATAACCTACTTAATGCGGCTCAGCATGGGTTCCTCAAAAAAAGGTCTTGTGACACGTGCTAGCCCTCTTCCTTTGATCATGTGCTACAATCTAGAGACAGCGGTTTTGCTATTTACACCATTTATTTCGATTTCACGAAGGCTTTTGATCGTGTTGACCATCATCTCTTCTGCTAAAACCTGCCTCCTTCGGCATAGGAAACAAGCTTCTGAACTTAATATCCTCCTATTCTCAAACCCCACGCATGTGAGGAGTGGAGTTATTCAGGGTAGCGCACTCGGACCGCTTCTATTTTGCCTGTTTGTTAACGATGTTCCTGCTTTTTTTCAGTATGGTAAGCCATTTATATACGCTGACGACTTAAAAGTTGCCTATAGATATAAAACGGTCGATGGCAACATCGCGCTTGAGCTCTTCAAAAAGAGGATCTTAAGGCCTGCGCTCAGTGATGTCGCACATGGCGCCTTTCATTTTCTTGGCACAAGTGCTCCGTGATGTTTATTGGTGATAACCATCAGCTCCACCTTAGCATGGACGGTCATGGCCTTAATTTGCCCGAAGTTATAAAGGATCTGGGCATATCATATTCTATCATATTCAGAGCACTGTGCCCTGATTGTCTCAAAAGCACGCCAAACTACTGGGTTTCTTCTCAGAAATTTAAAAACCGTCAATATTAGAATCAGCCGCTATTAAATGTATGTCAGGCCTAGTCTGGAATGCTGCTCGTTTCTATATAGCTTTCTGCACGCTTCTGAACGGATGAAGAAAGAATAAGTCCAGCACTTCTTAACAAAAAGAGTTTTCTATTCAGAACACAGAAACCTGTAATCCCAACAACGCTGTGAGCTTACAAGCCTTGACCCGTTGTGGCTTTGCAGTTTTGCAGAAGGGACAATTTTTACTGTTTAAACTTTAAAACAGTTGTACCTTTATCCCCCTTACATCTCTGAGGCAGCTCGACCACTCTCGGCGCACCAGTCATCGAAATGTATTTTTATTTCTCAATTTGGCACGCTCCGTTAGATACCGACAGTTTTTTTCAGTAAACGTTATAGCAATCTAGTATAAGCTACCCAGAAGTATCAAAATTCAACAAAGCTGTTCCTTGTTTACAAGAGCTGACACTAGTTTTCTACTTTCAGGACACCTTCCAAAAATTTTGGGTGCTGACTCTGTGGAAGCTCTCTTCCGTTCTGATGGCATCCACGGACTCTGAATCCGGTGCCGGACTTCATGCTGAAGGCAATATTTCTGGCACTGCAGTCCGTAATCGGTTTATTCCTCAGTTGACAGTGAGTAGCCGTTTCGCCGGCGAACCTGCTGCTAGTACAGAAAACCTGATCCACAACAATTAAAGGAGAAGTACTACACCGTGCACCTTTGTCAACGCCTCCTTGGCCTGAACTTTAATCCCTCAATAAGCTGCCGTTTTTATCCTGAAAACACTTGAAAGAACGATCAGGCGTTTTTTCCCTGTCAGCTCGAAACTCTACTGTATATCTCTTTTGCCCTTGCCTGAAAATTGGCAATAAATAAATAAATATGTCGATAAGGTGGAACCAGAAATTACAAGGGAGACCGGAATGGCATTTCTGGCTTTTTACATCAATTAATTGTATATTAAAGACCCAGAGGGCCCCATCATTAAAAACTTAGTATCGTCGTGCAAATAAATACAAAGTGTATAATAGCTGCACTATGTGACCAGCCATATGAACAGCAGAAATAAAGCAGTATGGTAGGCATATCCGGTTCAGAACGATTTGCCATTTTTAAAACAATAGTCAACAATCTTTGGCATATACGGTTTAATCGGGGTTGGAGTTCAGCAGGCCACAAATTTACAAAAAAACTAGGAGAAAAGACTGCTTCTCTAATAGCTGTCATCGGCCAGTCATACCGATCCCAAGTGTGGACCACCTAGGATTCGAATTCGCGACCTTTGGTTATTGAGGCAAACGCTTCACCATTGAGCCACGGGCTCTTTGTTTTGTCGGTTGCGATCGGGAATATGATGTTAGTGTGAAACTCACCGATATGCTTAAGGAACATGTATTTTCCGTTGTACCATGGATCTCAGACAAGAGTCCTCGCTGGCGGTCGCAAAGTGACGTGAAGAATATGTTGATAAAACTGAACTGACTATGACAAGCGAGGCCGCAATGGTCATTAATGGCTTACTAGTCGTCATCAGCCAGTCATACCTAATCCCAAATGCGGATCACCTGGGATTCGAACCCGCGACCTTTGGTAATCGAGTCAAATGCTCTACCATTGAGCCATGGTAATATGAATTGTAGGGTAGATGAATGCTACTAAGCCAGAAATGGCCAATCTGGTCTTCCTTGTCAGTGTCTGTTCCACTGTATCGCTGAAGCAACTGCAAATCAACTCTGCGACCTGGGAGGACCTCGCCCAGGATAGACCGGCATGGAAAAGATCAGTGAAGACTGGTTCAGCGATCTATGAGGCCAACCGGATCGCCGCTGCCAAGGCCAAAAGAGCGGCACGAAAGTCACCAGCGCCCCGGACCAACACCGCCAATGCCCAGGCCCTGCCAACGTGCCCGCGCTGTCAACGCATCTTCCGCGCGCGAATCGGCCTGGTTGGACATCTTCGGACGCAATGCACAAACAATCCGACAATTCCAATTTCTACGTCAAATTCTGCTAACCCTCCTTCTGACTCCCCTACCCTCACTCCTGTCATCAATTCCATTGCTCCCACCATCACAGAGACCACATCCATCTACTCATCGCCTGTTACCCCTACCACCGCAACCACCACCGCCTTCACTACCACCACCACCATCAGCGATGGGGAATCTCTCCTAAGCTGTACTCAATGCGACCGCACATTCACCTCACGAATCGGCCTGGTCGGTCACTTGCGAATACATCGTACAGAGACCGGTGAGCCAGTGCCTGGAGCACCATCACACAGCAGAGGTCGTCGCCTCCACTGCCCTCACTGTCCTCGCGCATTCACTCATCGCATAGGCCTATTCGGTCACATGCGCATCCATAACAGCGGAATTAACCACAATGCCGACAACACCGATACACCATGCACACCCTCCGCTCCTGCCATTCTTAGTGCCCCTGCCACCCCCACTACCAGCAATGACATCCTCCCAGCCTCTACCGATTTCTCCTGCCCACACTGAACCCGCAACTTCAACTCACGCATCGGCCTGGTCGGTCACCTGCGAATCCATCGCATGGAGGCTGGTGAACCAGTGCCTGGGGCTCCGACATACAGTCGACGTGCCCGCCTTCACTGCCCTAACTGCTTTTCGCACATTTACACACCGCATGGGCCTATTGGGACACATGCGCCTCCATGACAACCTCCGGTAAACCACCGTAGGCTAACCTACACCAGCGCACACTACCTACACCAATGCATCGACAACACTCTCACAATCACCATTTACCACGGTATATCACGGTTTCCTAGAAACCGTGGCTGAGAAATCTGCCAATCTGACGCTTCCACCCAGACCACGCCGTCGGCTCAGTGTATGTGCTGTGTGTGTGTCGAGTGGCTGACCAGTGAACTGGGGAGTCAGACGGCGATGGCTGCTCCATATCCCCTGAGTTTGTGAATCCTGGTGTTATTGCGTTATGGGGGCCAGGTCGTGCTGTGGCGCGCGAAGACAGGTACGCCGATCCGTCAGCCAATGCGCCCACTCCCACATCAGGCAACTGACTGGCTCGGACAGTGGTCTGATTGTGGGGGTGGGGAGAAAGTGAGGTCGAGAGCTCAGCGTATTTTCCTCACTATAAACAATCTGACGCGCTTGGAAACTATCACGGTGCGCTAAAAGCCGTGGCGGAAGGTTGCCAACTGACGGGATAACTCGGACCGCGTGGTCAGCCCAATGTGTGTTTTGTGTGGAGTGGCTGACTGGCGGACTGAGAGTCAGGTTGCAATGGCTCCTTCTTAATGTGGCCTTTATGGCACTCCCACTCCGTGGGATCCGAGCCAGGTGTGGTGGCACGCCCAGGGGCGGCTTAGGCCGCGCCAGCCACCTGCGCCCTCTCCCATCTCCGGTCTTCTTGACTCTGTCTTGACACCGGACTCGGGTGGGGGGAGAAGGAGAGAATGCGGTAGCTGCAGCGCAAGGCTACTATCACTTAAAACTAATTCACGCGCAAGTCACCGTCCCTGCACCACCTGGTGTGGAGCATACGGTGGACCTCGTCGAAATCGACGGTCGAACTGCCATGTATCGACATATGCTACACGTCGTTATGCAACCGCCTACGAGAACTCTTAAGTGAGCTCCAGGGCACAATGGAACATACATGTTCCTTAAGCAGATCGTTGAGCCACACCCTATAATTCATATTCCCGTTTGCAACCAACAAAAAACGGGCCTGTGGCTCATTGGTAGAGCTTTCGAATCAATTACCAAAGGTAGTGGGTTGGAATCCTAGGTGGTCCACACTTTGGATTGGGTATGACTGACAGATGACGGCTAATAAGCCAGAAATGGCCATTATCAACATATAGATAGATATATGTTTTATTTGAGAACCCAGATGGGCACTGTCATACGCTCCACGTCGCTATGCGACCGTCTGCATAGGCTTTTAAGTGAGCTACAGGGGCAGCCAAAACCAAAATTCTGGCTAACTGTACCTTACAAAGCTGGCGTACCCGAAGAATTTGTCAAACTATTGAGCGAATTTGGGATCAGCGTAGCTCGCAGAGCAGATGCGGCAATCCACCGGCATCCACCCTTACCAAAAATCCGGCGTCATTTACCGGATGGACTACCAATAAGCTTGAGCCAATTTTGTTGGTCAAGCCGGCAAACGGGATTTCACGAGCACGAGCTTGCTGTGAGACGGAACGATACACTTTCCTTGAAGCCACTCGCACATCCTCGCCAGGGCATGACTTTGACTTAAGCAGCGTGAGAATACAGGGTCAGTCAGACGACCGAATTTTACGCCTGCTGCAGGAAGCGTGGAATTCGACCACGGAATCGATCAATAGATATGTCGATCTGCCAGCTGCATATCAAGCCCTGCGCGCACAACTCAATGACACTGATGAAGGTCGTACTCGGCATAGGTTATTTAAATATGCAGTGAGCTATACAGTCTTTTATAGCTTGACGATGGGCTAGCGTGAGAGATCGAAACGTCAGATAAGTATGTATCTGGTCCCAGCGAACGCCTTCTCATCTTATACTATATAATTAACTGGGCCTCGAATAATCTCGAACATATATATATATATATATACATATATATGATAGTGTGGGGCTCACCGATCTGCTTAAGGAACATGCATGTTCCGTTGTGCCCTGGAGCTCAGACTAGAGCCCTCGCAGGCGGTCGCATAGCGACGTGTAGCATATGATGGAATTAAACCGACAAAGACAAGGGAGACCGGAATGGCCATTTCTGGCTTATTAGCCGTCATCAGCCAGTCATACCCAATCCCAAGTGTGGCACACCTGGGATTCAGACCCACGACCTTTGGTATTTGAGTCGAACGCTCTACCATTGAGCCACGGGCTCGTTGTTTTGTCGGTTGTGATCGGGAATATGATGATAGTGTGGGGCTCACCGATCTGCTTAAGGAACATGCATGTTCCGTTGTGCCCTGGAGCTCAGACTAGAGCCCTCGCAGGCGGTCGCATAGCGACGTGTAGCATATGATGGAATTAAACCGACAAAGACAAGGGAGACCGGAATGGCCATTTCTGGCTTATTAGCCGTCATCAGCCAGTCATACCCAATCCCAAGTGTGGCGCACCTGGGATTCGAACCCGCGACCTTTGGTATTTGAGTCGAACGCTCTACCATTTGAGCCACGGGCTCGTTGTTTTGTCGGTTGTGATCGGGAATATGATGATAGTGTGGGGCTCACCGATCTTCTTAAGGAACATGCATGTTCCGTTGTGCCCTGGAGCTCAGACTAGAGCCCTCGCAGGCGGTCGCATAGCGACGTGTAGCATATGATGGAATTAAACCGACAAAGACAAGGGAGACCGGAATGGCCATTTCTGGCTTATTAGCCGTCATCAGCCAGTCATACCCAATCCCAAGTGTGGCACACCTGGGATTCGAACCCACGACCTTTGGTATTTGAGTCGAACGCTCTACCATTTGAGCCACGGGCTCGTTGTTTTTGTCGGTTGTGATCGGGAATATGATGATAGTGTGGGGCTCACCGATCTGCTTAAGGAACATGCATGTTCCGTTGTGCCCTGGAGCTCAGACTAGAGCCCTCGCGAGGCGGTCGCATAGCGACGTGTAGCATATGATGGAATTAAACCGACAAAGACAAGGGGAGACCGGAATGGCCATTTCTGGCTTATTAGCCGTCATCAGCCAGTCATACCCAATCCCAAGTGTGGCACACCTGGGATTCGAACCCACGACCTTTGGTATTTGAGTCGAACGCTCTACCATTTGAGCCACGAGGCTCGTTGTTTTTGTCGGTTGTGATCGGGAATATGATGATAGTGTGGGGCTCACCGATCTGCTTAAGGAACATGCATGTTCCGTTGTGCCCTGGAGCTCAGACTAGAGCCCTCGCAGGCGGTCGCATAGCGACGTGTAGCATATGATGGAATTAAACCGACAAAGACAAAGGGGGAGACCGGAATGGCCATTTCTGGCTTATTAGCCGTCATCAGCCAGTCATACCCAATCCCAAGTGTAGCGCACCTGGGATTCGAACCCACGACCTTTGGTATTTGAGTCGAGCAGCTCTACCATTTGAGCCATGGGCTCGTTGTTTTGTCGGTTGTGATCGGGAATATGATGATGGTGTGGGGGCTCACCGATCTGCTTAAGGAACATGCATGTTCCGTTGTGCCCTGGAGCTCAGACTAGAGCCCTCGCAGGCGGTCGCATAGCGACGTGTAGCATATGATGGAATTAAACCGACAAAAGACAAAGGGGAGACCGGAATGGCCATTTCTGACATTAGCCGTCATCAACCAGTCATACCCAATCCCAAAGTGTGGCACACCTGGGATTCGAACCCGCGACCTTTGGTATTTGAGTCGAACGCTCTACCATTCGAGCCACGGGCTCGTTGTTTTGTCGGTTGTGATCCGGGGAATATGATGAGTGTGGGGCTCACCGATCTGCTTAAGGAACATGCATGTTCCGTTGTGCCCTAGACTCAGACTAGAGCCCTCGCAGGCGGTCGCATAGCGACGTGTAGCATATGATGGAATTAAACCGACAAAGACAAGGGGAGACCGGAATGGCCATTTCTGGCTTATTAGCCGTCATCAGCCAGTCATACCCAATCCCAAGAATTGGCACACCTGGGATTCGAACCCGCGACCTTTGGTATTTGAGTCGAGCACGCTCTACCGATTGAGCCACGGGCTCGTTGTTTTGTCGGTTGTGATCGGGAATATGATGATAGTGTGGGAGCTCACCGATCTGCTTAAGGAACATGCATGTTCCGTTGTGCCCTGGAGCTCAGAACTAGAGCCCTCGCAGTGCGGTCGCATAGCGACGTGTAGCATATGATGGAATTAGACCGACAAAGACAAAGGGAGACCGGAATGGCCATTTCTGGCTTATTAGCCGTCATCAGCCGGTTATATGCAATCCAAGTGTGGCACACCTGGGATTCGAATATGCGTTCTTTGGTGTTGAGTCGAACGCTCTCTATTGAGTTCGTTGTTTTGTCGGGTTGTGAGGAATATGATGATGGTGTGGGGCTCACCGATCTGCTTAGGAATGCATGCGTTTCACTGGAGCTCAGACTAGAGC
>WEDG01000829.1:0-31284 GCA_017591395.1 Schistocephalus solidus | reverse complement strand
AACATTTTTATATTGACTGTACACATGCAATGATAGTTTAACATTAATAGGGTCATAAAGGGCAATGCCTGTAGTCCTTCAAAAATATAGAAAAATATACAATATTAACTTGCTTTAGAGCCAGTCAATGACCACCTAGCTTACGTACGTATGGGATCGCTTTACAAGTTTACTCGGCGTTTTCATGCAAACACAAAAAATTAGCTACCAATTAGTGCGATAAAAACCTATGCGCTCTTGCAAGAGGTAAAATGAATAACTAACGCATCCTGATTTTTCTGATTGTTTTGGGGCTGAAATAGCTTCACTGGAATTGGCACTTCTTTAAACAGTCACCATGGTGGTCCTCAAGAGGCTGCTTCCCGATACTGTCATTGCTAATTAGCCCGTTAATTGTCACTAACACGTGATCTTGACACTACTATAAAAATCTGCTAAACAGCTTTCAAAAAGATGGTTCATGCTTAGTTAAATTGATTGCACGCTAGCCAGTCCAAGTTTTCTTTGAAGGTAGAGGTGTGTTGCCCCAAATGCCAACAGCTATAAGTGTAAACATTTTTGCATTTGCACACACCTGAAAGTTCTCACCTCCTCTACGTCAGAATTGTTACGTTCAGGCCGCCTTGATGTCACAAAACTATAAAAAGGCAAACCGAATGAAATAAAGAAAACTGAAATTCGGTTTCGTTTTACAAAAGCATGAGAAGCAGAGAGTGGAATCAAATGGTAAGTGTTGAAGTCATTATTTAACAACGCACCCGAAAAGACTTTTAGAATAAACAAACGATGCCGCAATGGCTTAATCAGTGGAAAGATTTGCAATTCCAAAGAATATGGGATCGTTGGACCAAGAATTTTATTGGCCTGACGTTAAGGATTCTCACTTTAACACATCAAAAGAAACATTCGTGTCTTCCTTTGAACTGCGTTCTGATATTCGTTTATTTACCACTATTGATAACTTTTTATTTTTTTCTGTTAGAGACTGCTCGATCAAGCTCCCCTCAAAGGTTATCCATTTAATTTTCAAGGTCAGGGTCTGCAGCTCCAGTTAGGACGCTGTTGTAAAGGCCACAATTAAAACCGGAACAATGGTTTTAACGAGTGCGTCACCAATGCAAATGCATAAAATTGCAAATTAAAGGCAAAAAAACAATACAAAAGCAGGTAAAAAGTAAGCCGTTTTGCTAAGCCCGCGTACAAGGCCCTTTGGAAACAAATGATAGACGAAAAAGAGAAGCAAATTTGCTGAGTGCAGATAAGCGGTAGTAATGAAAACGGCAATCTCTGTCTGACGAAGGAAGGGAACTTGTCATAGCTCGAGTGACAAATGAGAAAGCGCATGTATGTCATGGTAACAGCAGAAAATAGCACTTAGTGCGATGAGCATCAGCACCTGGCAATTTCAGATTCTGGGAAGAGTTGTGGTTCCAGCATAAGTGTTTTAATGTTTAAGGCCGAAAAATAATTTTCATCACAAAAACATATCCAAAACTAAAATAAAGTGAGGACAAAAATCAGACTCAAGACAGTAAAAAGTATTAGTTTTATTTCCACAAATTACATGAGGAGTCAAATAAATTAGGATTATGTAGGACTTTAGAATGAAAAAGTTGAAATATATGTCCAACTTATGAGAAACCTAGAACAGTTAGCATAAATTGGATTTCAGAATAGGAAAGGTTACTTTGACCTGAGCAAAGCCTTTGACAAGGTACAGCACAGAAGTCTTTTTGGTGAAACTGGAAGCCCTCAGCATCCGGCTTCCTCTCCTTGACTTCATTGGTTACTTCTTGTCTAACCGAAGCCAGAAGGTCTTAGAAGGTAAAAGCTACTCGGTGCCTCAGCCGATCATTAGCGGCGATTTTCAAGGCACGGTTCTAGGTCCCCTTCTCTTGATTATGTACACAAACGAAATGTCAACTTTACTCACAAATTCACAAAATTTCGTTTACGCTGACGATCTCAAGTGCATTTATTTATTTTCTAAAGACACCGCCAATAGTTGCGTTGAGAAAAGCAGCACTGATCTACTTACGCTCTGAAATTGCAGCTGTAGTTGAAAGATGGAGTTTTCTTCACCCAAGAGTAGTTTCATGTGTTTTGGTCCGGTCAAGCTTCCAAGACCCCTAGTATTTCAAAAAAGTACACTTTAAGAACGATCTACGATAAGAGACTTAGGTCTAAGTTACACGAATAAGCTAGTATTATCGCCTCATGCAGATCAAAAATTCTGAAAAGGGCTGTACAGATATGTGGTTTTTTATCACATCATTTCTTCCTTCCGGAAACATATTAACCTGTACCGCATGTTTGTTCTTCCTATCCTATAATGCTGCTGTCCACTCTTTTTGCTGATGTACGCCTCTAAACGCAGTAAGATTGAAAAAGTTCACAGGGTTTTTACTCAAATACTATTTTCTCTTCTTGGATCCAGTATCTATTATACGGATAGATGCCAGTTAGCAAATATTACCTTCTTTGGTTAAGAAGACACTAAAACCCGTCTCTGCTTCCTGTTCGCGTCAACTCAAGCCCAAAGCTCACGAACTAAGCACTCGCTCCGGTAGATCGACCCTATGCCACTTGTAATTCCTCCATGGTCATTTACCCACCGCTTAGCTCCACAACTAATCGTTCTCAGTTTTTTGCCTCAAAATATGCTTTCATATGTAATTTTTTCAACTGAATATTAGGTTGTCGTCTTCATTAGCTATTTTTAAAACAAAATTACGCAAAAATTTAACTTCAGAAGATAGAAAGTCTTAACTGTCTGTTTCCTCCAAAAACTCACCCCTTTTGGATTTTTAAAAGGGTCAAGGTATAGGTGCGCAGGTCAATTTTAAAAAGCTATGTAAACCTAAAATTTTGAACGTATTTTTACGTTTATACTGTCGTTTTTGGCTTAATTTAAGATAAACGTTTTGCATTTCTAGCCCTTTATCGTATGCAATTACATGTAATCTTTGTCTTTAACATCAGGTTGAACTATACAGTGTCATATTATTCCCCTGACATAGCCTCATTTCTCGTTCTCAACTTTTAACGGATTTATTTGTTTCTTGCTATCTTTATTGGCTAAATTGTTGATAATGTTTTGCATTTCTAGCCTTTAGACAACTAAGACTTGCTATCCCTATTAATCCTCATAGAAAAAGTTGAATTATAAAGCGCTAACATAGAATTTAGGTTGAAATTTCATAAATTTATTTTACCCTGCGTATCTTGCGTAGTCGTATTTTCAACGAAAGATGAAACCAACAAGCTCGATTCGTCGTAAAATACATGCCTCGGAACCAAAAAGTTGCTTGAATACACCTAGCAGTTTCAACATTGACTCAAATGTACATCCCATAGTTAAAGCTAAACAGCTAGATCTTTCCACTTTACAGAACTGCAATGAGTTCATGATGAAGTTTGGAACCATTTTGTTTATACTCGGCAACCTGTTCGTCGGTGAATATCTGAACAATATGCAGTGGAAGATTATTCCAGATAAAAGCATATTTTGGAGGCAAAAAACTGAGAACGATTAGTTGTGGAGCTGAGGTGGTGAAATGATCATGGTGAAATTTCGAGTAGCATAGGGACGATCTACCCGAGCGAGACCGTTAATTCATGGGAGATGTGGGCTAGAGTTAACGCGAAAAGAGGGAAGCAGAGACCGGCTTCGAGTCTTCTAACCCACAGAAATTTAATATTTGCTAACTGGCATCTATCCGTATAAGAGATACTGGATCCAGGAAGAGAAAATAGTCTTCGAGTAAAAACCCTCTGAACTTTTAAATCGTACTGCGTTAAGAGGCCTACATCAGCCCAAAGAGGGGACAGCAGTATTCTAGGATAGGAAGAGCAAACATATGGTAAAAGTTGAACTTAATTTCCGGAAGGGAAAAATATGTTATAAAAAACCGCAAATATGTGCAGCATTTGCAGAAATTGGACCAGCGTGAGGCGATAATGCTAGCTTTTTCGTGTAACTTAGACCTAAGTCTTTTATGGTTGATCGTTCTAAAAGTGTACTATTTTGAAATACGAGGGGTCCAGAACACATGAAACTACTCTTGGATGAAGAAAACTCTATCTTTCAACTACAGCTTCAACGTGAGAGCATAAGTAGATCAATGCTGTTATATCAACGCAAATATTGGCGGTCTTTAGAAAATAAATAAATGCACTTGAGATCGTCAGCGTAAACGAAATTTTGTGAATTTGTGAGTAAAGTTGAAATAACGTTTATGTACATAATGAAGAGAAGGGGACCTAGAACCGTGCCTCTAAAATCGCCACTCGTGATCGGCTGAGGCATTGAGTAGCTATTACCTACTAAGACGTTCTGGCTGCGGTTAGACAAGAAGTAACCAATGAAGTCAAGGAGAGGAAGCCGGATGCCGAGGGCTTCCAGTTTTACCAGAAGACGTCTGTGCGGTAGCTTGTCAAAGGCTTTGCTCAGGTTAAAGTAGATCACAACCACTGACTGTTGCTCATTACGAAGGGAAGTGACGAAGTTAAGAAATGCTAAGTGACACGATTCGCATGATCTCTCAGGAAGAAAACCATATTGCGAGTCGCTTAAGAGCTTATTTTCTAGGCAAAGTTTCAGAATTTGATAAAAATAATTTTTTCAAGAAGTTTGGCTAGAACGGGGTTTTGTGAACGCCTCGATAATTTTTACGTCCGAAAGAGATCCCGACTTGAAGACAGGAAGAATAATAGATGTCTTCCATGAGTCAGGAAAGAATCTGTTTAAACGAGAAACTGAGAATATATGGCTAAGCATTCGGGAAAAGCTCGGTAATTTCTTAATAACTGAGTTTGGAATACCATCAGTCCCCGAAGAGTGCGAGTTTTTCAGACGCATTATTTGCTTAGGAATTAGTTCTATAGATAAATCAATGTTGCAGATAACATTGAAGAGGATGCCTGAAACGTCTGATTCGGTTCATATTCCATCGTAAGATGATTTGCAAAGAACTCACTAAACAATTCTGCCTTGTCAGAGTCTTCCAGTACGAAGTTCTTAGCTTCATTTATTAATGGAGGTATTTCATAACCTCGTTTAGAGGAGGATTGACGGCGGAACAGTTGAGCAACAGATTTTGCAGACTTTGGCTCGCTGAGTGTGCATGATTCCCTCTGTCTGTCGCTTGCAAGAGGAATTCTAGAGGCTAATTCAAAAATCTCTGCAATCCTTAGATGTACAGATAACGAACTTATATATTGATTTTTTAATTGCTTCCCCAATTTCTTTAGTCTTGGCAAAATAAAGTGAGGAACGGTGGATTCCGAAGTGTAGGGCTTGACAATTGTGTTTGGCACATATTCAAGGATGTTATTTGAAACGACTGACATGAAATTACAAAGACTTGCTGCGTCGTTCGTGGAGGAGAAATGCTTCCAGTTCAATGAGTCCAAAAAATTATAAATTAATCTCATATCAGCGAAGTCAAAAGCATGATAGGTAGCCTTTTTCGATGAGACAATTGGTAAGTGACAATGAATTAATGTATGGTCACTTTGGAAGAGGCCCTGCTTAAAATCAACGAAGATGGGAGCAGTGTCGTTTGTAAAATTTAGGTCTAAAATATGTTTGTCTCTCGTAAAGAACGGAGAGGCTGTGACCAATTAGAAAAATTAATAATAAATAGGAAAGGCTGAAATCTGGGTGGACAAATGTTTAAAATCCAGTCAATTTCAGGAAAATTAAAATCCCCAGCGATTATTATAATGGTAAAATTGGACTCCGAAATCAATTTAAAAATTTCGCAAAGTTTTGTATCATTATCGGATGATGAATCACCTTTTACGGGCGTGACAGGATAATGGATGCGAAGCAGTACAAACCGGAGAATGACGTAACATCTGGATCAAACGGGAAGTGCTTTAATGAAGCTTTATTTATTTATTTATTTATTTATTGCCAGTTTACAGGCAAGGTCAAAAGGGATATATACAGTAGGGGGTCCAGCTGACAGTGAAAAAAACTCCCTGATCGTTCTTTTAAGGTATTTTCAGGAGAAAAAACTGCAGCTTGTTGAACAGATTAAAGTTTAGGACAGGGAAGTGTTGACACAGGTGCACGGTGTAGTACTTCTCCTTTCGGTGTTGTGGATCTGGTCTTCTGTACTAGCAGCAGGTATGCCGGCGAGCGGCTGCTAGCTGTAGACTGAGGAATAACCCGATTACGGACTGCAGAGCCAGCAACATTGCCTTCAGCATGAAGTCCGGCATAGGATTCAGAGTCCGTGGACGCCATCAGAACGGAAAAGAGCTTCCAGAGAGTCAGCACCCAAAATTCGCGGAAGGTGTCCTGAATGTAGAAAACTGGTGACAGCTCTCGTAAACAAAGGATAGTTTTGCTGAATTTTAATACTTCTGGGTAGTTTATTCCAGATTGCTATAGCCTTTACCGAAAAAAACTGACGGTATTTAACGGTGCGTGCCAAAGGAAGAAATAAGAATACATCTCTATGATTGGTGCGCCGACGGTGGTCGAGCTGCCCTCAGGGATGTAAGGGGGTTAAAGGTAAAACCGTTTAAAAAGCTTGAACAGTAAAAAAATAGTCCCTTCTGTAATCTACGAAGCCACAACGGGTCGAGGCTTGTAAGCTCACAGCGTTGTTGGTAGGACAGGTTTCTGTGCTCTGAAGTAATAACTCTTTTAGTAAAGAAGTGCTGGACTGATTCTATCTTCCTCCGTTCACTCGTGCAGAAGGCTAAATAGAAATGAGCAGTATTCCAGACTAGGTCTGACATACATTTTATAAAGGCTGGTCCTAATATTGAGGGTTTTAAAAATTTCTGAGAATAAACCCGGTGGTTTGGCGTGCTTTAGAGACAATCAGGGCGCAGTGCTCTGACAGATTAAGACTACTAGAATATGATATGCCCAGATCCGTTATAAAACCCGGGCACATTTAAGTCATGACCGTCTATGCTTAGATGAGGCTGATGGTTGTCACAACTAACCATAACGGAGCATTTGTGCCAAGAGAGCGAAAAGGCGCCATGTGCGACACCACTGAGCGAAGGCTTGAAGATCCTTTTTAAGAGCTCAAGCACAATGTGGCGATCGACCGGTTTATAACGATAGGCAACTTTTAAATCATTAGCGTACATAAACGGGCCTACCATACTGAAAAACAATCAGGAACATCGTTCACAAAAAGGCAAAAATAGAAGCGGGCCGAGTACACTACCCTGAATAACGCCACTCCCTCACGTGCGTGGGGTTGGAGATAACATCGGAAATTTTTACCCGTTGTGCGCGATCATTCAAATAGGAGGATATTAAGTTCAGAAGCTTGTTACCTAGGCCGAAGGAGGTAAGTTTCAGCAGGAGGAGATCGTGGTCAACACGATCAAAAAGCCTTCGTGAAGTCGAAATAAACGGTGTAAATTGCAAAAACCACTATCTCTAGATTGTAGCACATGATCAAAGTAAGAGAGCTGGCAGGTGTCACAAGATCGTTTTTTTCGAGAAACCCATGCTGAGCCGCATTAAGTAGGTTATTCTCTGTTAGGTGACGCATCAACTTGTCTTTAATCAAGGTCTCTAATATCTTCGAGGCTGCTGGCAGTGTATTTATTGGCCTAAAGTCGTCAAATGATGTAGTTCTGCCGTGTTTGGGTATAGGCAAAATGTGCGATTCCTTCCATAAAATAGGGAAGGTTTCACTTTCAAGAGCAAGATTGAATATCTTATACAGAAGTGACGGAAATATATTATTTGCATCCGCCTTTAGAACGCTGACCGGGACGCCATCTGGTCCAGGACTGTAAGATTGGCGAGAACGCCGAATGGCTACGGTTACGTCCCAGAGGGTAAAAAGTATGTTTTCGAGGACGTTAACGGTCCAAACCCGGACGTTTGGAAAGGGGGCGACCGAATGTTCACTGAAAGTTCTAGACAAGAAAGCATTGAAGCTATCAGCCGTCAACTTAGCGTCAGCTATAGGGTTTCCAAAAAGCATCTCGAAGTACAGGGTACTGAGTTTTTTTTCTCTGCGATTTTACAGTCCGCGAAAAAGAGTTTTGCAACATTGTACGAAGGGTTTTCGGCAAAGTTAACCTCTTTAGCTAGTCGGTTTTTCTTCGGAGAGCCTCTTAGCCTGTTCGAAAGATTTGCTGGATCAATGGCAGGACGGAAGTGTCATTTAGTCGATGAAAACGACGCGAGAGTCTACGCAATCTACGGCGGAAAGGTAAAGGGAGGTAGACTTCATCCTTGACATTAATTATTTTCTTACGAGGAACAAAAACGAGAAATGAGTGGACCTAGAACTTGGTAGAATGTATCAGTACAAACATTCACATCCAAACATAGAAAGAAGTTAGTCCAATCGTGGGAATTAAGATGTGTTAGTAATTCCCCCATATTTGCTGATCGGAAATCGTGGAAAAAGCTATATTTTTTTGAAAAAAACGTTTCATCAGCCTCGATTTCTAGTGAAGAAATAACTATAGCATGGTCTGAACTCCCAAGTGGGTCTAAAGGTGAAACTGACAGTGGCTGACAACCTCTGCAGAAGATAAGATCAAGTATGTTTGATCCTCGGGTGGGAAAAATCAACTACCTGATCCCACATGCCAGTATCTATGGCCTCAAGCAAGTTTTCGAACTTTTGCAGGACCGGAAGGTGGAAACCAATGAACTTCAGGGAGATTGAAGTCACCTGCAATCAAGCAGTACTTCATATTTAGGTCAACTGCGGCATGAAATGCCCTGTGAGAGACGGAGATCGTAATCCCCACTTGCGTTTGGGGGGCGATAGACACAACCGACGAGTAATGAGTAGTTATCTTTAAGAACTACTCGGAGCCAACAACTCTCTTCTACCGCGGTAAATTGTCGATAATCCAACGGCAGAAAGGTAAGTGGCTGCTTAATATAGATGCAGCTTCCTCCGCCACGGCCCTCGTGTCGATCGTTACGAATATAGTCGTACCCTTGAATGTTGAGTTCAGAGTTGGATACACAGGGTGTTGCCCAGGTCTCTGTAACTATTACAATGTCGGGGCAGTGGATGAAAACCAGAGTCTGGAGCAATGGCATCTTATTAAGCAGAGATCTGGCATTTAATACGAATAATTTAAGCGCGCACGTTTTTGGTTTCTGAGAAGACACAGTTAGGCTGTCAGAGTGAATGCCTTCGGCCAAAGAAATGCCCTTTTCACTTGAACAATTTGTCCGTTTCTTATTTGGAGATGTGCCTCGCCATTGGTCCTTCGTGTTTCCAGTTCTATTATTAACTGTCTCATTTTTAGTCTCTCCTTCAGTCCGTATTCCGGTTAAAAAAAAAACTTCAGAATGCAGGCCCCGTAGGGTTGCTTTTCTCTGTAGCAGGAGCTGTGCCTGTGCTTCGTTTTCCAAGATGATTTTAAGAGGTCTTGGTCGAGAATTTGATTCGGGTGCGGACAGAGCTTTCCCTATTCTATATGCCTTGAGAATGTGGATGGACTCGCCGTCCGTTAGCATCGTTTTTGCATACAATTCAAGGAGATCCAAGTCATGTTTGACTCGCTCCTTTGGAATACTTGAAGCTGATTCCGGGACCCCTTTAATGACTAAATTATGTTTTCGACTCAAACGAGGGCCCGTTTGTAACTCAGATCTTTCAGCTGAGTGAGTACTGGTAACCAATTCACTTGGCCCGGTAGGTCCACATGAACTGGGTGTTGGGCAGGCTAGAGCCAAATCTCTGCAAGACTTGTTCTTCTTAGACCTTTTTCTTCTTTGGCTTAACGAACTCGCCAACCTCTTCAACATCGTATGTTGGTGCATCGTCTACCAGTGATGTGGCGATGGGCGGTAAAAGCCAGATCAGTGCTGATGCTACCCGAACTAAGTACCGGTAGAGTGGCGCAAGGACTAGATGGGGCTCCTTCGGAAGTAGCGAAATTTCCTCTGGTTTACCGGGTCCAGCAGTCACGATATGTTTAATGTGACTTTTATGTAAGCTTTCGAAGAAGCTATAAATGAATACGAATTTTTGCTTTGTTGTAGGTTTATTACGAACAGGGGCGTTTTTAGCAGTTGGGCGAGATATAGATTTTTTAAGTTATCTATTTCTTGTCTTATATTCCTTATTTCCTGCTCCATCCCATGAGAATTTCTGCTGAGGCTGAAACACCCCATACATGTTTCGTCTTCGTAAGCTACATTAGTTAAGCTTACTGAACTTTTACCCCGTTTAGCGGGAGGTGAACAAATAGCAGAATAACGATGGTTAAAAATTGTTTTCGCTTGTCCATTAACTTGCTTAACAAGATCCCCTGCCAATATGGCCGAGTGGGTAGAGGCGCCGAGACGGTCCCAAGCAGCTTGGTCGTGGACCAATTTTTTGTGACAATAAACTTATGGAACTTGAGTTTTGCATGTTATAATTGCCACAAAAATTAATAGAGAGTCAGCTGAGTTTTCAAACAATAAGAATTTGAAAATATAAGGACTCAGCCTTTTGGTTTGAGTCCCTTCCGCGATTGAGAACAGATGCAGGGATCACACAGCCGGCGTGAGTTTCGGAAAGCAGCAAAGATCGAGGGTCCAAGTTGCAATTTATAAACTCAGAGGAATATAAAGACAATTCTTTAATAGATTTTCCAACACCGTGTCTTCTACACTGAGGTAGAGACTTAAAACTCGTAGGCTCGAGGTACTTAAAATTCGAAACCAATTTCAAACAACGCGCCAATTGTTTTTCAGAAGGCAAACACCCCCACGCTTACTAGTGCGATCTCTACTGTAGAGATCATACTGGTCTACGCATGCAAAGAGTCACATAAAACATCAAGCGAAAGCAATTGCTCTCAGTTGAGCTATCTTATTTATAACAGATCAAGCATTAAGTAATATAAAATTAAGGTAAGTTGGAGTATCCAAACTAGCGTTATCGTTATTTATAAAAAAAATTTGGAGGTGCGGAATTAAGTTGGAAGTTATTGTGGTTTTGAGGGTAACTGCCAACTGCGCAGAACGATTGGTATAAGGAACGGCAATAACAAAAGGCTGAGAGGGATATCTAAAGGTGTCGGAATAAAACTTTCCAGTATCGACCCACCATAGGGATTAAGACCGGGATATGCCTGTTGGTAGTTAAAACGGAATGACGGAAAGTAAGATGCAATAAAGAGGCTGGTGGGAGAAGGCAAGCAGATATAAGAATGAAGTGCTGGAAAGTCGGGTCTTGCTTATCGGTTAACATGGTCAGGGTTATTTGCCTGTTGGAAAGGCTTGGTTAGTTTTGGAGAAAGCAGTATGCGATTACTGAGATCTGCACTATCTTGATTTTTTGGTCTTGGTTAGAGTTAAGTCCTTCGGACTACCTGCCTGAGGTGATATAATCGGGAATATAAGATGACCCGTGGGGTTATGGGATGAGCTAGCTTGTGGAGGGTTGAATAAGTTTTTAAAATTCAGATGATTGCAGATTTTGTATTTGAAGAACGTTATTTATGCAATTTTATTCGGGAAATTTCCCATAGATGCCTGGAGAATTGCGCTTAAGAGGGAAGCCGGCAGTCTAAGTGCTTAAGACGGGTAAGATGGTATAAACGCTTAAGACGCGGTTGCAGACATTACAGGTGGGCTAAAAGCAACGGAAATTGCAGTGTTCGGTCGCCAGGAAACGAAGTAGAAGGTTAAGTGGAGGGGCTCACCGAACTGGACATCTGAGGAGATGAATTAACCGGTGCTTTGAGGTTAGTGGAAATACGACTAAACTTAGGAATACTTGGTTGATAAATTGATGATAGGTAATGACAGATATTTCTAAAATCATCGTAAAACTTTGCCTCACTTTCTTTATAACAGACTGCGAATTGAGAAGCAGCTGCTTGATTTATCTACGAGTTCTTTATCTATACATCTACTAATCACAAACATTTTCTTAGTGATCTCAAAGATGCGTTAAGAACGCATAAGATATATATATTCTCAGCGATCTGAACCCCACTAAATCCATAACCAAAATCTTCCATCCACGCTCCTCCTATAAGCATGGTCACGATATTCCCCGTTTGATAAATTACAAGACAGTCTTCCGCTTCGATGTCAGAGAAGGGGCTTAATTATAAATGCACTTTTTGAAAAACACCTTATACCTTATTAACTTACTAATGTACCCACAATGTCATCTGCTTTGAGCTAGAACACTCAATTCCATCTTTGTCTCCTCAGACATTCAGAAATTCGTTAAACACTTAAAAACTCACGCTGCTCTGAAAAGACGGTATCTAGAATCCAATTATCAAACAGGCATCAGTCATTCCCGGGTTGATTAGTCCTCTGTTGTTATTTTGAGCGGATGTTTCCTGGTAACATGGAATACTCCTAGTATCCTTCGAGATATTAAGTCTGAATCTTGATGTTAATAACTATAAGGAGTGCATAATCCCATAATTTAGGAGAGCTCTTTAAGAAGATAATTTATAGAGAAATTATTGATACCTTTCTAGGTAATCACATTTTGAGCTCTAATTATTATAGATTTTTACGGGAAACATCGTGCAAAAAATACAATTGGCCTTTATCGAACACAATCCAGTGGTAGTTATCTACTTCGATATTAGTAAAGGCTGTAAAATGTAACACATGTACGCTTTTCAGTAAAATTCGTTGCCCTCGGCATCTGGCCTTCACTGCTCGACTTCTTGGCGTCTTACTGTTCCAACCGCTATCAGAAAGTCAAGGTTAGGATTAATAAGTAAACGCCACACTCGATAACGAGTGGTGGGCTTCACAGCATGGTTGTATGTTCGCTACTATTCCTTCTTTACATCAACAATATTTACTAAGAATTTATAAATTCGTGAATGTTCATTTATGCCAACGGCCTTAATTGTGTTTATTCATATTCCAAGAACAACGCAAATGTTAGCGTCGATTAAATTAACTCCACGCTGCTAACGTTGTCGAAATGGAGTTCAAATTAGCAAATGGACATTTCTTCGTCTTTTTTCAATTTAATGTATTTTGGTCTTGAAAAACGTCCTGATCCGATAATCTTTACAAAATGGTGCTCTCTCAGAATGCTCAAAAATTAAGGACCTAAACCTAGGTCATAAAAATACGCTTGCGTTTTTCCCTCTTGGAGATCAAATTTCTGCAAGGGATTTCGCAGTTACGTGGGTTCTAAATTAAATTAACTTATTGTATTTTATGTCATTTTACAGTCAATATCAGAAGAGGTATGCAGTGAAAATCAGTCTAGCTGTGAAAAAACTCCTGGTGCAATATAGTTATTAGTGTTTTGCCTAACTTTATCTTTATCAAGATATGATAGTACTGGGATGATAGTACTTTGGAACGGGAAACGGTTAGAACAAGTACAGTGTGGTATCAGTCTCCCTGCCTTTTTAAGGCAAAGGGATTCTACACCAAGCAAGGGTGCATCGGCGGACGGTTCCTCGCTGTCTACCGGAGAATTTACCAGTTGCGGGCTGTAGAGACAGCATCATCTTCCTCGAGAGTAAACCTGGGGTCCGGCTCAGAGGCCACGTGCTCAATTGGTCCGGAAGACAGATTCGACCGTGTCGACACCCAGAATTCCTGTAAGCTTTTCTGAATGCAAAAAAACTAGTAAGATTTCTCTGCAGGATTTTTTTATTCTTGGGCATTTTACTCCATTTTGCTAGGGCATTTACTGAAAAGCTGACGATAATTAACTGTGCCAGCTAATGGAAGAAATAAAAAAATATTGCGATGACCCCTGTGCCGAGAGTGATGAAGCTTCCCTACAATGTGAAAGGGATTAAATGTCCGACTGTTTATAAAATAAAACAGTTAAAAAGAGGCCATTCTCTAATCGGCGAAACCATAAGGGATTCATGTTAATGAACCCACGGCATTTCTGATATATTAAATAGGTTTATTGATTGGGCACTTCTTTGAAGCCATCAAATTCTTCAAACACAGGAAATAACCTAAAACAAACTCTGTTTTTCAGTAACCGCTTTAGCTTTGTTTTGTTTGTATGCTAAAATAGCAGTTTTTAAAATGAAGAGTTGCTTGAAGTAAATAAACATGCCTTCCTAGGTTTAGAAATAAGAAAATTTGAAAATAAAACAGCTTTTCAGAATGGGGGTAAATTTATCTGGGTAAGAATTGTTAGGGTCAAGAATAGTCTGTCGAGAGTATTCATTCGACTGAGGTAGAAACTTCTGTGGTCAATTCAAAGGGATATGAACTTCCAATCATATACGAGTGCAGTCGATTCCAGTGTCGGGGTCTGCCGACTAATTTGGCTTAGTTGAACTGATTGCACCAGTTCTGACTTGCTCATTCCCAGAATTTGTACCAGGTGACTAGTCCTCTAAGTAAATTCTTGCTCACTTTGTGCATTGCAGGTCATCGTAGAAGGTTCAGAATGGACGGAAGATAACTACTCGTTGAAGCTTCTGGCCGCAGTTGGCAGTTCTAGTAAAATGGGTATCGCCGTCATCAGGAGCACACGCAAAGTACGTTTGGAATTGGGGCTTGACTGCTAGGGGTCATAGACAGTAACCATAACAGGTTCATTGTACTGAATAAGTCTTTGGTAAGTCCCAAATTAGAACCGAATGTCAGGATGGAACGTAAGAGAATCGTTCACTGAGCTCGTTAGTGAAGAATGGATTGGAATTATCTCCAGCTGCTCGCAAACAACAGCAGATCCTCTGATCAACACTTATTTTTATAGAGAATACACAAATAGCTGGGGAAGAACTGACTTTAAAAATGTCCTTACTTATTAAAAGTTAGATGTGTGGCACTATTTAACTGATAGCGTTAGATTTTTATTTTAAATTCTGGTAGGTTTGATTATTTCTAATAGAAATTGGCAGGAAATTCCATACTGTCGTGTATCTTATGGAATACAAGTTGGATCGTTAAGATTTTTAAATTTAGAATTTTTGGTATTATTTTCATTATTTCTAGTGTCTCGGGGCCGTTTTGATTTGTTAATATACTCATTAGGAGAATATTTTGGTGGTGGGTGATTTTGAATATAAAAAATGCGACAAATGTAGAGTCTTCTAATCCAGATTGGTTGAAGACCATATAGTCACTTTAAGTCACTTTATTGAGGGAAGTAGGCTTTCGCCCTTGAGCTCCCTATTCACATGCAAAAATGTCAATAGTACAAGCGTTTACAGTGATATATCTGACAAATGAAAATATAGGGTAATCGATATGTGTGGGCCAGGCACAACCTGCCACTGTTTACACAATCTTCATTATATTGACAATAGTTTCTCAGAAAATGAGTATCTAGTTTGAATTTAAATGTGTCAACAGTTTCTGAAAGCACCACCTTTTCAGGGAGTCCGTTCCATGCTCCAACGACCCTCTGCGAAAAGGCGTTCCGACGGACTTCCGTGTGGACAAACTTCCTCTGCAGTTTAAAGGGATGACCCCGCAGATGTTCCGTCCCAGCCAATTCGAAGAAGTCTGCAAATTCTAGGGCACAATCGCGGCCTCTGACAATCCG
Organism: Schistocephalus solidus; assembly: GCA_017591395.1. Classification (NCBI taxonomy): domain Eukaryota; kingdom Metazoa; phylum Platyhelminthes; class Cestoda; order Diphyllobothriidea; family Diphyllobothriidae; genus Schistocephalus; species Schistocephalus solidus. The sequence goes on along the minus strand of WEDG01000829.1, from coordinate 15,814 downwards.
GTAGGTTTGGATGAGGTCACCGCGTATTTGCCTGTAATTTAGAGGAAACAAATCTAGTTCAACCAGTCTGGCTTCGTTAGTCAGATGACTAAGATTCTTGACCATCTTCATAGCCCTCGCCTGCACTCGTTCCAGCTGTAGATAATCCTTCCTAAACCACGGAAGCCAGGCCTGGACGGCATATTCCAAGTGAGATCGAACAAATACCCCGTAGGTTTTTCGGAAGATTTCCTTATCAATCTGCACAAATCCACGTCTGAGTGCAAATTAGACCTGTGAAGTACGTTTAGCTGCCTTTAAACACTGTTAAGATGGTTTAAGTGAGGAGTGTATTAGAAAACCAAGGTCATTCTGTTCCTCAACAATTGAAAGGGGCTGCCCATTGAGAATGTATTGGTAGGAATTATCCTCCCCAATGGTCCTTATGGTACGCAGTCTTAGGACCACACACTTCCCAACGTTAAAATTTAAGAGCCCACGAGCACACCAGCTGCTAAGACGGTTGAGATCCTCTTGAAGTGCGTGCCTATCGAAATCAGATCTGATGACCCTCCACAATTTAACATCATCTGCAAACATGATGGCGCTGCAATCCAGGTCGTCGACACAGTCGTTGATGTACACCAAGAAGAGTAACGGCCCTAATACCGAGCCTTGGGGGACACCACTTAGAACCGGAGTAGGTGTTGACTTCGAGGTATTGACGCACACAGTTTGCAATCTATCTGTAAGAAAGTCTGCGATCCATGTCAGCAGCATTCCTCTTATGCCGATTTCAGATAATTTGAAGATGAGACGTTTGTGTGGGACACTGTCAAACGCCTTCTTGAAATCAGTGTATATGACTTCAACCCTTCCATTTTCGTCCATTGCACGAGTCCACTGCTCTGTGGAGGGTAATAATCTAGAAAGACAGGAGCGATTCTGTCTGAAGCCATGATGAAGATGTGAGAGTAATTGGTTTTCCTCAAGGAACTTCATGGTTGCCTTCTTGATTATTGATTCCATTATTTTACAGCAAATTGAGGTAAGGCTGACAGGCCGATAATTGTTGACATTAGATCGAGCACCACTCTTGTATATGGGGTATATATTTGCTACCTTCCATTCGGATGGCAGTTTCCCTGATTCAAATGACGAATTAAATATATGCGCTAGTGGTTTGCACAGTTCCCTGGCCAGTTCTTTCAAGAACGTGGCCGGTATATCGTCCGGACCAGATGACTTCGCTTCTTTCAGATTTCGCAGTTCTCGTTCCACGAGAGGTTCCTGGAAGATTATATATTCAAGCACTGGAACGGCGTCTATAACAGCACTGTTGACGTGGTCAAGCTGAAGTTACGGTTCTCAAGTGAAAACCGAGGCAAAAAACCGACCTAAGTACTCGGCTTTGTCGCAATTTTCAACGACTTCAACACCATTCCCATCCATGAGTACTGCTACTGGGTCCTTGTTTTTTAATCGACTATTGATATAATGGAATAAAATTTTTGGTTTATATTCAGCCTGTTGAATAATTCTTGATTCATAGTTCTTCCTTGCCTGACGAATCATTCTTTTTACAGCGTTTCTTTGATGACGAAATTCTTTGAGATGCTCTGCTGACCCTGTTTGCCTGAATACCTTCCATTTTTTATTCTTCTTATTTAGCTGCCTGTTAAGTTCTCTTGTTAACCAGGCGGGGCGCTTTTTCTTTTTTTGCACCTTTACTGGACAAAAGCGTTCAATCAGATCGAGTGAGACTGTCTTAAATGATCGCCAGTCATCCTCTGGATTCCATTTAAGCAAACAATCCCATCTCATAGACATCAGTTCTTTCCTCCTCGCGTTAAAATCAGCCTTCCATATTTTTCGCTTGCATTCCGTTCCATTCTGGCGCTGAGAATAAAGTGAGTAATCCCACATCAGCGTACTATGGTCACTCTTACCGAGGGGTGCAATAGAATACACTACATCAATAATAAGAAAGTCCTTCGTAAATACCAGGTCCAGGCAATTTGCTCTCTGTTTCTCTCTAAATCTCGTTGGTATGTTAACCTTCTGTACCAGAGGTTGGTCGAGAGTGAGATCCCTTAGCTTGTGGCCGAAGGAAGTTGTTGCACCATCAACTGTCAGATTTACCCAGTTTACTATAGGTGCATTAAAATCTCCAGCAATAAGCACCTCCTGTTGACTTGCTACTTCCTTGAGCAAATGGAGGAAAGACTCATCAGCTGCACTTGGAATGTTCGGTGGTCTGTAGATTGTCAAGAATTGCAGGTTCTGTGAACAATCCTTTTTAATCTTTATCCAGAGAAATTCATATTCAAGGAAGATGGAGTGTTCTCGTTTGACTGCCGAGATTCCTGTCCTGACATATACGGCCACTCCTCCTCCCTTTCTATTTTCTCGGTCTTTTCGAAAAAGTTGGTATCCATATATCGAAACCTCGCTATCCACGATTTCGGTTTTGAGCCACGTTTCCGTAATGGCAACGATATCGGGGGTTCGGTCTGATACTAATGCTTTGAGTTCATCTACTTTCGATAGAGACTGAGCATTGGTATACAAACATCTCAATTTAGACTGGGTAACTCCTCCATATAGGCTTCTGCGCATTTCGCCCGATTGAATAATAGAGTCTGTCATTGTTTTCCGAGATGAACTGGTGTCCATCCCGCCGACGCTGAGTTCTGATAAGTGGTTGTCATCCGAGTTCTGGAGCGCCTTCTTTTTATTATTCAAGCTCTGTACAGTTGGGTACATCGTATTTCGTGTCCTCGTCTCGGCAAGAATCCACCTTGATAATGTACGGGGTCTGCCATAAGAAAGACCTCTTTATCACTTTTATATCTGTTGTATAGTTCCGTGTATGAGCCTTGGATGCCATTAACTTTGGCTAAGGATCTGGTTAAGCATCTTCGAGTGACTTCTAGTTACTTTCAGCCATCTGAAGGCATTACACGAAAGAAAATTGAGCAGTAATCCCGGAGAGGTAAAACGTACATTTTATAGAGTCATATCTTTAGGGCAGGTTAGGAGAAACTTTAACAAATGAATCCACATAGATGAGTGGCTTTCGGTGAGATTTGTGTAACGTGGGGAAATAAATCAATAGTATTTGTATAGCTAAAACCTTAGTCTTCTATTGATGGTGTCTCAATTATTTTATGATGGTTTAAACTTAGGGGAGGAAGTTTTTGTGGACCAAAAATCAGGAGATGACATTTACTTGGTGAGAATGGCTTTTTGTCATTGAATACTCCATTCACTTGGTTTTTAAGACCATTTGCAATCGTTCAATGCATAATGGCTGCTGTATGGTTGTTATATGCATATGCAAGTTTTAAGTCGGGAATGAATTTAAGAAGAACTCCACTACTAATATGAGGTGGTTCTGAGACCACGTTTCAAATTTATACTACCTGATATCGATTTTGAAGGTAAGATTTAGAAAGTCAAGAAGGGGAAACATAATCCCATGATTTATTAGCTTTATTATTAGCCTTTTATGGGGGACTTTATCGAATGCTTTTTGGGTCAAAGCCACCATATTTCAGTGGTTAGCACCACTGGGCAAAAGGCCTCAAGAGTTCGAGCCCGGTCTTACAATCTGACAGCTTGTATTGAAAGGAAAATTTTAAATCATCGGCATACATAAAGGGCTCATTTTAATAGCAACACATCTGATCTGGGACCCGGTCCGTAAAATTCCATTGACCTGGCCAAGGATGCATTACGTCCTTATCATCCTTTCCAGACGGTTTGCTATCAGAGTTTTAAAAACAAACACACATTCCAATTTCAGAATTTGTGGAATGTCATGGTGATGAGTATGGAAGTCAATATTTGATGCAGTTTGTTAACTGCCCTTTTTCGTTCGCAAGCCTGCGGTCAGCGTCTCAAAAATGCCCTTTCCTCAAAAAGTAGGGTAGCATTTCAGCTCCCTCAACCCAGGTATAGGCCGTTTCACCCATTAATGGCACGTTTTAATCATTCCAGACGACTGCAAAATTCTAAATGGGTCACAGCTTTTTAAATGGGCAGATGATCCGAGTTAGCCTTGGCGAACTGCTGCAGTACATGTCACTCTCACCATAGGTATTTTTCTTGGATATAGGTAAGGAGTAACGGACCTAGTCAAGACACGCAGAACACTCCGATCCAGTTTGGCCCACTGGTCATAGACAGTAACCATAGCAGGTTCATTGTACTGAATAAGCCTTCGGTAAGTCCCAAATTAGAACCAAATTTCAGGACGGAACGTAAGAGAATCGTTCACTGAGCTCGTTAGTGAAGACTGGATTGGAATTATCTCCAGCTGCTCGCAAACAACAGCAGATCCTCTGATCAACACTTATTTTTATAGAGCAGACACAAATAGCTGGGGAAGAAATGACTTTATTTTTTTATATTTGAAACTGGTTCCCCAGCTTGTATGCAAAATTATGGGTCACAGGCTTCGGACAAAAACACGATGATTCATTTAGCCCAAGAAAAAGTTATTGCACATGGCCCATAAGTCTGACGTTGAGCTATTGAGCCAGTTTACCAACGAAACGCAATAAAGGCTTTCAGTTACTTAAACACTTTCGCTCTTGTAATTACGTTTCTTGTCCGTTTTTCAATAAAGACTTGCATATTCGTGCATTTAAGTACAGAAAATGGAACCCCAAAGGAACTGCATTTATTGTCTTCGGGTTTTCTGTATGGATATTCCCTTTCCGAACGAATTTATGCTGCAGCATAAATTAACAGCTGTCGATTAGACACTATTAAATTTATGGTAACTGGTTCGTCTATCAATCATCTTTTGCTATAAAGAACGAAAACGTTCTATTTAAGAGTCTATGAGTTCACTGTTATCTCAGGGACCATAATTTGCTATCACCAATTAATTTGAAGGTTCAGTTTCCGTGATTTGCTTCGATTACTGTCCAGCTCTTCACTAATTCGTTTCTAGGTTTCTTTTGGGCATTAAAGTTCAAAAAAGTCTGCTTGTTTGACGTATTCTTTTGAAAGCCCACTGGGAGTTTAAGAGTTTGTAGCTCTTATTGTAATTTTGAGACCTGGAGTTTTCTACTTTAGTCGAATATGAGTATAGGGAATAAGTGTACCGCGAGTATAAAATGTGCTGCACTGCGATAACTGGTTTTCGTTTTGATGGAGGACGGACGTACTTTTACAGAGCAGGTTGCCTTGTTAATTGAAGAACTTGAAATGGCAACGCCTGAGTTCATTATTAGTCCTGATTTTGTCAATATTTCAAAGAGGTTTCTTGAAAGCTTTTATAACATAAAGAATAAGGAAGATATGATGATTTACCGACAGAAAGTGGCTGATTCAATCCTTTGCAAAAAGGGAACCTCAAAAACATTTGGAAAAACTCTGAAATTATTAATTGAAGAAGTAAAACGTCGAGCAAACCCAATAACGCATAGCACAACGCGCATAAGCGCGTACAAGTCTGCCGTTTTTCTTCAGGCGGCTCTTCTAAATTATTCTGAGTGCTCAGCCAAGCTTACACGAAACCTTATGAAGGATAAAAACTATATCCAAGCGAACAGACTTATTTTGCAAGGCGTATGTGAAGATGATGCGAATCTGCCCGTGAATCAGGCAAATAATCTTATTGTTAATTTGATCCCTACAACAATAGTCCATTCTGCATTTCTTAAAGTGCACATTGACATGTACTCATAACTTGCTAAAATTTTGTGGTGATGAAGCTCGCTTTGTTTTAAATGAAAAAGGTTTTTACAATGTTATACTCAAATATAAGGACAGCTGCAGAACCGATATAAAGGTAAGCGTTCAACATTGGAAAAAAACTATATTTTCAATTTGCGCGTGCAGATATTCTGCGGCTTCTTTTTAAAGTGTTTAACATGAATGCTAACAACACATGAGTATCTATATTTGCTTAAGCGATATATTTTATGCAACATTGGAATTAAAAATTTAAGATTCTTCTTCTGTCGGTATGTTTAATCATATGATGATTTCTAGCTGCATTTTAATGTGCAGCTGTGCTTAAATTGCCCACATGCAAAGTTTCGAGGCTACATGTTTCTAAGGGCAAGAAAATATTGCTGTTTTTTCCAAAATATTGATAATTTCAGAAGTTATTTTAGGTTATAAGATCATCTGATTAACTCCAAGACTATAAATAGCAATTTCGAAAGATTCTTTGCGCATGCTGATCAGCAGATTGTTTAATAAAGACTGATTTACTGTCAAGTAGGTGCTTTGAGGAGCCCAAGGAAATTTTTTTTTATCAAAAATCTGTACCTCAGAATTAATTGCTTGTTTTATCATCTGAACGAAATATTAATAACGTCTGCTTTTTCCCACTATAAATAACAAGACGCAGTTGCAGATTATGATTCGTCTGCTTGACGTTTCACAATTGCAGCTGCGATTTGAAGAAAACGTTAAGTTTATTCTTACCTTTTGTAAAATGAAAAAATCTTTTGTCAAATGTTGAGAATATGCTTTGAAAAACCTTTAATATTTTAAGTTTTAGCAGTTATGCTCAATTTAATGGCAGATAATTGTTCGCAGAAACCCCCGTTTACAATATAGGAGCGAGCGCTGTCGCGCGAGGAACAAGTAGCATCATTGGTAGTTTCGGATTGCATCAAAAGTTTGAGAGTCAACATTCAATGCTCCACTTTTTGAAACTCTGTTAACTGTATGACATGACACAAAGTTGGTTGAACTCAAAATAAAGTGGGCATTTGCAAACACTAATTCATATTTAAGTTGAATCTGATCCTACAATAACATGGTTTATAGGGTTATAAATTGGCAGCAGAAACCCGAAGAAAGGCGAATGCTACGGCACGCTTTACCGCGTTGTATTTACTCTTACCGTGTGGTGTTACATGCGTGGCTTCAGAAGTTATTTCATTTCGAAACTTAAAAAAATGAAATCAAAATGTCAAAATTTACAACAAAATACCGAGAATGTGCTCGTTTAACCACGGCTAGGTGGATAGAATCTAATTTTGACATACGTTTACTGTTAAGTAAAAGCCCCTGTAATAAGAATTATTTACCTAGTGTACCTTATAGGCCTTTAAAACACGTTATTATAATGATATGTGTTCATACGCAGTAATCAAAGGTATTTAAATTGACTTCCAAATATAGGTTAAAAGATATATACAAAACTTGTGATGCAACTGTGTGCTCAAGAAAAATGTGGTCAAACCTTTGTATGCTGTAATGGACATGCTTTTGCATGTGTAGAACATTTATATTCTTTCGCTGTTCATAACTGTATGTCCTTGTACTTGTAAAATATGTCGGAAAATACTTTCAATATCAGTATTTTTCAAATATCTTGTAGAACCTAAGTCTGTTCATACTAGCCTATTTGACCAAAGATGAACAGGGTCTGAAGCTCTTGGAGAAAACTACAATTGATATCATTATTACGAGTCTCAAAGACGCTTTAGAAAATAAAGATCGAAAACCTGATGGATTTCGTCCGGTTGAGTTATGTGCCTGTAAGAAATAAAAATTTACAGGCTCATCAGTTTTTTCCAGGTCTTGAACAAATCGCGAAATTGGAGCCAATTCAAGCTCACCTGATAGCACAGAATATTTTATCTATCCTGCGAAAAGTATACAGGAGTGGCTCAAGAAGAACAGCATGCGCTGCTTTGCTGATAGTTTGGACATTAGCATTCAATCCTGAGTTGAAATCACAAGTTAAGAAGGCTTTTGGAAATTTTGTAAAATGGGAGCTAAACAGTTTTCAAAAAAACGAGATCGCAACTGAAAACAAACAAAGCGAGAATAAAACCAAAGAAATTGTTGACTGTATGATGATAAGAAGATGGATACTTAGCCGCCGGCAAACAGTATTGGGAGCAAATGACAAGACTGTGACTGGCAACCTCACCTCTGCCGTTGAGGAATCGAAATTTATGCTGTTCCTTCTGGAAAGAATTTCGATGGAAATTAATTTCGAAGGTAGGACAAATATTACTTTCTCATTAAACTCATGCCAATTGGGCTTCCTCTAAAATAATCCTCAAGCCATTTTTCTACGTCGGCTGAGTAATTGCTGTTTCACGCGGTAAATATCCCAAACTAGCATCTCAGATAAGTCCAGTACGAATTTCTTTGAATTCTTTAGCAAAATTTAAAAACAATTTTCAAAAAGTCCGAACCGTCTTGCGTTTAAACCAAAGCACATGTTAGTAGAGGATTTTGGTAAATCTGCTAAATTCTTTCGACCTTATTGTGAAACAATTGGCGCTCTCGGTGGGATTCTAACACGTGCCAGCAAGCGGAAGGCTTTAGTACAGCCAACGCTCTAGCCAACTGAGCTATGTGGCCCCACCGGGATTTGTGAGTTTAATCACACTTGTGTCTGGTGGATTCTAGATTTATTGTTTAGGAAATCCTGTTTGGGCAGTCAGCTAACTATATCAGAATTGGTGGATTCTATATGCTGCATTAGACTGGGTGCGTAACTTAACCAAAGCGTGATTAAACTCACGGCTCCCGGTTAAGGGCCTCATAGCTCAGTTGGATAGAGCGTTGGCCTTCCTCTTGCTGGCGTGGTTTCGAATCCCACCGAAGCCGCCGTGTTTTCACAAGTAGGTCAAACGAAAACACATGTTATCAATACGATTGACTAGCTAATTTATACCAGGCATTCATACTTAATTCAGCCGTTGCTTTGGTGGGAAAGTATCTAAAACCCTTTGCGTCTTACAGTTAACCCGAAGTAACAGATTGGTTTCTTACCAGACTGACATTGTTGCAGTATCCTGCATCTCTGCGGGATTCTCATGTACTTCAAGCTTTTAGACAACCATTCAGGCAACTCAGTCAGCCTTTGGAAAAGCCAAATATATATGGTTTCTTCAAAACACATAGCTTTGTTTGGCTTTAACATGAATGACATGAAATAATGTTGCGAAGTGGCTTTTAACGACACTTAATATTTTTGCCTGAGAATATCAGAGCTTTCCTTAGAGTCCCCAGACATGCATCCTGCTAGTTTCTTAGAAATATGAGTGAAATTTGTGCCCCATATACGAGGCTCAACGGTGAACTCCGTCTGTGAGATCCTCAAGTGTAATGCTCATCTAAACCAGGAGGCTTGTTCTTAAAATATGACCAAGTTATTAAATAATTTGCAACGCATATTCGAAATTCAAATTAATGGACTTTTATTCGAGTGTACCGTTTTCGAATAGAAGCAATAGACAAAGTACACATTTACTGTGGGAGCCCGTGGTTAGACTGAAAAGTTGTCAGTTCCTTTGCATCAAAATTGAAAGCATTAAATACCCTTTTCCTACGGCTTCGTCTTGTGGCTTACCCTTCGAGTTGTTTAATTTCTATTTAAGAAATAAAATAGAGGTCGTTATAAGCACGCACTTCAGAACCCATTCGGTGGTCTGAAAATATAACAACATTCAAATCAATGTGGCTTGCTTGTCAAAGCAGTACAAAAATTGATCATATGTCCAAAGAGAGCAATAAAAGATATAAAAAGACGACACAAACAAAATCATAACAGGGAGCATCACCTAGGATATGAAATTTTCACGTATTTCTTAAACTATATATTTTCCGATGAATGATTAGGTGCGTTTAAATATGCTGTTTTTACAAAGTCTGCACCGACTCATCAGTCAGCTTCTTATCTGATTGATACTTTGCGGTTTGGGCTTTTGGAATAGGATCCCGCGATCTATCCGACTCATGGGGTTTAAATCCCAGCTCTACAAAGTATGAGTTCGAAGTTATCCAGAAACATCCATCCAGTTTAATATAAGCATGTCCTTCCGCATATCATTGATAGTTTAAATTGAATGCACAATCAGAGTTCACCTTATACTTAGTTTGTACAGGTCCCCAGCCTCAATCAATTTTACGTTTAAGTAGTAAATTAAGTGATGAAAATTCATTTTGTTATTCCTGTTTTCTTGAAGAAAAACTTTTAGAGCGAATGACGCTTCAAACGCATCACTACAACACAGTCCCACACGTTATGATCAGCTACAATCGATTCTACCGAAACCTGGCCAATGAATTAGCCAATAGGCTCAGGGAAGCCGGTTTCAAGGTATGATTTCTCTAGAATATGCATTAGGTAGGAGCTACCAAACTATAGCCTCGGATATGGAAACAGTAACAGAAGTTTACTCCTTTTTCAATAAGCATCCGGGTATGAAACTTTATATCAGGGTAGTTGATAAATTTTGGGTTACAGAATCTACTCTGGTTTTCGCGATTGGTGGCAAACACAGGTAGCACAAACTCGCCATGACTTAAACTGTTACTGTCACAGTTTTGTTTGACTCATTATAAAAGTTGGGTGAGGAAATATTGTCTGATTGCTATCATGATTTGATCATCAGTAAAACCAACGTATATGTCACATAGACCGGTCAGTTACCACTGTGAGCCTTTGAATTTCAGAAGGTGGACCTTGATGCGCAACAGCACTAACATGGTATATAACTAGCAGTTTCCTGGGCAGGGCTTGATTTTGTTGTCCCCCTGGAAGGACCCGGGAATAGGAACCCCTTGCGATACATATGAGTTGCGCTGCATTCCACAGAGCTTACGGGTTAAAAGGCCAGGGTTAGGTTTATGGTTAAGTTTAAAGGTGCGGTCAAAGTTAGCATTGATGTAAGGCTACGGTTTGCATTAGGGTAAGGGTTAGCTTTAGAATACGGGAATGCTTAGCCCTCTTCCTGGTCTTGTGTTTAACTCGAGAAGTCCAAAGCTCTAATGATTCAGCCACGGGATCGTTGTGTTGCCAGTTTAAATGGGAAATATTGACGACCGTTGACAAATGCTCACCGATCGCTATGCAAACTCAACCGTTCCGTTTTGCCTTGGGGCTCATCCAAGCCTCACCAGCAGCCACAAAGTGAATAGTGTTATTTTAAGCAGATGAACCATTGGTTCAACTGTTTGAGCGTTGGATTTCAGAACAGCAGGTCGCGGGTTCGAGCCTCATTTCGTGCCCCACTCGGAATTGGGTTTTACGGGTAGATGATGGCTAATGAGTCAGAAATTGACATTCCAGTCTCCAGTGCCTTTGTCGGCAATCATTTAGAGACAGGATGGCCATCTAACGCGCGCCACCCGAGACTTGTACAGAATGTCATGCACCGAGATATAGCCAAGAACAAGCTTTCCACATGAGTGAAACGAAAATTGAACCAGCAAAGACAAGGGAGACGGGAATAGTCATTTCTGGCTTATTAGCCGTCATCAGCCAGTCATACGCAATCCAAAGTGTGGCACACCTGGAATTCGAACCCGCGACCTTTGGTATTTGAGTCGAACGCTCTACCATTGAGCCACGGGCTCATTGTTTATGTCGGTTGTGATCGGGAATATGATGATAGTGTGGGGCTCACCGATCTGCTTAAGGAACATGTATGTTCCGTTGTGCCCTGGAGCTCAGACTAGAGCCCTCGCAGGCGGTCGCATAGCGACGTGTAGCATATGATGAAATGGTAGAGCGTTCAAATTAAATACCAAAGGTCGCGGGTTCGAATTCCAGGTGTGCAACACTTGGGATTGGGTATGACTAGCTGATGACGGCTAATAAGCCAGAAATGACCATTCCGGTCTCCCTTGTCTTTGTCGGTTCCATTTCATCATAGGCTACACGTCGCTATGCGACCGCCTGCGAGGGCTCTAGTCTGAGCTCCAGGGCACAACGGAACATACATGTTCCTTAAGCAGATCAGTGAACCCCACACTATCATATATATATATATATATATATATATATATATATATATATATATATATATATATATATATATATATGCAGAATAGTATTACCAACAAAGACAATAGAGACTGGAATGGTCATTTCTGGCTTATTAGCCGTAATCAGCCAGCCATACCCAACCCCAGGCGCTGCGGTGCCCGAGGCTCAAACTCGCAACCCGTTAGGCAGGAGTCAAACGCGCTACCCACTGCACCACGAGCTCGTTGTCTTGCCGCTTTCGATTGGGAATATAAACAAAGGTAGTTGGGCACTCACCGATCGGTTACAGGACTCACCCGTCCTGCTGTGCCTTGGGGCTAACAATACAGCCCCGCAAGCAACCGCAGAGCGGCTAGTGATATAGGCAGAATGATATTACTGACAAAGACAAGGGAGACTGGAATGACCATTTCTGGCTTATTAGCCGTCATCAGCCAGCCATACACAACCCCAGGCGCTACGTTGCCCGAGTCTCGAACTCACGATCTGTTTGGCAGGAGTCAACCACTCTACCCACTGCACCACGAGGTCGTTGTCTTACCGGTTTCGATCGGAAATATTAACAATGGTAATTGGGCACTCACCGATCGGTTACAGGACTCCCTCATCCCGCTGTGCCTTGGGGCTTACTCTACAGCCCCGCCAGCAGCCGCAGAGCATATATATATATATGATCTAGGAGCATGTGGGTGGGTAGGAAGATGTTTGATAATGGAGTTTGGACTGAAGTCTGTTCCTCAGATTTCACGGATGTTCCTATAGCTGATAAACTGTATGTGGTGACATAATGTCCATGGGGAGTGCGGGCAGCTAAGATTGGTGCGAGTGTGTAGGTTCGTACTACTGGCACGAGTTCCCCACTGTCATTGCACTGGATGTCAAATTAACCGACCAGGCAGATGCTTTATACAATTTGACTGTTGCTGCTGAGCTGTTGGCGGTGAATTTGATAGAACTGATGGTTGGGAAGTTCTTTAATGGAGGAGGAGGTTTTGGAATTTCGCCATTTCGATGAAGTATGCTCTCATGGACGTGCGTGTGGCCAGGAGGACTAACGTGGTGGCTGCATGGCCTTCGGAATTGTTGGCAGGTGATGTGCATGTAAAGTGTTTATGTCAGTTTTTCAGACTTTGGTCAGCAGGTTACATTGTGATGAATTCTCAAGTGACCAACCGGTCCAATGCGTGATGCCAAGGTGCGATCACAATGCTTGTCAGGTTGGGATTGTGTCCGCTGGTGGGGCTCGAGAGTCAGCCCCAAGATAGCATGGGATGAGTGAGTCCCGTAACTGATCGGTGAAGCGTCCATCCGCCAATGTGTCTGCATGGTCGATGATGACGGTCGTGGTATTCCATGTCGTCGACCTCGAAGGAGTTTTGTTAGTGGAAATGGATGGGGTTTCTGAGACAGCAGGAAGTACCACATTAGAAGTACGTGGAGTCCGGATAGGTCCGAAGAGCTAAACCCGTACGCGGAATGTCGCTTGAGATCGAGGGCACGATAGCAGGACTTAGGTACTAAAATCTTTGATAAGCGACATTTGAGGTAACCGAGACGCTCTTCTGTTTTTGACAGTGGCAATGCAGTAAGTTTCGCAAATTATTTGGTACAGTGTTCCCTGCTTCTTAAAGTGCTGGTTGCTTTGGTGCGTGGTTCTCCCAGGACTCCGAGTTGCGTTGCGGGTTCAGGAACGAGGTCTTCGCGATCTTATGTAGATAATATAATATAAACTGCACTTGGATACTTTTTTAGATGTATTTTCTCCAGCGATTGGTTTGTTTTCCACAGGGTGAATCAATTCTTAGCTTAAATAAGATAACACAAGTGGAGTTAATTTAACTTGACGTGATAATTGCCAGCTCCATTTGCCTAACTCAGGTGTGGTTGGATATCGAACAGTCGATACCAGCGGGCAATCCACTGGAAAATTTACTGACGGCCATAGAACAGTCTTTCGCTGTATGCGCCGTTTTTTCTGAACTCTATGAGCAGTCACAGAGTACTCGAGCAGGTGAGCCGACATCGTACGAAAAGAATAGATTAATTTTATGAATGTATTCAATACACATTATTATTATTAGTATTATTATTATCATTATTATTTTTATTATTCAGCAGCCGTTTTATTTAAGGCATCGTTTTGTTGCTCATTCTCTTGGATGACAACGTCTCCAAATATGCACTTTTTATCACGAACTATTATTTATGTTTCTAGAATCAGGTCACCCTAGGTGTTATTTTCCATTTTTTAGGCCTGGCTGTATATGCTAGCATGCCTTATATAGGAAACAATCCTACAGATGTTCTGACCCGCATTACAAAGCGGCAGACGTGTTGACAGAATATGCGCGTTGAACAGTAGAGCGCTATTTTCACCTATTCGGATTTACTTCAGCTAATTCTGAACCTGATTTTGGGATAAAAATACAAACACGCATACGCGCCAACAGCATGGATGATTCACCTATAAACTCCATCAGATGGATCACGAACTCCTTATCGATTCTTAATTCATATGTGCCCCGCCACACGAATTTCTCCGTCCCTAATGTTTGCGTATTGATTTACACGGGAATTGACGCACACTTATCCCTCGGCTTCCCGAAGCAACTAACCTCAGAATGGAGATCAAATAAGACCGAAACCGTTCTGTGTCAATCTGTCCCCATCTTTGTCCACGTTCAACCTGGTAGATAGCTGCCTGTTTAGAACTTTTAACCATCACGGAGAACCTGTTTGTTTCGAGAAGTTAATGGATCGGTGCGCGCCCAGTACCGTATATCGTGCGTACGTAGTGACCTCCACTGTGCATCCACAGAGTAGGGAGTGTGGGACGGTGAATTGCGCGCGCGAATTTGCTTGTTCTAGCGTAGCCTTGCGCAGCATCCACCGCACTCTCTCCTTCCTCACTGAAAAACTCCAATGGTAATATAATGTCAATAAAACCGGAAGATGGCTCGCTTATAGTGACTGAAAATACTGGCCAGCTTCTTTATACGTGCCACGTGCCATATAGCATCTAACAGGCCTTCATGGGGGTGATTTGGATTCTTTATGCTTGAAAGTTCAAAAAGTCACATCAAGAGGGAGCCATCACAGCCAGTCAAAATACTTCCATTATGACTGAGTTATCCCTTCATTTGGCGATATCCCAAGCCACGACTGCAGCGCTTTCTTATCAATTCAAGCCCGTCAGATTTAATGCAGTGATAAATGCGTTGATTTGCCATAACTATAGATTTCTCAGTGATATTTTTTTCTCGCTTTTTCATTTCATGCACTAATCGGCTGTGCCAGTCTCTTTGTCTATTTGTAATGGGATTGGGTACAATGGTTGGCAGAGCTATACAGTTCGTCTGCGCTTGTCACACGTGACCTGGCCACCACATCCTATCCATGTATCGATCAAGAATATGTTTCCCGCCTAGGTGATACGTGCATGTTATCGTTCGTGACACTGCGTCAATCATACCGACGATGACGAACATGATCACACGTTTCATCGATCAACGCTCACCGATCCGATACGAGACTCACTCGTCCTGTTATGCCTTGTGACTCACTCGCGAGACCCGTTGACAGTCGCACCGTGGCTAGTGTCATAGGCAGACTGGATGATGATGGCTAATGAACCAGTAATGGCCATCCAAGTCTCTCATGTCTTTGCCGGCGATGTTCATCTGTCGAGCAGATACTTACTTCAGAAAAAACGTGTTTTTGGTGGCGTGGAGGAGGTTAATTAGGCCTAGTAATGGTGCGCGGATAGGACGTGGTTTGGTTATGGAATCTGGATTTGGGTGTTGTTTGGGGGATTTGTACGAAGGGGCATATAGCCGATTAGGTCCATGCGACGACCGAATGTCCTTGGGCAGAGTATGCTGGGAAAGTCGGGTGCAACGGATGTGCATTGGGAATCCTAGTAATTGTTTTCTGGTTCCAGTGCGATGGATTCTTAAGTGTTCGAGTAAACCGACACCAAGTGGTCAATCAACTTCTTAGGTCAAACGCCTTTTTAGAACAGTAAAACCAATATTGCCAGGCAATACGTAACCGAACGTAGCGCTACCA
>WEDG01000826.1:67500-80670 GCA_017591395.1 Schistocephalus solidus | reverse complement strand
TGTATTGAAGGGCTCCAAGGCGTTTTGCGTTTGCTTCTTTTCATCTAAATGTCGCCAACCCTATCCTTAGGGTATACAAGAAATGATTCACGAGTAAATCGTTAGTTTGTGCGCCACTTGGATTTGATGTTCCCCACGCAGAGTGCCGGTGGACTACGATAGAAGATGCTATCATTTATTCCACAAATAGATCCAACCTATAAACCTCACCAACACTTGGATCCACAAAAGCACGAAATTCAACTATTGAAAGGGTTTAAAGCGTCACCCAAGGGATAAACAAATATAAGAGATATCCAGAGTCCCTAAAGACAAACTGAACAAACAATAGCTAAAATCTACGGATTACCTAAAAGGTTCCAGCCAGAAGTCACCATTACGACCGATAGTATTATCATTGATTGGTGCACCCAATTGCAAAATTTCTAAGTGGCTATTCTAGAGTTACATCCATTGGCAAAGGGGATCCTTAGAGCCTCTATCAGAAACCTCTGTAAAATTTCTGAACCGATTTAGGACTCCAGATGGCAGAAGATGAAAATGCATTATCTTTCGATGTTGTCTCTCTTTTTCAGCATCCGTACCAATAGATTTGTAAAGGCGATACACAGAAGAATTACGATCCTTTGACATGGATTTTCTGTATCTGCTGCCCTGGAACTCTTGGATCTATGCCTGGGAAACAATTTTCCCTTCCTCACAGGATACTACAAAACAGCTAAAAGGGAGCCCCTATAGGTTCACCCATCTCCGGCTTCTTGGCTGGAAATATTGAGTGCAAAGGAATTGAAGCTACAGCCTTACCACTAGTTAGCCCCAGGTCTTATGGGTTCGCTAAAATTGGATGGTTGTTATCGTTAAAGAGGATCAACTAGAAGGCTGCATGGCTACTCTCGGCTCAACGGTACCAGGTATCCTGTAACGCTCGAAGGAATTGACGGTAAGCTCCGTTCCTTGACGTCCACGTACGGCGAAGACTGACGCGCGCAATCAAGTGGTTGTCAGGTGAATTCGCTTTTCCTCTACAGGGGCCAGACTCTTAACAATGGCTGCGTCTTGAGTTGTGACTGCGTACGTGAACTTGCGCAGGACGTTTTCAGTAAACATGCGCTTTAATGCCGTAATGAGTAAAGGAAACTAGGGCAAGGTGAATAAGTTGCAGTGGCAGAAGAGCATTACAGCTAATCTGTGAGTTTTATGGTGATGGCCCTGTTGGTGGCTGTTGGGAAGCGATGCATAGGAAAAGTACAGCTCAGCTCGTCCATTTTTGACAGCAAATGCAAAAGTTTATTCTCATGAGATGGACTTATCAGACGTTCATCTCTTTTGGAACCTTCTGAAGAATCTTTACGTTTTCAGTGCGTTAGAGAAAAGATTCCAGATGTTTGTTGCCTGCTCGCAAAGGCCTTGCATTTGTTCAGAATGTAATCGCTGTAAAGAATGGACGAAATGCACTTGCCAGTACAAGACAACCGGACAAGATGCTTTCCAGTATGTTGCGACATGTTGCGGCCAAAGTTTCCGAGTTCAAGAGCTTTCAACTTAGTATTTTTAAAATGCGCGTCGCTTGAAGTTTAACCGCCTTACATGCCTGGCCACTTTCTTCCGTCGCATTTAGCGAAACATGATTTATCTAAGAATAGAATGAAAATCAATTAGCAAAGAAATACACCCTAGAAGGGAAGCAATTGGTTAGCATTCAGATTCAAAATGTTATTTATATTTTCAAACTTGCCTCTCCGCTATCCAGAGTTAAGAATATTGCAGTCATACCGCATAAGAAAGTTTAACAATTGGCCACGGTTTGTGTTTCACCGAGTGTATATATTCATGTTACCTTTAGCCACTAAAAAATGTTGGCAGAGGTCGACCTTCTGAATAATAATAATCCATGATCTCTACAACCAAAATAAAAGTCACAGTAAAGCTAAATGCAACGTGATACAATGGAAAAGCTAAAAATGAAGTGGAAGGATTGAATTCAGGAGGGTTGTTCGCGCTTCTGGGACGAAAACGTTTCTTGGATGCTTTGATGTCATCTTCTGCCTTAAAATGTAGAAACACAGCCATGTAATTTTGGATAAAAAGAACAGATCAGCGAATTCCATACACTATAAATTTTAATAAACTAAAAAATGGCTAAGCTTTCTTAAGGCAGTAGGTCCAGGCGTTATCTTGACCCAAGAGTGTGATAAGATCCGACTCCGCTGAGAGCCACATTGGCCCAGTAGTGTAGGCGGTGGCTGCTACTACTAGCCCTCCTTTTTGCTGGCATGGATTCAGCTCTAATCAGGAACAGGTTTTACAGAGTGGGTCGACTGGATTATTTAAATCCAAATCAAAATCCCTCTAGGTGATTGTGTCTGGTAGTCATCTGGTGATTCCAGATTCCAGTTATGGGAAATCCACTGCATTTTGTGATCAACATTATGTAATGGGAATTGGTGGATTCCATTTAGAAGAATAGAATGACTGGTTGCAGCCAGATGGAAGTGCATGATACAAGACTCACCTGCTCCAGTGTGGGCCCTCATATCCTAGTTATGGCTGGAAGCATTGAAACTTTCCTTACTCGAAGCCCTTTTCCGTTACTGCCATTGGTTTGAATCTCAGTGATAGCAGGTTTTTCACAAGCAAGTCAAACAGATTAACAAATATAGCAAACAGTCCACGGAATTCAAACTTCTGTATGTTTATAGAAGAATTAAAATGTTCCCAGACTTACTTACCCAAGATGGCTATCAGATGAATTTATTTTTTCTACTAAAGTGATCCTACATTAGGATAATGAATTAAATAGCTGGAATCAGATCGGTGCCTCTAGGACAGCCCGATCCACTTTGGCCTCTAAGACCGGAAAATGCTGCTTTTGATAGCTTTGCGTTTCGTGAGGCACATGGTTATTTGTTATGTTATGATAAATTGGGCATTGTAGGAACAGGTCAATGCGCGTTTTTGGTTCTTGGCCTGCTCGCCGCTTGATGACTGATGTGTGTAAGCCATTATCCATATACTTTTTTACAAATAAACCGCTGCATACAGTGGTGGAAGAAGTAGAAAGTAAGATGGATTTAATTACGTGGAAGCTACCCAGGAAGAGCTTAGTGTAAAGAGTCGAGAACACTTGTAGGGATCAGGGAAGCCGGTTGAGGAGCCAAGGATCCTGATTGTAGCCCATCAGCGGATAGTGCTTAGTTATTTTCTTGGCTGAAAATGGAGGTCTGATTTGGTACCAACCAGGTGTGCCAGCTCCTATATTCATCGTCTATAGTGCTGAAATCAGTTGCACTGGCTCACTGGATCGTTTCGATTCAGGGACCAGCACTTTGTTTGTGATTTGATCATCGGTGTTGTTTGCTGTGTAAGGAATGGGCCACAGTTTGGGCTCACTGTTGCTCGACACTTTAGGCGTGACTGAATTGCGCGGTGCCGGGCGAGTGCGACTATTTTGATGCTGAAATGGCCAATATGGTGTGTCCTGCTATCGCGGATGCATTGCGCTCAGAACTGCGCTTATTTGTATATGTTATAGAGCTCGCATATCCTATCAGATGGATTTTGGAACCCTTGAGTCGATAGGCGGTATAGGGGCCAGACCTTATTGCAAGATGTCAAGGTGGAAGCGGACAAAAGTGTCTGATAGTGCAGTTCGGCTTTTTACTCACGCCTTGCCTGTATTTGCCAGTCACCATGTTATTATTAATTGCTCATTAATTGCCGAATGAAACCACGGAGCTTACGCAAACCCGCAAATCAAAGCTACTAAAGTTCCACAACAAATTTATCTTTGATGGAACTCAGGGCAATCGCTCCTTCACCTTCTCCCACCACTTGGAGTTAAGTTACACACAAATCAGGGCAAGCTAGCATACGCCGATCCATGATACACAAGACCTTATACCGGAACCAGAAGAGTCGTCTAGGGTTCCACGTCGTACGCGGATATTCTAACACAAAAGGCAATGTGGGAGGAAGCTTGCCAGCTCTAGGATTATGAATGATATGATGGGATTTATCAAAGGCAGACAAGTTACATGATGCCAAAATTCTTGCACGAGATGCGGCGGCCCGCTCGTATCATGCGCTGCTTGAAATCCTTGAACTCTACTATCAGCCACCTTTAACAAAGCGCAATGATATCGCTCTCTCCTATTTAGCATTCAAAATTTGCTTAGACATATTAGTTAATCCACGCATACGGATATACCTCTTCCAGTGATAGTATCAGTGCCCCAGTTTGAATCATTATCGCACCGGAATAGCAGCATCGATAGTGTAAAATTGCGGCAATAAAGAATATTCACTCCTGAACGAGTACTAGTCACACTAATTTCATAGAGACTGTTTCGATGAATGCAGGAGTAGTAGTTTCGGTGTATGATTTTGATAGACGTACCACCTCAAATACGCAAACCATAATTAGCTTACTAGGGTTTATTCTTTACCTGTCTTTACTTATGGATTCAAAGAGTAGAATCCGGAACTTTGGATCAATAAAGCTGAGATATTCCACCTGTCGAGTTTTATTCTCGATGAATTTATGCCAGAAGTCCACAGAGCTACTAGTAGATGACCTAGCTCATGTAATATATGATCGCCATTTGAGTAGAGTGAATTTAGCCAGATATTTGAGTCTTTCTATTTTTGATCCTGTTGAGAGGTGGGGGCCTAAGAAAGCATTTTTACTAAAAGAACACTACAGTTTCAAACTTATGCATTTAAAGGAAAAACTGGCTTGGGATTTGTTTCAGAAATCTGAGGGTTGCTGGAGCTCGGAGAAAAGAATTTATATGCTATTTAATATCACAGAGCACTTAATCCATAATATTGTGTATTTTGCTGATGAAGAAGAATATTGGTATAAAGCAACAAAGAGTTTCAAATAAAATGTTCTCTGGGACCCGGAGGTTTGATTTTGCATTTCAGTGAAACTCTACTGGATGCAAAATTATATATGGAATCGTAATGTTTTCCAAAAGGCCAATCCAGTGTAATTCAGCTACATAAAGTCATGTTTTGAATTACTGCAGTGTTTTTACCACAGAAATGCAGAAATGAAGCTTGTTTGCCAGTATTATTTTACTGCGGTGAGAAGCTATAGCCGTTAACAAGAAGAAATACGCACATGATGCTGTGTGGATGGACGTCAGAACAGCCTCTGCTAATCTGAGAAGCGTGCGATAAGATGCTTTTATAATAATGGTTTCTGCTAAGCCAGAAATGTACAAACGCACTGGGCAGAAAATTAAGCCCGTTTTGCGAGGAATCTTCGTAATGTGATTGGATGCTATGTTATATAGTTTGCCAATCCTGGAACAGGGCATGACAGAAACAATGCATAGCAAAGCAGCTGCAGTATAAAGTGAAGAGTAAGGAGTTCTTTTTCCTTATCAGCGAAAGATGCTTATCCGCTCGTTTTCAGGGAGTCACCAAGAGCAGATGGAATCTTCCATATTTTCACCTTGGCTTGGCCTTGGGATGCGTAAGGGTCATAGCATATGTTTATCAGTGGAAGTGTATCTACTTGGCACGCTAAAGTGATAGCTTATAGTGAGATGTTTTTAATTGATCGCAGGCCAGTAGTTGGTGATTTTGTTGTGGACGATTATTTTTCTCGGCACTGAGTTTTCATGTTTTGGGTGGATCCATAAGTAAGATACAAAATGGCTATCGCTATGAGAAAGAATATAAAAAGCAGACTACTTCAGTAAAGGATTTTTATAAATATCTTATTTTGAAGGTTTTAGTAAACAACTAAAACGGGATTTTAATTTATGTTCAATCTATATAAAACCGCAGAAATTGTGAACTATTCGCCTGTATTTCAAGGACAATCTGAACTTTATTGTAATACAATAACAGAACGACCTATAAAGAAATTTGATGAAGGGACAATTGTGAATATCCACCAAAATGATATGCTTACACTGTCACATAAAAATTCTGTTTAAGTTTTTCGTCACATTTTACATCAATTTTTCACGTTTTCAGAAGCTTAAAGTTGTTCATCATTTTTTCAAAGTTTTAGTACATGCGTTGGGGTTGGTTTGTGTGGCTCACTCTAGAGCCCGCCAGCAGCTCACCAGAGTGGCAAAGTGATATAGAGCCAGAATGATACTACCTACAAGAGACCAAGGGACACAGAGTGGCCATTTGCTGAAGCATATGTAGCCGCCATATATATATATATATATAATATTGGTAATGGGAAGCAGCCTCACCGATCGTTACAGGACTCACTCTCGTCCTGTTGTGCCTTCAGGGCTAACTCCTCAAGCCGCCAGCAGCCCGTAAGGCAGCTAAGTACATAGGACTGGCGGGCGCGAGAGTTGCCCCAAGGCACAACAGTGGAGATCCTATGCTTTTCAATCGAGTAACCTGTCAATCTAATATACTCACTATATATATACTCTCTCTATATATATATATATATATATATGCAGCCGCCTCGCGAGGAGGCTCCTGAGTCTGAGGCTCAGGGCAGCAACGGAGACATGCCATGTTCCTTAACCCAGATCAGTGAGCCCACACACTAATATCATCATATTCCCGATCACAGCCGACAGAAACAACGAGGCCCGTATTATGGCTCAGTAGGTGAGGAGCGTTCGACTCTCAAATGCAAAGGTCGCGGGTTCCGAAGATCCCAAGGTGTGCCACACTTGGGATTGGGTATGACTAGGTGATGACGGCTAATAAATAGCCATAATGCATGCATTCCGGTCTCCCTTATGTCTTTGTCGGTTCCATTCCATATATATATATATATATATATATATATATATAGATGTCTTTGTCGGTTCCATTCCATCATATGCTACACGTCGCTATGCGACCGCCTGCGGGGAGGCTTAGTCTGAGCTCCAGGGCTACAACGGAACATGCATGTTCCTTAAGCCAAGATCAGTGAGCCCCACACTATCATATATATATATATATATATATATATATATATCAACCGCTGCGTTAGGGCACACTCTATAGCCGCCAGCAGCCCAGAGTAGAAGGTGTCGCATCACGGGAACTTCATGGTTATATTATTCCTGACGTTTCAAATCAAACAAGATTTCATCGTCGGAGCTGAGTATTGTGCCGCGCCTCACAGTGGTTATAGGTGAAGTAGCTTTACGGGTAGTACGGGATTACCTGGGTTTTGGATTTGCGTGGGGAGGGGTCCGGGTTGAGGTGGAGATGCTCAGTCATCATGCTTAGCCCGATGAAGGAGGGGCGGTGTTTCACCCTTGGCAAGCATCATTTGCCTGTACACTGCCGGGTCACGTGGTGTGGACCCGGAGGGCAGGTGATGGATTGTTCTCTATCTAGTCAGCGGCGTTCGCACGTTGCCAGTAGTTGTCGAGTACCCCCATCGGCGAGAGCTGCCATCCCAGGCTGTAAATGTTGGTTTGCGATCGCACCTCCGGTGTGTATTCGCGCCTGCCGGATGAGATCAACTGAGCAGGCCGAGGGTGATAACTCGATTCCTTCGTCGGGTCTGGGTTGTGTTGCGGTGCGTGCAGTAATCCGCCATGTGGACTCACCGATGTTCCGGATGCACGTTGGACCCATGTTCACGTTGGCTCTGTGATCGTTGAGACTGCGTTCGGAGGGCTTGGTAGGCCGTAGGAAGCGTCGCACAACGATTGATGGAGGTTTTCCCGTGTCGGGCCTCGATTGTTTCGCGCCGCGGTCACTTCGGCCACGTTGGGCGTTCTGGAATGCAGACGATGTCCAGTGCTTAGCAGTGTTCCAGGCGCAAAGACGATGGGTCCGTTCTTCTTAATGCCGCGTGTGTTCTGCGGCGGTCGGCGAAACGGTTGGGTGACGCGCAGCGCAATCAGACGAGATGATTCGGATGCTCCTCCAAGACTGCCATCTTCAGCTGCTGCAAATTACAGTGGGGTGATTGATCCAGAAGCCAGTTACAAAGTGCGATTGAACTAATCGGCGAAGACGGAGTCAAGAGCTGCTGCAGCAGGTGATTAATAAACGGGCCAAGAGACCTGCAAGCAATGAGAGATGCAGAGCTGGCGGATAAGCTTCAAAGAAATATAGCCCATTAATCTCAAGAAGAGAACCGATTTCTGGTGCACAATTACTGTATCATCGAGAACAGTTTTCGCCTGCAAAGATTGAAAGTGCAGAGAGTGGCATTTAAACGCTGCATCGCAGATGCCGATCTGGTCAATCCTCGTGGTCGCTGTCGAGGTGGATTCCTCAAACAAACCGGGGAATCCGATTAAACCTGCCCATCTTGTTGCGGGCAGCAGATAGCACTGCGTTTGGTACTGGCGCCGACCCGCATGATCATGTTCCAAGAGCGGAGCAGAGTCCTACTCAAGATTTTGAAGGCGCGGCATCAGCATCTCTTGATTCTGCCAGCCGACAAAGGACGTTCAACAGTGGTGTTGAGGTCAGACCGACCTTCACATCCAGAAGGCCAACGCCTTACTGGAGGACCGACAGGCAGTACCTGCCGTGTGACGATAAACTGATGAAGAAACTTGCTAACGGAACTCGACAAGACACTCGCCGACATGCAAATCCCACCAAGGCAATTACTAAATTAGATTTGCGACTGGCCCATTAAACCAATAGACGCAGCACAGCAAAGGTTCTACGGACTACCAAAAAGAGAGAAATTACACAGTAGTATTTCCCCGGACAATCATGTCATTGCGCGAGTGCAACCTTTCCTGGTAGAATGGCTTTTCCAGGAATTGGCGGTCAGCTCAGATTTCAGACGCGACCAAAATGGTCCTGTTCAATAAAATCAGTTCCTGGAGCGGCTCAGGGAGTCACAGAATACTGCAGACGAGGTGATGGGTGTCATTCGATCACCTCTCTCTTCACCTCGATCCACCAGAACCTGGCTATCAGAGCAGCCAATGAACTGCTCAAAGGCAAAATTACAGCAGGACGGATGGAGACAGTGAAACGGAACATATCCACATCAACACAAGAGTTCGCTCGAGACGTACTTCCATATCGAGGAACAGCGTAGCAGGCCGAGGTCAGAAGGGGACGCCAATGGGATCGCCCCTCTCCGGGCTTCATCCCACGGGGCAGTACTCAAAGACCCTTGTTTTCACAGAGCTACAGAGCTGGGAATTCTGGACTCGGTTTGTTAGCGATGCAGCTGTCATCATCCGGGCGGGGAGAATGGTCAAGGGAATTTCGCGGCAGCCCTGAACTCTCTGGTACCACAGCGTCCGGTTTACAGTAGGTGGAGTTCAGCCAGCTGCCATTCCTGGGCGTTCTCGTTCATCGAGAAACCCAGTGGGAATCTTAAAGACGACGGTGTATGCAGAAGGCCACCCAGTGCCCTGCCAAATCCTGAGCTACCATAGCCTTGAAATCACCCGTTATGCCACAAGCGCAGTTGTGTTCGAACACTATGCAAGGAGGGCTGGAAACACACTGCGGCCAGGCCAGCGAGAGAAGGCAGAACTTCGATGCACCTCCAACGCCTCTTCGCCCGGCCAATGGAGCATCCCGCAACCTTCATCGAACGCATCCAGACGGTGCAGGCAAAGAGATCGAGGTCGGTGACCGAACGAGACAAAGATATGGGTGAACGTTTCCATACATTGACGGTGTTTCGAGAAGGCTGTCTCCCGTCTCGCAAGACCGATGAGGGATCGGCATCGCCCACCCGGCCGGAGTCAGCCATTCGACATCTGTTTATGCGGCCTAAGGCCCCACTTGCCCCGAGTTGGAGCAGAGAAACGTCACATCTACCGGCTTCAATGGGAATTTCTGCGCAGTCAGCTACATTGGAGACCGGGAGGCAACTGGCTACAAACCCGAGTCAGGAGAACTCCTTGAGGGCGAAGTCAAGATGAATGGACCCATTGTCTTTGAGTGTCCGGAACTGCCGCGGAAATCCTGGACACACGTTCGCATTCCAGAATACCCAAATTCTGGGTGGAGGAAAGTGACCAGCGTGGCAAAGGAAACAATCAGGAGGCCTGGGACACGGGAACAGCAACCTCCATCAATCGTTGTGGCGACGCTTCCTGGCCCTACCACAAGCCCTCCGAACGCAGCTCAATGATCCAAAGAGCCAAAAACGTGAACATGGGTCTAACGTGCGTCCGAACATCCGGTGTGTCCTATGGTGGGCCACGCACGCAATCACATAACTTACAACCCAGACCACGGCTCAAAGGGAACAGTTACTTATCACCTCAGCCCGAAGCTCAAGCACTTATCCGGCAGAGTGCAGATACACACGGAGGTGCAATCGCAACCAATATTTACAGCCTGGGATGGCAGCTTCGGTCGATGGGGGTACTGACAACTACTGGCAACGTGCGAACGCCGGCCCCCGACTAGATAGAGAACAATCCATTACCCGCCCTCCCCCCGTCCACCACGGACCCGGTGTACAGGCAAAGGATGCTTGCCAAAGGGTGAAGCTTACCGCCCTCTTCGTCAAAGCAGCGACTGATGACTGGCATCTCACTCCCAACCCGGACCCTCCCCCACGCAAATTCAAAAACCTTAGTAATCCCGTATTACCCGTAAAGTTACCATCTATAAATACTGTGAGGCGCGGTACAATACTTACCTCCGACGATGAAATCTTGTTTGATTTTGAAACGTCAGGACAATATAACAATGGTTCCCGTGATCCCGCCTTTTCTTCTCGTTTATTTCCGGGAACGCACATTTTCGCTTCTATTAGCATTTATATATAAGATTCTTTAAACTCTTCCGGGGCGAGGATGATTCAAAATCTAAATAGCTATGGCTCAGGAAGTGCTAGAAAATCTACTCCTGTAATATTTGTTTTACCACAGTACGACCGCCGTATTCCGACCATTTCCACCGTATACTACGCAGGAGGGTGGTACAGGCACGTGACTTCCACGTGGATTAGTTTAAAGTGATAGTAGACTTGCACTGCATCTACGGCACATTATCCTTCTCTCCCACCTGAGCCCGTTGTCATAACAGAGTCAAGAGGACCGGAGATGGGAGAGGGCGCAGCTGGCTGGCGCGGCCGGAGCCACCCCTGGGCGTGTCGTCACACCTGGCGCGGATCCCACAGAATGGGATTGTCATAAAGGCCACATTTAGAAGGCGCCATTGCAGCCTGACTCTCAGTCAGCCACTCCACGCAAAACATAAACTGGTATGTTCACGAGGTCCGAGTTATCCCGTCAATTGGCAACCGTCCAAGCCACGACTTTTAGCGCACCGTGATAGTTTCAAGCGTGCCAGATTGTTTATAGTGGGGAAAATGCGTTGAGCCGTTGACCTCGCTCTCTTCCCCACTCCCACAATCTGACCACCATCCAAGCCCGTCAGTTTTCTGATGTGGAAGTTGGCACAGCTGCTATTGACCCCATCTACGTGTACTACGTACATGATCTGCCCCCCAAATACAAGCACCAGGATATCACAATACAGAAGGTCGAAGGGCCCACACCTCACATGTGTGAGCTAGCCGGAGGTCACGTTAACAAGGAGCCATCGCAGCCTGAGTCTCAGACCACCAGTCAGCCACTCCACGCAACACACCTTTGACTGACTGCGAGGTCTGAATGTAATTGTTGATTGGCAACCTTCCACCCACGGCGTGCGTCACCCCATGATATTTTCAAGCTCAGATCACACATGCAGCAGAGGAGCCATAGGGAAAAGTAGCCAAGGATCATGCTTGCCTCTCAATCAGTTATGCAGACTGAGGGCGACAAATGGGCGGGGCGACAAAGGTCACGGTGAAAGGGGTGTCAGACTCCGCCTCGCAGTCCGAGTTGGCGGCTTATGCATCCAGGAAACTATGCGTGAAGTTCTGAAGTATCTAATGATACATAGGCAAATCAATGCTTGATACATCTCACCTGGAATAAACCTCACCCAGCGAACGTCCCCTCTGTTTAGACGCCGATTGATACTTACATTTTCACTACTACCAAGGTGTTCGAACGGGAACATCACCCACGTTTGCGTTCATGTCTTAGGCAGCAAAGTTCCAAGAGCGATGACACTGAAAGAAATGTGGTCAACGAATGCCTGTGCAACCCCTCTCTCCCGTAAATGAATGGTAACCCTGACGACCACAGTGGATAAAGCAACGGTTATACTGCCATGGATAGTTAGATGTGTAATACAGTCTAATTCAGAGATAAAAAAAACCAGCTCATTTTAACGACGACGATGGATACATAAATTTCTTTTCATTACATCGCCTTACGGTCCTTTATCGTCCTTTAAACTGCTCTGCCTCTATTGCCACTGTTCCTTATTACACGCCTACCTATTCGTTGTGTCCGTTAGGGGGTTGTGAAATCTCTCTTGTCGGTTAGGGGGGCCGCTAACGAGAAAAAGAAGATGCTTTTACGAAAATTCCGAATGATCTTAAATTCCCCCAATGAAAATTAGTCCCACTGTTCAAAACTCGTAACCTTCAACAATAACGCCCCTTAAATGATTGACTCCGGTGGGCTTATAAAAAATCGACGATGGCATTCGCCTATTCCATGCTTATGAGCGAATTAGAAAATTCCTTGTTTAAATAAGCTCAAATAACAAACTCCGTTTTCAACAGTTAACTTTTATAAAACAATGCAAAAAGAATGTGTCATTACCTAGTCATCATTAAGACAGTAGGGAAAACAACCCTCGGTCACTCGAGGTTTCTGTTTGGTGAAACCACCGTTTTTGACATTATTATCTCTGCAAAAATGAATTAATTTCCAGAGCGTAAAGTCACTGTTTATAGGAATTTTAAAAGTAATCTGCAGGAAAGGGACAAAATACTAGAATAAGCCACGTTTTTTACCAAATAAAAGAGGACATGTTGGGCAGGCATGCGCTTTTGGAATGTATTTTTTTGTGTTTACTTGTCATTTTCCTGTCGCCGTAATGTAGTATTTGGGGAAATTAGCCACTGACAACACCAGCGTTATAACAATTACTTCCTCCTGTTTAATAACCCATCCCTTTATTGCATGCTTTTTAAGCGGAAATTTTGTCTGAGATGGCAACAGGTTTTAAATTATACAGTTTTTAAACAGCATCAAGATTACAATTTATTATGACAAACATATTTTGGTATACCTTGTAATGATAAGTGACAGGCAATGATCTAAATCTTGCCGTAAACAATTCCAATTACAAATTATTACAAAGAATTTATTAGCTAAGGTATTTGCTCATACA